>OZ059826.1:30564847-30983747 GCA_964057195.1 Orthosia cruda
CAAGGTGGGGGCGGCATTGTCTCTCTGGAGCAATGGCGCTGAAACCAAAAGCCTGAAGTTGAAGCTGTCGTCCCACTGCACGGTCTACCAGGCCAAACTGTTGGCCATATGTAAAGCCACGCGGGAAATACTTAAGAGCGCTAAAGAGACCTTTGGCATCTTTAGCGATTCTCGATCGTCACTCGAAACGGTCGCAAACCACCGCTCTTCTCATCCCCTTGCAGTCGAAACCAGAGAGAATCTGCGGCAAGGCAGATCCCAGGGCAAAGATATACATTTGTTCTGGATCAAGGCCCATGCGGGACTGGAAGGGAATGAGAGAGCCGACCAGTTGGCTAAGGATGCGGCGCTCAAACTGAAGAGAAGGCCGGATTGCGACCAGTGTCCGGTTTCATTCGTCAAGCGGCAAATCCGAAAGGATTCGCTTGACGAATGGAACCGGCGGTACAAGATGGGCGACACAGCCGCGACCACAAAATTGTTTTTTCCGGATGCAATTGAAGCTTATGGGCTTGTCAGAAAAATTCAACCGACAGGTGTAATTACACAGATTTTGACTGACCATGGTGGGTTTTCCGAATACCTGCACAGATTCAAGTGTAAGGGAAGCCCATCATGCACATGTGACCCTGACAAAGACGAGACGGTGACCCATTTACTGACTGACTGCCCGGCCTATGGCCTCGAGAGGTACGAGATAGAGCAAAGACTGGGAATAGAAGTAAATAGGCAGTAATAAGCAAGCTAGGCAAGCGTGTTTCACCGTCGACCACATCATCGCTTACCATCAGGTGAGATAGTGGTCAAGCGCGAGCCTATAGGATATAAAAAAAAAAAAAAAAAAAAAAAAAAAAATATATATATATATTGAAAATCTAAATAAATTAATTAAAGGTATAAAATACAGAACAGAATTTTTAGAATACTGTAAGAAAATAGCGGAAAAAACGATTCACAACAATAAATAGATGCATAATTATGCTCGAAATTATATATATCATATATAACAGGTAGCATTAGTAAATAGATCTAAAAATGAGGATAACAGTAGATTAAGATAAAATAAGAATAGATTTGTAATTATGTATGTATTAGTTTTAAAAATTTGAAAACTTATCATGTAGTAGTAAGTAAAATATGTAATAGTGAAATAAGAAAGTTTATAGTACCTAGAAATAAAGATAAGTCTCCATAGTCTCGGATTATGTCCAGGGAACTATTAGCTCGCAGACTCCGCCAAAAGTGCGGAGAGGCAGGCGCCATTAAAAAAAAAAAAAAAAAAACTAACTACCCTACCCTACCTACCCTACCCTACCACCCTGACAAAGATGAGACAACGATCCACGTACTGACCGACTGCCCGGTCTATGGCCCGGATAGGTATGAGCTTGAACAGAAAATAGGGACAGACATTACAACTGAGAATTTAAATAAACTTATCGCAGACAAAAAACACTGTACAGCTTTTATCGAATTCTGTGTTAAAACGGCACAAAGAACGATAGAAAGGAATAAAAATTAACAGCATTGCTCAAAACTCTATATGGATATATATATAGTAGGTAGCAAACAGCACGATAGAATACCTATAGATAAAATGGAAGTAAGATATCGTATAACATACTGTGCAAGTAGCTAATATAGTCTGTAAATATAAGTAAATTGAGAAACTCATTATGTAAATGGATACAGATTAAATAGAGTAAAGAACTATGTAAAGTGCGAAAGTTCTTAGAACAAATGAGTCCCCAAAGTCTCGGACTATGTCCGAGGGAGATCTGTGTAAGGCAGGAGGGGTTTTAGTCAGTTGGAGCCTGACACTATCCAGGCTGGCTCGTATTGTGAGGCAGCTTGGGTGTAAGTCCGACCGGATTTTCCCGCCTGCCAAATCAAAAAAAAAAAAAAAAAAAAAACCCAACCCTACCTACCCTACCCTACCTACCCTACCCTACATACCCTACCCTACCTACCCTACCCTAGCTACCCTACCCTACCTACCCTACCCTACCTACCCTACCCTACCTACCCTACCCTACCTACCCTACCTACCCTACCCTACCTACCCTACCCTACCTACCCTATCTACCCTACCCTACCTACCCTACCCTACCTAACATACCCTACCTACCCTACCCGACCTACCCTACCCTACCCTACCTACCCTACCCTACCCTACCTACCCTACCCTACCCTACCTACCCTACCCTACCCTACCTACCCAAAAGCTAATCGTAATGGTGTCGCTAGACATAGAGGGAGCTTTTGACAGCGCATGGTGGCCAGCTATCCGAACCAGACTGGCTGAGGAAAAATGCCCAGTAAATGTGAGGAGAGTTATGGACAGCTACCTCGATAACCGAAGGGTCAGGGTCAGGTATGCAGGAAAGGAGGTCGTGAGGGAGACTACCAAGGGATGCGTACAGGGATCAATTGGAGGACCGATCCTCTGGAACGTCCTCTTGGATCCCCTACTAAAGGGGCTGGCGGAACGGGGAGACTACTGCCAAGCCTTCGCTGACGACGTGGTGTTGATATTTGATGGCGACTCAGCGATCGAGATCGAGCGGAAGGCGAATGACGCCCTCGCCCATGTTAACCAGTGGGGTGTTAGTAACAAGTTGAAATTCGCACCGCATAAGACAAATGCGATGGTAATAACGCGGAAACTGAAATACGATACCCCGCGGCTGAGCTTGGGTGGGGTCGCCATTGGCATGACGCAAGAGATCAAAATCCTGGGACTAACTATCGACAACAAGCTTACATTCAACAAGCATGTAGCGAATGTATGCAAAAAGGCGATTGGTTTTTACCATCAGTTGTCGAGGGCTGCGAAGGTCAGCTGGGGCCTCCACCCCGACGTCATCCGCACCATGTATACGGCAGTAGTTGAACCCGTCATTTTGTACGCGGCAAGTGCGTGGGCATCAGCAGCCACAAAGAAGTGCGTAAAGAAGAGGCTAAATGCGGTCCAAAGGGGATTTGCACAGAAACTGTGCAAATCCTACCGCACCGTTTCTCTGAACTCGGCACTGGTGTTGGCTGGAATACTGCCCCTCGATCTCCGAGTGCAAGAGGCAGCTGCCCTGTACGAGGCGAGGAGGGGGGTACCCCGGTCAGCGCTAGGAGATAGGGACGTCGAGCGACGTACCGCATTTGCCTCCACACCCCACCCGGCAGAGCATATGAGCCTGCAGTTCATTTGCCTGGTAGACCAAGAATCACTCAGTGACCACTGCGCACTAGCAGTGCAGATCTACACGGACGGCAGTAAAATTGAAGGCAAGGTGGGGGCGGCATTGTCTCTCTGGAGCAATGGCGCTGAAACCAAAAGCCTGAAGTTGAAGCTGTCGTCCCACTGCACGGTCTACCAGGCCGAACTGTTGGCAATATGTAAAGCCACGTGGGAAATACTTAAGAGCGCTAAAGAGACCTTTGGCATCTTTAGCGATTCTCGATCGTCACTCGAAACGGTCGCAAACCACCGCTCTTCTCACCCCCTTGCCGTCGAAACCAGAGAGAATCTGCGGCAGGGCAGTTCCCAGGGCAAAGATATACATTTGTTCTGGATCAAGGCCCATGCGGGACTGGAGGGGAATGAGAGAGCCGACCAGTTGGCTAAGGATGCGGCGCTCAAATTGAAGAGAAGGCCGGATTACGACCAGTGTCCGGTTTCATTCGTCAAGCGGCAAATCCGAAAGGATTCGCTTGACGAATGGAACCGGCGGTACAAGATGGGCGACACAGCCGCGACCACAAAATTGTTTTTTCCTGATGCAATTGACGCTTATGGGCTTGTCAGAAAAATTCAACTGACAGGTGTAATTACACAGATTTTGACTGACCATGGTGGGTTTTCCGAATACCCGCACAGATTCAAGTGTAAGGGAAGCCCATCATGCGCATGTGACCCTGACAAAGACGAGACGGTGACCCATTTACTGACTGACTGCCCGGCCTATGGCCTCGAGAGGTACGAGATAGAGCAAAGACTGGGAATAGAAGTAAATATTGAAAATTTAAATAAATTAATTAAAGGTATAAAATACAGACAGAATTTTTAGAATACTGTAAGAAAATAGCGGAAAAAACGATTCACAACAATAAATAGATGCATAACTATGCTCGAAATTATATATATCATATATAACAGGTAGCATTAGTAAATAGATCTAAAAACGAGGATTACAGTAGATTAAGATAAAATAAGAATAGATTTGTAATTATGTATGTATTAGTTTTAAAAATTTGAAAACTTATCATGTAGTAGTAAGTAAAATATGTAATAGTGAAATAAGAAAGTTTATAGTACTGTGAGGACTCTGCTTAATTAGAAGGCAACCTACTTGCCTATATTAACACTGGCAATAAGTATTACTTGAAAGGTAATATGAATTTAGAATATAAAATAAATGAAGATGTTTTCGCTAGACTTTTCCCGTGTATATAAGGGCTCCTCTGAGCTTTGATGTGATAGTCTGATAGAAGGTGCCTATGGGTAGGCACCTTGCTGCTGAAATATAACTAGAACAGTGAATCCAGAGTTTTATTTAAGTAGCGCTTTCTGGCTACGTCCCCACAATTGGTGGAGGCGCCGGGTACAGAATCCCAGAAGAAAATATAAAAATAAATACGCGTGTATACGGCGTACAGTATACGGTAAGTGACTGAAAAACGTTGAAAGTGTTTAAAGACAGAAGTTCGCGTGTGCATGGCGATATACAGTGCACGAAGCCCTATCGGCGTACATAAAGCGAGATAAGTTTTAACAGAGAGGGTTGTTACCTCTCATTCCCTCCCTTAAGCGGATGGAAATATATGGAAGAGTCGGAGTAAAGCTAAGTGGTTTTATTATTTAGTGTAATTGAGCATAAAGGCTAGCATGATGAATGATTACTACACGGGAACGAACGGGTATTGTCTAGAAGAATTTTTAACCGAATTCAAGTCAGTGGCCGAAATAAATGAATGGAGAGAGAGCGACTACAGTCTGATCCTGGGAGGATTCCTGCAGGGAGCTGCATATTATTTTTATCGTATGATTTTTAAATATGACATGGACTTTGAAGTGTTATGCGATCGCTTGAGGAGTGAATTCTCTATATTTCACCGCAGATGTCGTTACTGCGAGCAGCGCATAATAATCGCTAAAATAAAAGCAGATAAAAAACAACCTGATGTATTGTGTGAGGATGTTAATGCTCATTTATTTTCTAGTATCGTGATTAAGGACGAACAAACACAAAACAATATACAGTGCAGTGAAAAATGCGTTGACCACGTTGACGGAGAAGGCGACGCAGTTGATGGCGATGGCGATCACACTGACGGAGGGAGCTGCATGTTCGAGGACGATGGTGACCAGACCAGCGGAGATGACGGCCCCGTCGATGTCCAGTTGGAGGTGGAGTCTGTGTTCCAGGATGAGCGTGCGGACGGCCCGGCTGACGACGAGTTGGACTCCCTATCCAACAGCGAGTGCGCGGACGCGGGTATTGTGATGTGTCGGTCCAGTCCAATTGTCTCCACTAATTCCATTTGTCTTGCAGAGAACAATGAAAAGATTTCGTCGGAACAACTAGTTGTGGTTCCATCGGGACACCAATATGTCTCGGATATTAAAATGCATAAGAATTCCATTGACTTCAACCATAAAATTGAAAATAATATTGAAAATTTTCAATCTGACATAAAACAGAATTTTATAAAAGTCATTTTGAAAAGAAAGAAGATGACAGCCATTAAGAAAGGTTTTTCTCGAAATAAACCGAAAGAGATCCATAGGAAATTCAAAAGAGTCTTTAGTAAGATTTATTATTGCGCCAACATAAATTCAAAGAAGGCGATCAATAAAAAAATGATTCGAATTAAATACAAAAGAATTTTTAATAAAACTTCTTGGGGAGCAAGGTTTGGTTCAAGTAAAATTACTATGATTTTTGCAAGGAAAAATTCAGTTCATATTTTCCTTCGATGTAACATTGTACAACGATTTTTGCATTGCGAATACATAAAACAATTCGAACTCGTAAAATGCAAATTATGGAAATTTTATAGAAAGAAGATTAGGTATAAAGTTTTGTAAATAATGTATTTATGCAAACT
This sequence comes from Orthosia cruda, assembly GCA_964057195.1. Lineage (NCBI taxonomy): Eukaryota > Metazoa > Arthropoda > Insecta > Lepidoptera > Noctuidae > Orthosia > Orthosia cruda. The sequence continues at coordinate 30,570,953 of OZ059826.1, forward strand.
GATTTATTTAATGTTGTCTTATATTTTGTGCTTTAATTACCAATGTTTTCTTTTCATGTCGTGCAAATGAATACGGTCCAACTTAGAGGGAATTTGCGATGCGCGCTGGGCATCGAATGAAACTAAATGCGAATGATTATTTGAATTATTTATCTGTATATGTTTTTATGAAATTAAATATTCCGCTGCCTTGTCTTTATTTACTAAATAGGATTAGCTTTTGAAATTACTGACGAAGTCCAAATACAAATCCATAAGGACTAAGTCAGAAACAGTCAAAATTTATAGAAAAGTCTTATAAGCCCTTATGGCGAATAAATGCTTTGAAAGCATAGATGTCATGGTAAGAAATGGTTTGACACGTAGTCCCACAGATAATACAAAAAAGGACAGTGTCAAAACCTTGTCAAATGTAAAGCATAGTTTTCATTATAAGAATTGATTTGACACGTAGTCCCACAGATAATACAAAAAAGGACAGTGTCAAAACCTTGTCAAAAGTAAAGCATAGTTTTCATTATAAGAATTGGTTTGACACATAATGCCATAAACAATATAATAAAGCACAGTGTTCACACCATAATTAAATTTAATTATACTCTATGCGCCGTATTAGCCACAGATTAGTTAGGCCGGACCACAAATAGAAGTATAAGACTATGTAGGTTGTATAAAGGCCCATACCGAATAGTTAGAAGTTTATATGATGTAAATTATGTAATTATAAAAAAAAAAATAGGCGGTTAAGGGACATAGTACATGTAAATAGATTAAAACCTTTTAATGTTAGAGTAGGATAAGAGATAGGTTTAAATAGGTAAGAATAGGTTAAGGTTAGTAAGGTTCCATAAAGGAAGAGGCCCGTTGTCAAATAAAAGAAAAAAATATGAATGATAACTATCAAATTTGACATATTGAAGTTAATAGTGATGGGAAAGTAGGAAAAAATGTATCGATAGTTTTCTTATCGATATTCTCAAATAGTATCGATATATATAATTAAATTAGTTATTTCCGTTGCATGTGCTGATGAGTTGTGAGCCGCAGGGGGAAGAAGAGGCTGGCAACGGGCAACGTTGGCCACGCATCGAAGAAATGATTATTGGTTATGCGATTAAGGCATAGGCACAAGCCAGGGTATTAGTATAGGTTTCTTAAAGTAATAGTCATAACTGAAACCGACTTTGCTAACGGGGCATAGCCTTTGCAAAGGATGTCGAGTTGACATCATTGGTCCAGTTTATGTCTGATGTTTAAAATAATAAATGCATTTATAATAATAAACCCTGGTGCAAGCTCTATGAATAGGATTAGAAATTCGATGCGATCCAGCCTTTCCTTCTCTAGCCTGATAAATGCACGAGATCGAAAAATTGTATCATATTTGAATTTTTGAGATTAAACCCCATCCGGGTCGATGTGAGTTGACGCGTCATTCTTGTTAGAGTTGGGAGGACGCCTTGTTCCTTTTTCAGAGGTTTTGGTCAAGGAGGTTCAGGCATGACGGCGTAGATTTGTTAGTGTGTGTGTGCACGTTAGCTGAAGTTAAAAGCACATATCGGAGCGTCCGATAACTCGTTTGTCATGATTAAGCCTTCCCCTTTTAAGGGTCGTACCTCAATTGTAAATGTGATTCCTCTGTTAGGTAAATATTCGAGTTAGGATAAGGTAGGATTCATGTAACCTTTCAAGACATAGAATAGAAGCACTTCATATGATTCTGCGCGTCTATTCGTAGGGGCGTAGCTCATGTGAGGACTCTGCTTAATTAGAAGGCAACCTACTTGCCTATATTAACACTGGCAATAAGTATTACTTGAAAGGTAATATGAATTTAGAATATAAAATAAATGAAGATGTTTTCGCTAGACTTTTCCCGTGTATATAAGGGCTCCTCTGAGCTTTGATGTGATAGTCTGATAGAAGGTGCCTATGGGTAGGCACCTTGCTGCTGAAATATAACTAGAACAGTGAATCCAGAGTTTTATTTAAGTAGCGCTTTCTGGCTACGTCCCCACAGTACCTAGAAATAAAGATAAGTCTCCATAGTCTCGGATTATGTCCGGGGAACTATTAGCTCGCAGACTCCGCCAAAGCGCGGAGAGGTAGGCGCAATAAAAAAAAAAAAAAAAAACCCTACCTACCCTACCCTACCAACCCTACCCTACCTACCCTACCTACCCTACCTACCCTACCTACCCTACCCTACCTACCCTACCTACCCTACCCTACCTATCCTACCCTACCTACCCTACCCTACCTACCCTACCCTACCTACCCTACCCTACCCTACCCTACCTACCCTACCCTACCTATCCTACCCTACCTACCCTACCTACCCTACCCTACCTACCCTACCCTACCTACCCTCAGCGACCGAAGTTTCAACATCTGCCAATGCAGCCCTCGCCCGTGTTCAGAGTTGGGGCGTCAGAAACAAGCTGAGGTTCGCACCGCACAAAACCTGTGCGATGGTCGTAACCAACAAGCGCAAATATGATACCCGAAGGCTGAGCATGGCCGGGGTCGACATTGGTATGGTTAAGAAGATGAAGTTGTTGGGTCTAACCATAGACGAGAAGCTCACCTTCAACGAGCACACCGCGAACGTCTGTAGGAGGGCAGTTAACATTTACAAGCAGCTGTCCCGCGCCGCTAAAGTGAGTTGGGGATTGGACGCACAGATCATACACACAATCTACACTGCTATGATTGAGCCCATAATAACGTACGCGGCCGCAGCCTGGGCTCCCGCTACGAAGAAGCTGGGAATACGGAAGAAGCTAGGCTCGGTCCAACGAGGATTCGTCCAGAAGATCTGTAAATCTTACCGTACTGTCTCCCTGAACTCGGCACTGGTACTGTCCGGAATACTACCTCTAGATCTACGCATACAGGAGGCAGCCGCCCTGTATGAGGCGAGGAGAGGGTCATCCCGGTTTGTGCCAGGAGATAGGGAGATCGAAAGTGCAGTAGGGTTTGCAGAGGCTCCTCATCCAGCTACGCAGATGCCCCTGGAGTTCATGTGCCTGGCAGACCAACAGTTGCTAGACAGCAACAATGTGCAGACGGTGCGAATCTTCACCGACGGCAGCAAGATTGAGGGGAAGGTCGGAGCCGCATTATCCATATGGGATAATGATGGCGAAGTCCGGAAGCTGAAACTTAGCTTAGCCGCGTACTGCACAGTCTACCAGGCGGAACTCCTGGCCATCTGTAAAGCGACGGACGTGATAGTCGCGCGGCAAAAGACGAGCTTTGGTTTGTACAGCGACTCAATGTCAGCATTGGAGACGCTTGCAAACCATGGCTCTCTCCATCCCCTGGCAGTTTACGCGCGCGCCAATTTGGCTCAAGCCCTAGGCCAGAGCAAAGCTGTGTCTTTGTTCTGGATCAAGGCCCACGCGGGCCTGCCGGGGAATGAGCGAGCGGACGAGTTAGCAAGGGAAGCAGCATTGTCGTTACGGAGGAAGCCGGACTACGACCGGTGTCCGGTTTCATTTATCAAGCGACAGATCCGTTTGGAATCGCTTGATGAATGGAATCGAAGATATGTGTCGGGCGAGACGGCCTCTGTGACGAAAATATTTCTTCCGGATGCAATAGCGGCTTTCCGTATTATAAAACAGGTGCGGCCCACAGGCGTTCTCACGCAAGTTTTGACGGGGCACGGTGGGTTCTCTGAATACTTGAATCGCTTCAAGTGTAAGGAGAGCCCATCGTGCGTCTGCGATCCAGGCGTGGCAGAGACCGTCCAGCACATACTTGTAGATTGCCCGATATTTACCAGGGAACGCTACCAACTCGAATGTGAGCTGGACGGGAGACTGACGAAGGAGAGCCTGCATGGGCTCATGATTAAGCAACACAGGGAAAAGTTCCTAGTGTACTGTGTAAATGTGGCTTCCACAGTCATTGCACGAAACTGAAGTTGAAGCGGCCCTATGCTTCACCAGTATTATGAGAATATTTTGTAAGAAGCATAGAAATAGCACGCACAAAACTGCAATGACAAAAGGTGCACTGGGGTAGTACCTAAGAAAAACAGATTGTCTGTGTGGGGAAAAGCACTGTTGTGCTTCTTATCCCTAAATTGTAAGGCATTATTTATACTTCTTGATTTTCCTGTAATAAATAGCTCTTTTGTATTCTTACTGTGATAAACAGCACTTCTTGCACATTTTAGCGATAAACCGCATTTTTTTGTATATTTTTGCATTCATTGTATTATTTTAACCAACATTTTTGATCACTATCACATCCAGATTCACGAAGGACGCGTGTTTGGCGAGTTCCTGGACGATAGAGCCGTCTTCAGAACCCTCAGGAAGTTCACCCATACCAAGGAGGAACAATTATGGTTTGGGCAGGAATTCGTCTTGGAGGACGGACGGATCTCGTTTGGGTGCGGGGCAATATGACGGCAGAACGATACGTCCAACAGGTGCTGGGGCCCGTAATCTTGCCCCACAGAACACAAATGGGGCAAGATTTCCTGTTCATGCACGACAATGCCCGGGCACACACGGCGAGAACGATAGCAGCTTGGTTACATACACACAATGTTAGGGCCTTAGACTGGCCTGCTCAATCGCAAGATCTAAATCCCATTGAGCATGCGTGGGATATGCTGCAAAGAAGAGCTCTGAAGGAAGTTCCTGAAAATCTGGCTACAGAAGATCAACTTTTTGCGCACCTCAGAAGGACATGGGACAATATTCCGCAGCAAGACATTGACAACCTTGTTCTGAGCATGCCGAATCGTTGCCGATGTGTTATGAACATCATGGGCGCTTTCTCAGACTACTAACTTCAAGTTTATAAACACAAATTAAATGATTTTTCTATTTTTTTCAGTTTTTACTCATAAATTAAAAGTTAATTCATATACGGTTTCCGTCTATGCTTCATTTTTTTCCTATAAAATCCTGAAATTTTAATCGAAGTACCTTAACCATTTTTAAAAAATGGTAGAATATTAAATAACGTATCTTTTAAATATATACATGTCATATAAATAATTAACACATTGATAGTAATTCGCTTTTTTAAAAATATTCCTAGACCGTGTTGATGTGTTTATAAATACATGGAAGAGTTAGTATTTTATATTTCCTAAAGAATGGACGACATGACTCTATTTGCTTCAACCCAAATATAGCTCTTAGACACTTTTTTTGCATTACGAATGCTTGATCAATCTCCACACAACGACCCCACAGGATAATACCATACCTTAGAGTGGAGGTTATATAGCCATGGAAAGCCGTTATTGCGGCACTTTTAGATACCTCGCAGCTAATACGCCTCAAAGGGTATATGAACTTATTTATTTTAGAACAAATGTCTTTTTTATGATTTTTCCATGAGCAAAATTTATCTAATTTTTTTCAAGAAACTTAGCAGAGTCAGTTTCTGCCAGGGCAACCCAAAGGGGTTTTATAATATATATAAGAAATATTCAGGTCCAGCGGTTTTGATCGATACGTGTGAAATTGCATAAATTTTGTTTTATTAATATTAAATCTTAAATTATTAGTCTCTAGCCACTCTATAGTTCTTTGAAGAGCAATATTTATTTCTTGTTCGTACGAACTTTTATCATGTCCTTTGATTATGATTGTAGTATCGTCGGCAAACAGTACACATTTATGATTTATAATTTCTGGGAAATCATTTATGTAGAGCAAAAACATTGGCGGTCCCAAAATACTTCCCTGTGGCACACCATATCTAATAAACATAAACGAAAATTGGGATGATTGTAAGGTTTTAGTTTCGTCATTATAATTCGTTACTTCCACTGATTGTATTCTATCTGACAAATATGATTCCTTCCAGTTATATGACGTTCCTCTGATTCCATATCTGGAAATCTTTTCCAATAATCGTTCATGAGAAACGTGATCAAACGCTTTACTCATATCCATGAATAAAACTGTAACCGGTGTTTTCTTGTCAATACAGTCTGTTATTTCTTTTATTAATTGAAAGGCTGCCAAAGATGTACTTCTATTTTTACCAAACCCATTTTGTTCGTCCTTAATAATCTTGTGCTTTTCAATGAAATTTGCTAATTTGTTATGAAAGGCTTTTTCAAAAATTTTGTAAAATATAGGTATCAAAGTCACGGGTCTGTAATTGTCTATTTGAGTGATATCCCCTTTTTTAAATATTGGTTTCACCACTGATTTCTTTAATAAATCGGAAAATATTCCTTGTTCTAGAGAGAGGTTAACAACATGTAGAAGTGGCTCTAGAATTATATTGACTGACAGTTTTATGATGTCAATGCGAATATTATCATAACCACTAGCTTTCGAATCATTTAGAGACATCACTATTTTTTTAAGGTCACTACCATCCTGTGGGTACAAAAATATTAAATTACTGATTGACTCAATATGATCCATTTGTTTTAATCTTGTATCTTCTTTATTGTCATGGCTATAATTGGAAACCCAGTTAATGAAAAAGTTATTGAAATGATTTGCAATAGAATCAGGACTTACACAGTCAATTTTGTCCATAGTAATTTTTGGAATACAGAGCGTTTTAAATCTGTGCCGGTATGTTTTTTTATTACATTCCACGCTGCCTTACACTTATTTTGAGATTTATTTATGTATTTGGTATTATTATTTTTCCGAGACGTTAAAATGCATTTTTTCAGTAAATTACAATAACTTTTGTACTTGTTTTTATGGGATTCATTATTTTTATATTTTAATTTACAGTGTAATTTACTTTTATTCTTACAGCTTATTTTTATAACTTTAGAAAGCCAGTTTAACTTATTTAAAGCTTTATTTGTAACTTTTACACGAATCGTAGGAAAACATAAATTATAAAATAGCAGAAATGTATCGATAAATTTGTGGAATGCTTCGTTTGCTGAGTTTGCATCACCAAAAGAAAGACATGAGATTGAGTTTAAAATGTTTCCTTATTGTCATTACTGCAGTCTCGTTTAAATTGATATCACCATTTTAAAGCTGGTTGATGTATTTTTGTAACAGCCCAAGAATATGATTGGGCTGTGTGATCCAATAAACCTAAATTATGTATTTTTGCACACCCTTTTTCTATGCTGGTTATGATGTGATCAATGCAAGTTTGTGTCTTTTCTGTTACTCTAGTAGGTGACAAGATAGCGTGTTTTATGCTGTAACTGTCTATCAAGTAATTATATTCCCTACTTTCTTTTGACTGTTTCAAAATATCGATATTTGTATCCCCACATATAATAATTTTCATTCTTGTATTACGACACAACGTGCTCAATAGAATCTCGAGTTTATTAAGAAAGATCGTTACCTTTGACGAAGGGGTTCTATATAAACATATTAATATTATACCGTATTTAGTAAGTTCTAAACCACAACACTCAAATACACATGTTTTGCTTATTTTTTTGTATTTCCTGTATTATTTTAAATTCAATTACATTTTTTATATGAATAATAGCACCCCCTCTTTTTGAAGTTTTCCTTGAATAGTAAGCTGCAGTCGTAAAGCCTTTTAGGCGAAAGTTTTTTTCCGTACCTTCAAGCAAGAATGTTTCAGTAAGACACAGTACATCTAAACTGATCTTGTTATACAGCAAATCTAATATGGCAAATGAAATTTCATCACGTTTGTTTAAGGCGCCGGCTATATTTTGATGTAGAATTGTTAATCGTTGCTCATTTTTTGTCACGAAAAAGGTCTTCTGGATTTTGAGTTATTATATTAATATTATCCGTTTGTACACTAATATCTTTTAAACTACAGGTCTGTACAGCAACATCCTTGGTGCATTTCTGACAATTCTGAATACTTAAGTTTTCGGTATATTTTTGAAAATTACTTTTATAATTTACACGCAAAATTTGCCTGTGGATTAACCTACAAGCATTCAACCTTGTGATATATTTTATTGACATATTAAAATCATTATGATTACACACAAATCTGAATAAATTATTAATTTTTTTTTCATTTTGGGTCTTATTTTTGTAATTTTGCCCAACTAACACATTGGTGAATTTAAGCTGGCATAGTGTATGGTGTAAATACGTTTGAATGTCCATAGGGTTTGTGTCATTTGAACCTGCCAAAATAATTACAAAATCAGATTTGTTAAAATCCTCACACATATTTGCGCAGTTTTTTAATACTTCTTTAGTGGTTGCATTCGGTTTTACGAATGAAGTCACAGCAAATTTCTCCCCAAGATAAAACTGCAAAATGTTTCGGACACCATGTCCAGATTGGTCGGCAAAGATCATAACTCTCTGGATATCATCTGACTGAGATTGTTGTTTTAGTGTTTCCTGCCCTTCGTTAGATGTATGTATATTACCTTTTTCTAACTTCTTATCCGAGGTCAAAGATGTATGTTTAATTCCTTCGTTGTCGTCAGCGTCGTTGTCTATTCGATTCATGCACATGCTGGAATTTTGAACGTCTTAAATCGATAGCGTTTTTGCATGAAGTAATCCATCAGTACCGCAGATCAATCCTGCTGTGTTAAACAAGGTGTCTCCAATGTCTATCTCGGTCGCGATACTGTCAGGTTGATGAGTCGTAGGTGAAGAACTCTTATTCGGGGTTGAAACACAACTTGTTTTTAGACTTCTTTTTTTCCGTGCAGAAATTGGCGAGAACTTTTTTGCATCAATTAAATTCACCTTTTTATAGGTTTCGATAATTTTCTGGTATTGGCCTATATCCATTTTTAAACGAAAATTTTCGCTATTTAAGTTGTCGATCTGATGAGATCTGATGAGCACTTGCCTGTTCCATTGTTAGCTTTTTTATTTCATCTTTAAGGCTTGAATATTCGCTGCCATTTAGTGAAGCATTCGGTAAGCTCAACATTGTGGTGTCTAGTAACGTAGAGGTAGTGCTTAAATTATTATTTAAAATATTGTCCACTGACTTTGCTCTTGATGTTTTACGGACAGTAACATTTTCATTTCCAAAATTGTCCATAGTGACAATAAAGATTTAAAAAAAAATATAATTCAAAAAATTTTGTCGCCCTTTTTTTGTTGAAATGGATGTACCAACTGTTTTTTACGCCGCTTGTTTAAAAAGAAAACATAAAAAATCACAAATGCAAAAAGTGACTTTTGTGGGTTTCGAACGCGCCATCTCTTCGTTAACACTTCACTCATGTGCGCGTTGCTTAACCACTGCGCCACGGCGCTCTGTTGTTAACTTAATTTATTTCTCTGGTAGGTGACGTGTGGGCTGGTAAGAGTCCGTGTGATGCAGTCAAAATCATGTATTCAGTATAATTTGGGTCATTACTTGTCAGGCTAAAGTTAATGTTCATATCTCCCACCAGAAATATATTTCTATAGGAGGATACCGACGTTAATATATAATTGAAGCTATTTAAAAAGTTGTCTAATTTGCGAATAGATGGTGGCATGTATATAGCAATAATTACAATGTCAGTGAGTTTGCATATTAGGTAGTTAGCATCAACAAAATCCGGCTCAGTTATGTCATGTTGTAAGCCAGAGAGAACATAGACAACCAAGCCATCGCTTTTATTTAGGCTTTTGGTTGATGAATAGGCTGTGTATCCAGGCAATATCGGAATATTAATACTTTTACTGCGCCAATACTCCGAAAATACAATGACGTCACCCCTGATATTTAGGGAACACAACAATACCAGGAAGCTATCGAAGTTCTTGCCAATACTACGTATATTTAAATGTAACACATTAATCGTTTTATTTGGGTTTCCCAAGATCTGAAAGCATTTATCAGGAGGACAAATGAACGATTCGTGGGACCCAAATGTATCCAGACTATTAATAATTTCATAAATATTATTCATTTTTGTTGAAATTAATGTGATTTGCACTTAAAGACAAAAAAAAAACATCCCAAATTTAACCTTAATATGTCATAAGAGAACTAATCATTATTGTCTCCAAAAATAACTAGATAAATACACCATGTTCGATATTGCTTACTAATATTGTTTTGCACAGTAAGATGAGTATCATTGCCTGAATTTGTCAGTAACTTTGTGATTTGTGAATGTTTTAATGTACATTGTAGACTTGTGTAATTAATAGATTTTTTTAAGTATGTGAAGTGTGTGAAGGTGCCTTTACAAAAAAGATAATAATGCTTAAACAATAAGAAACGCGAACATGCTTAAATAACTTAGAAGCTAATGTTACTCGATAAGTTAAAAATTACTTTTTTATCATGCAATAGGTTTTTTTCCCCTTCTTTCTTTCGATTTTTTTTCCTTTTGTTGTCCAAGCATTGACATCCATTGCTTTTAGAAAACTTTCGGGCATCATAGAAGAGCTTCCTGGCAGCTGCTGGGAGACGTTCAGCGACATATATAGGGGTACGTTCACCAGTTAGACCGGATGTTGTTGCATGTTCGCTATTTAATTTTTCCGATGGTGGCTTCCCTTTGTTCATTCAGCCTATCCATGCTAATTCTCATATTCTCGTATTTGGCGTTTATTAATTTTGCTGACTCCTCCAGATCAGCCCTGATGTTGCGAAATTCTTCGTTTTGAGTTTTCAACTCTGTTAGTTCGATTAATTTATAACACTCGCTAAGCTAATTGACATTGCACTGTTAATCGTCGTCACACATTAATGGCGCTCAAAAAGGCGGCTACTGGTAAAACGTGGCATATGTAAATTCCACTTGAGCTTATTGCCTATAAATTAATTTATTATTCAAACGTAACGCCCACTATCTTGCTTGCCTGCTAATTCTGGATTGACTGTGTTGAATTCGTCATCATTAATTCGGAAAACTTCAATCTGTGGATCATCATCATCCATCAGCTTTTTTATGTTTCCACTGCTGGAATACAGGCTTCCTCTCTGCTTTGAGAGAGAATGGACCGTAATCCACCAAGCGGGCCCAGTGTGGGTTGGTGCAATCAATAGAGACGATTGAAAATTGCATTGAAGAAAAACATTACTCAAAATAAGAACCTGTTACTACGTTTTAGCAATGGTGCTCTTGGTTTCAAAAAATATTAAGAATATTGTTTTAGTGATTGTATATAAAGTCAAGAGTTTTAAACTATTTTAAAAGATAAAGTCCTATGTGTTGGTACCTACTTTTCATTGACCACTTACAACACCGATCTTCAGTAAGTAAAGAAAACCGTACTATAGTAACATTTTACTAAGTGGCCTAGCTAATGAAAATACTAGATTATTTATTTTGGTAAGTATATATAAAGCATTTGTCTTTGCAGCATCGGTGAAATTGACTCCTGAATCAAAGACAAGGCCGTTTTATACCTGATACAAAGTAGATTTGCATCAAAATTTACTATATCTGAAAAACAACGGTTAAATAGAAACGCAGCTCTATGTTTGTACCTAATTAATAAAACGAAATCGATCGTAATCATAATTATATAATCATAATCATCGTAAATTGCCAAACAGCCAGCAATACGCACCAGCAGCACATATAAACGCCACTTGAGCTTAGCGGCCATAAATTCATTTATTATTAAACATTACGGCTATTTACGGCCACTTATCTCCCTCCCGACTAATTCACGTCGATAGGACGGCCTGGACGGCCAAATGCACGGGCATTTGGCCGTTATTTGCAACTCAATGTGCGTCTTCGTATGAATAATTCAATCAACTGGAGAGGTGGAATGAGCTCGGGATATTAATTTTAGTGCTTTTTCTGACTGTCACATGTATATGGGTGTAGGCAGATAAACATAGCTGAGCATAATTTGTGCTACTAAGAGTGAGTCACCGAAATTCAGTTGCATTCTCTTGTGTGTACGCGACGTAAAATAAGCCGAACTAAAATTGCTCGACTCATTTTGAGCGACGCAAAATCTTTTTAATTGGTTTTGCAAGTTGGGGTGATTATTTTCTTCATAGAATTTTATTTCTATTAAATAAGTAGATATGTTCGAACTTTTTCATAAATTATTTTCACAAAACCGTGAGAGCGTCGGCACGGCAGAGATATAGCGCAGTGATAGGGAATACAATTTCATTCTTGCGAAACACTGACGATCCAGAAACTTATTGCAAGCGGTGCGATGTCGTATATGTTACAGTGTGAACGGCTATCGGTTTAAAAATTCACACATGGTTGCCCAGACATTTTGAAATTCTAAAAATATATTTCAATTAACAAAAAGTAAACCTAGATTTTACTTGTGTGCGACGTCAAACAGTTGGCAGATAAATTCTCCCTATTATATTTCAGTTCTAAAATTGTAAATAGATATCAGTTCTATGGTCCTGTACTAATGATTATTATAAGCTCCTATACATGTTCTAAAAAACATGCGAAAAAGGAAGTGTCAAATATAAAACATTATACAGTGCATTATTTTACTCTTACGGTAGGTTTGCCATTGGCGTTATTTACCTATTACACCTACGTAGATACTATCTGGCAAACGGATTTCTGATTTATTATTTATTTATATAATACAAAGGTACATAGTAGATCTATCCCTAGAGTAGTTTTCTTTCTAGAAACGTAAAACATGTTAAAAATAAATTGTTGGAAAACGTATGAGAAAGCAAATAGAATCACTTAAACTACAGTGTGGAAGTTGGTCAGGATTTATTGATTCCTTGGAACAGTTAGCAGTGTACTAAGAGTCTTTGGAACATGTGTTTTAAAGCTGTGTGTGAAAAACAATAAGTTGTGGATGGTAGTTTCGTGAGACTAGTAAATGTATAGGGATTCTTACCAAAAGGTTACCCTATTTCTAAGCTTATTTACAGACTACGGTATTTGTATACTGTGTATTTTCACATGTTCTGTTAGCCTATTACAGAAATAAACTTTTTAACCAAAGAATCAAATCGACTTCCAAAACAAAACTCTACAAAGTGAAAAATTTTTATTTTCCAAAGTCGGTGTCTTTGGTACCTGTTATTTTCCATTTTTCGACACGGACCGTATTTTGTTTTGGAAGTTAGTTTGATTTAGAGTAGAGTTAAAATGTTTTTTATTTATCACTTTTTAGTTTTGATAGCTATCTGCTCCTATAACCATGGAAGTCATTTATAGCCAAAGTACATCTCATGACCATTCCAATAAGCCCAAACACGACTGGATACATAGTTTTATTTCAGAGTTCCAGTCCCTGCAGCTTCATCGTCAGATCAGTTTGATGTACCATTTTCGTTAGTACCATTTATTTAAAAGTATTTGCTTCATCACAGTCGATTAACTATTCGAGATATCTTATATGTCGCATCAAGGCTGGCCGATAGATGCAAACCATCGGGAAATCAGGATGTATTTTCGTATTCCGTACTATTGACCAAACCCGACAAGGCCATCCTGCGAGACAGGCGTCCTCGTCTGTTCCTCATTGTCAGGTTTTTAACAGTGTATCGAATCATGTGGAAATCCTCATGGATGTCCTCAGCCCTTGGGGAAAGCTGAGGGGTCTGTCAGACTCCTACTGACTAAAACCACATGGTGTTCTCTAGGCCGTAGTTCCTCTTGAGAGGCGAGCGTGGAACACATCACGTAGCCTTCTCGTGCCTCTCTCAGGTGACAGATCCCCAAATCTATCACCCGCAGGCATCAACTTCTTGTCCTTGCTCCATGCCATCTCATGGTCACCTCCATCCTGGCAATCTCCCTTCATACAAGAGATGTTTTTCTTAAATTTACAAAATTTCCAAACAGTATTCGCTCGTCCAATCCTGACTCATACTCTAGGTGAGTGAGGAAACATTTTAAACAATCAAACATGATCATTTAAATCACTCTGTTCACTATTGCAAGGAACGAGTTATTATATTTCCAATTTAAAGAAAATAGCAACTTAATCATCGATTTGGTACCTACAAGCACCTAATCTTCGTGATTACAAAGGCCAAGTACCACTGATAGTCGTTAATGTCACATTAAATGAAACAAAAGTCCAGGACAACAGACACAAGACACCAGGTATCTTATTTACGATCTTTAGCCATCACATAGCTCTCCTAGATTTATCACTGCTCTTTTAGCTATTTCCTAGCTATTTTCCAATCAAAATTGCTCTACTCGCACATCCTTATGATGTCGAGTCAACTCAACTCTCTGAACTCAGAACCTGTTCACACAGAGAATAAGTCTGTCCTATGGTAAGTCAATTCATTATCTACAATTTTAATAATACTGGTACTTGAGCTTTGTGTGTCTTACTAACACGATCTACGCACAGTAATCAAAATTAGAAAACCACGTTATTTCAATTTTCTTAATGAGGTCTTGACGATTGGAACGTCATCAACAACATTAACATGGTGACCTTACCACGCGCGTGACTATGTGAGTTTATTTTCGTTTACCTCATAACTCAATAGGAATTTTCTGTAAGGTTCCTTACACAAACATGTTTTTTACACCGACTAACAGGTGCCCTACAGGCCCACAGTTGCTACAAAGACCTCCAGTTGCCACACTGGCCTAGAGTTGCCATAAAGGCCTCCAGTTGCCACACAGGCCTACAGTTGCCATAGAGGCCAACAGTAGCCGCACAGGCCAACACACAACGCTCGGCTAGTCCTGACCAAACTAGTTTATTGGGTTTGTGAAAATAGGGAAATTTTTGAACTCTACTCTTTCTTCCCTGGGTCATGTACCGCAGTCATTCCAAACAAACTTTAAAACTTCTGCTGCAGCAAAAACTGCCAAGCTTATAGAAACCTTCGAGTAAAAACCTCTAACGCCACGGCTCTATAGCCGACCAGCAATTATATTGCTCTCACACAACGATCTCTCTGGACCCCGACCTCCGCCAGAATCCACTGGTACGGTCAAACATATTACGGCTGATAGACTCAATTACTCGACACCTTAAGTTTGCTCATCATCATTAAAATCCTTTTAACTTCAACATCGATTGGTACATGACCCGCTGGCATCTTCCTTAACCTACCGCATGTATACTTGTAGGTTCTAAGCGTACCTATTTAAGGCTTTCGGTGTATAACGATCACCGCCCTGTCATAATCACCTATTGCGGTCTTAATACAGGGCCTATTTAGTTTTCGTACTTGAGTTTCCCACACACCACTATTCATTAGAAAAAGGTCCGACGATCAAAAAGTTCAACAACCAAACAAAGTAACTGTAATAATTCTGTTACTCTTTACCATAATATCCAAAGGCAATGCACACTCAACTCTCTGAAACTTTCATTGTGGTCTGTGTTGGAGCACAGACCACAATGAAAAGAAAGAATCGTATCTACCAACGATTCTTTACAAATCTGCCGATACATATGCTACGCCACTCATGAGGGGCTCTGTGCACCAACACAGACAAGAATCACACCAACGTTTCTCAAAAATCTAGCGCAATATGTGCTACACCACATGAAATGCTCTGTGCACCAACACAGACAGAAATCGTATAAACGATTCTCAAAAATCTAGAGAATATGTGCTACAACACATGAATCGCTCTGTGCACCAACACAGACAGAAATGGCACCAACGATTCCTTGTAGACCTATCGCCACATGTTACTCATGAGGTGTGGTCTAAAGTTTCGAGTATAAGTGTACAAGCCATTCTTAATCAGATTTGGTATCACTACCACTGTCGTCAACTATGACGTCTAATTCTCAAGGATTTTGGTTATCGGGGATCCTTCTCACAAGATTCGCGCTTTTTACTCAAAGATCTCGGAACATACACCGACTGTTAATATGAGGGGAACACTTAAACCTGATAATCTTTACTTCTTAATACCTCGTGTGAAGGAACTTCACGAATTAACTCGCGTCAATATCTTTAAAATCAACAGTACAATCTTTAAGATCAACAGTATCCATTTACTATCGCTCAATAACTCAATTTTCATGTAAGGAAAACGATTGCGAGATCTACTGCTATCATAATACTACTTTGAAAATAAACAAGTGAATTCAAATCTGAAGACGCCGTTTGTAAATCGTTACGCAACTAAATATCTGTTCTGAATACACGTAAATTACCAGTACCTAACACGATACAATTGCGTTCGCCCAACGACATTACTAACTCGCTTTGCTACTGAAAACGACTAGTTATTCAGTTATTTTGGATATCTCATCTCCTTCTTATGGGATATCTCATCCTCAAGTTCGTACTGAACCAAATGATGAAACTATACCGCCAATAAGAAACTCATTAACTACTTGCTTACAAGTGTGTCTCAACTACATAGTGATAGTGCTAGATATAACCATTATCAATTCAGTGATCAAACATGAACAATGTTATAACTCGAAGTAGCATCTCTCCACTAGAGAACATTCGACTTCACTATCGAAATAAAATGGAAGCGAGTCACCGAGTATTCCATTCCAAACTTGCGAGCTTATGACCCCACAAGCTGCTGTCACCACAGCTGTTGTCATAACGTTCGGCTACCATCTGCGAACTGCTAGCCAGCCGTTCCTCTTGACCTCTCAGGTTTTGACACAGCAGCCTTTGCATACAGTCTGCAGCAGAGGCTCCCTTGCGAAACAATATGGTATCTGAAACATGAAAAACATTACGAGAGTATATATTCACACGATTATCTTAACCATACACAACTTTGATGGAAATTAACTGGTGCAGCGGTGTAGTAACCTAAACCAATCAATCTGCTAAGCCTTTTCCCAACTACATTGGGGTCGGCTTCCAGTCCTACCGGATTCAGCTGAGCACCAGTGTTCCACATGGAGCGACTGCCTATCTGACCTCCACAACCCAGTAACTGGGTAACACGGTACCCCTTGGCAAGACTGGTGTCAGATCTCAGGCTTCTGAATACCCGTAACGACTGTCAAAGATCTTCAAATGACAGTCGGGACCAACGGCTAAACGTGCTTTCCAAAGCACAGAGGAAACCCTTCCCCAATGTTGAAACGGTCACCCATCCAAGGACCGACCTCGTCAAGCGCTGCTTAACCTCGATGATCGACCAGTGTGGCTGTTACTATTGAGCCACGAGTTTCTAGTAGTAGTAACCTAAACCTGCAAAATTTGTTATTATGGACACCGAATGTGAGTGCAGAGTCCCTGTCCAAAACATGAACCACACATTACAGTGTCCTAAGTGCCCAGGTAGGTATATGAGCTTTAGAGAATCAAATGAGTGCCATAGCATTTTAAGTCGCAATTAACGAAGCGTGGTAGGGTTTACCACCTTTTAGATAGTTTGGCCCTCCAACCACAAAAGAAGAATACTATGCTTCTTCTCAAACTTAGTTAACTCTCACTACATAAAACTAATCAAAATAATTCATTTGTAATTATCATAATTTACAGACTGAAGTGTAAGGCAGGTACGTCTATGTCACCATATCGTTCTAACTTCCATACAATGATAGTCAGCCAAGGCCAGTCCAGGGTTATTGCCAGTGCCAGCAACAACACCAAAACTTGACCATCGATAACTCACATGAAATTATGACCTGACATGGGCCACCGCGACGATACCCTGAGCGCCATACCGTACACAAAATTTGAATAATGAACGCTCTTGGCCATAGTCATAACAAAATGAAAACGACTCACCAGATTGGCTTAAAGATCCGTGTGTATGGATATGTCCACATTGTCCACACGTCCACACGCGCCTCCTTGACCTGTCCAGCTCCTTGGTTGTTGCTAGCCTCCTTACTGCTCCGTTCCAGACTGTTTTTTCATTATTCAAGATTGAGGGTAGTCACAGAAACGAACCACAACAGATTTCACTTCAACTGACACCGCAATATTTTTTGCAAGAATGCAACGCCATTTTCACTAGCATTGTTTTTATGTGTGAACTCATTAGCACGACCGAATCCCAATTCTGATGTCGTATCAAGGCTGGCCGATAGATGCAAACCATCGGGAATTCAGGATGTGTTCCCTTAGGTTAAGACATCGTGTGTGGGCAGGTCGGTGGGGGAACAATCGTGCAAATGAAATCACAGAAATTATTCGATACACTGGGTTTATTTTAAATAGTCACAGATACAATCTTGCTTACTAATATTACGGATTGACACTGATTCTACGACGTGTTAGGTGGTCAGTATTCAACTGCCCTATTCCCCACAACGCAAGTGTTTATAAAAGCGTGCCAATGCGTAGTTGCTCTTGATTGCCGCCAGGGGCGTGCTTGTGATTTGTTTTGACGTCCGTACTATTGACCAAACCAGACATATACATGTGACCTACTTAGCATTAATAAGTTCCAGTGGCCATTTGTGGTCTTCTTCATCAGTTCCACTTCACCAAATGATACTTTCTGAATGCAAATTATTGCATTGTTGATTTTCATTAAGAAAAACCAAATTTGCTAATTTTATACCAAATTCGTTGTATGTATATTTGCTGTATATTTGAGGAGTTCTCTCAATTTCTCCAGGATCCCATCATCAGACCCTGACTTGATGACCATTGGACCAACTTATACCCTTTAAACATAGGAAAAAAAAACAAATCGGTCCAGGCGTCTTTGAGTAATCGGAGAAGATACATAAAAAAAAATATTCTGATGAATTGAGAACATCCTCCTTTTTTTTAAGTCGGTTAAAAATGTATATGAAAATCCGTTATCCCATCATTGCTGCATTTTAACATAGTCGCGTTGCAACTACCTTCGGGAGCCTTTAATCATATATAAAATTCTCGTGTCACAATGTTAGTTAGTTACTCCTCCGAAACGGCTTGACCGATTTTTATTAAATTTTGTATGCATATTCAGTAGGTCTGAGAATCGGCTACCATCTATTTTTAGGTAGGGTAGGTAGGGTAGATAAATGTTTGGTGCTTTTATGGCAAAACAACGTTTGCCGGGTCAGCTAGATTATTATAATAGACTAGCACTTCGTACCGCCAGCGGGTCCAATAACCGAATGATCGACAATGAGCGACCTTTTTGCGAGTGTATCGTTATCTTTTTGCATATTTTATCTATTACATCGCTATCATTTGGCGAATATGTAGCGACTAAAGCGTGCATTTTAGCGAGGTCATCGCGTCGTATTTGAGATTATGTCGTGATCCTTTTGCTATAATATTGCGATCTTTTAGCAGCTGTGTCTCTTTTTTTTGCAAAGAGGTCGCGATGGTTCAGCGGTCTTATAGCGATTATTTCGAAATATTTTTGCGACAGTACCGCGATCTTTTTGCGGTCTTTTTACGTGTGTACCGTGATCATTTTATTACTGTACCGTGATATTTTTGCGATTATTTCGTGGCCTTTTGCGATTGTACCGCTGTCATTGTACGAGGGTATTGCGATCTCTTTGCGATTATATACCCATCTAATTAGACTACCTCGCGAACTGTTTTAGAGTATACCGCGATCATATCGTGATCTTTATCAATAATATCGCGATCATTATGCGGTGTACCGCTTTCTTTTTGTGATTATTTCGACATCATTTAGCGAGTGTATCGCGGTCTTCTTTTGAGTGTACCGTTACATTTACGCAATTTAATTGCGATCTTTTTGCGAATATATCCTGGTCTTTTTGCGATTGTATCACTGCTAAGTCACCGTGAGCAGGTCTAAGCCGGCCCTATTTCGTGTGTTTAGTGAATGATGAGAATATTTTTTTTACGTTCCGACATTGCTTTTGATACTTAAAGAATTTCTTAGTGTAAGCAGTGGTGTCTCATCCCATACAAAGAAACCATGTCGATGTACTGTACTGATTATACTGATTATTTTTTGTACATCGATCGCGTTCGGTTCCGTTCCACGGGTATAAACGGTGATCTATCTATCGCCGTGGAACGGAACCGAACGCAATCGATTTACAAAAAATAATCGGTATAATTAGATGAAAAACGCTAGTTACGTCGGCACGGTTTCTTTGTATGGGATGAGGCATCTGTATGCTATTATTAAATTATCTGTGGTGTAAGTAAATAAGAATGGCTGAGTGAAGGAACAACCAGCTTAGATGTTTGCTTATTGTACTTACCATTCGTGTTTTACTAATAAGGGCTCGTAGCTAAGTAATATCTGCCGCACACGTTCAAGGTTAAGCAATGCTTGTTCAGTTCGATCCATGGATGGGTAAACACATTCCCAGTCATTTGTTGATATTTGACAATCGTTACAAAGAAGAAGCGAGAAAGTCAGACAAGCATTCTTACCGAGGAATATCGTGTTATTTAAAAACTGGGTTGTGGAGGTCAGAAAGCCACTCAGAAAAATAGATAGACAGGCAATCAGCTCCATGGAAAATACTGCTATCTAGCTGCATCCAGTTAGGCTAGAAGCTACCTCAACTGTGTTGGAAAAAGATACAACAAAATTATTGAATTTTAACCGACTTCCCTAAAATGAGAAGGTTCTATGTATGACTGTATGTATTTTTACCCGACCGTCGAAGGAGGGTAGTGTGTTTATCAATTTGTATATGTATGAATGTTTGTTCTAATGTGGCATTTTACAGTCAAAAAGCTTTTCGGTTTAGATTGTGGTGACAGTTCTCGATTCAGATGGATGGACGGCTCAGGGGTTACATTTTTAAAAGTAATTCGAAAAAAGAAGATACCTAACCAAAAAGTCGGAAATAAAAAACTGACCAAGTGCGAGTCGGACTCGCGCACTGAGGGTTCCGTACAAATAGCTACATTCACCAAAACCATTAAATAACATGACTGAAGTTCATTAACTATGATGGCACCGAACATTGCTCTAACGATAAGATAAACAGAATTGAGGGACTTTTCCTTTGAGGTACGGAATCCTAAAAAAGTGAATTCAATCGGGATTTTTTATTCTTTTATTACCTTTTTTTTTCGCAGCGGAATCATGATGCTTTGCCGATTCGTAGTACGGCCCCAGTTTCCTGCATGGTGTCTTCTAATAAAAATCGGTCTACGGCAAACGTCGGGCCATGTCTGACGTGCGTGTGTTAAAATGTCATCGATAAACGATAAAGCACACTTGGAATTTCTTCGAATCCAATTGCAAGGGCGCTATACCATTGGCAACATATTCATGGCTAGGATATAATATGATCAAAATAAGGCATTACAATAAGGTGATTACGATATTGATTATAACATACTTAATACCATATTACCTAAAGGGTTAGGCGAGATGCATCTATAGTACACCCTCCCTCCAACACTCTCATGTACATAGATTTTTAGGTACAATGGAATGTATTTTAAAGGAATATCTCCTGTATCTTGGAATACATATTGAGTTTACGGAAATAAGGATGAAATAATATCTGTTTATTAAAATTTGTTACACGTCATTTATACGTCTATGTGCCGCGTACAAATTAAAACAAGAAAAACGGATCTGTTTGCGCGGGTGGGTACTAGCTGGCTAGTGGTTGTATCTCCATAGGTTATATTTAATTAAGAAAGGGGGAAAGAACACAAGATCGAGAAAGGCTGCTGGTTTCGCAACTAAGGATAGAAAATTGACCAACCTTAGCTCCACGGTGGGCAGTCCAGCTCAGGGCCTCGCTCCACGTGCCAACGCTGCTGCAACCTTGATGCGCTCTTCTCGGTCTTTTGATGGTGATGACTATATGAGGATTGGGTACGGCACGAAACAACTTCAAAGGGTGGATTTCATCCAAAATTGTGGATAAATCAGTCGGAGCGGCACGGACACGACCACGCGGCGGCGGTGTCGGTCGTTTATCTACCTCAGTACAAAACCAAGCAGCGAAAATCAAAAATGAAACGGCGCGAACAGGATCTTTCAAGCACACTCACAGTCAATACAATTTGTAGATCCGTTCAAACCTACCTCCTGCCTATGTGTTCCTTACTGTTACTGAATCTGAAACACACAGTGCAAAAGCCAATTGTGTTAAGTAATTGGGGTGTAGGAGTATAAGCTATGCGTATAGGTGAGATGTTATGCTTGATCGAGCATGGCCAATGATACGGTCGATACCGATGCATCCTTGCAGCGATAGCTGTAATGATAAAAAAACATAACTCTCCTTTTGACTTCACCGTAGAAGGATAAAAATATAGACTACTTATATGATAGGTGATCTTATCTTATCTTGTGGAGGGGCCGAGAAATAACTCGGACACTTTGACCCATTGGGATCTATTGTGGTCCCCTAGATACCTTACTCCTCCCCAATCTCGTTGAAAACTCTTTTCATGAATTTTACAACGAGACTGGGAGATATGAGCCTATAGTCTTCTGGTCTTGGATATCCAACCCCTAAGAGACTCATTCGCTTACCAGCCAGTGCATCGCATGTGCAAAGAAGGTGCTCCATGCGTTCCGTATGTTCCCCACACAACCTGCACATGGGTGTCGCGGTTAAACCCATCTTCATGAGCATGTCGTTGGTTCCAAAGTGCCCAGTAAAGGCCCCAAGCAGGTAGCGGATTTGCCCCCTGCTCATGTTCCAAATGCATTCCCGGGCTTTGAACGTAGAGCCTAGGAATTTCTTGGAGTGTTGTAGACCGGTGCTAGATTGCCAATGAGTTCGCAGTCTGTGATCTGCAAACTCCCTAAATGCGGCCTTTACGAGGCACGTCGAGATGCCTACACATGGTTCTGGACCCACAAAGTCATTTGCTGAGCCCTCTCTTGCCAGTTCATCTGCCATTTCGTTACCAAGGATTCCTTTGTGCCCAGGGACCCACATCAGTCTTACCCTGTTGTGCTTCCCAAGCCTGTTTAGGGTTTGGACAGCATCCAGAATAAGTCCGGAGTCTTTCTCTCCTCCACAACCCAGTTTTTAAATAACACGATATTCCTCGGTAAGAATGCTTGTCTGACTTTCTCGCTTCTTCTTTGTAACGATTGTCAAATATCAACAAATGACTGGGAATGGGTTTTACCCATCCACGGATCGAACTGAACAAGCATTGCTTAACCTTGAACGTGTGCGGCAGATATTACTTAGCTACGAGCCCTTATTAGTAAAACACGAATGGTATGTACAATAAGCTAATATCTAAGCTGGTTGTTCCTTCACACAGCCATTCTTATTTACTTACACCACAGATAATATAATACTAGCATACAGATGCCTCATCCCATACATAGAAACCGTGCCGACGTAACTAGCGTTTTTCATCTGATTATACCGATTATTTTTTGTAAATCACTTGCGTTCGGTTCCGTTCCACGGCGATAGATAGATAGATCACCGTCTATATCCGTGGAACGGAATCGAACGCGATCGATGTACAAAAAATAATCAGTATAATCAGTACAGTACATCGGCACGGTTTCTTTGTATGGAATGAGACACCACTGCTTACACTAAGAAATTCTTTAAGTATCAAAAGCAATGTCGGAACGTAAAAAAAAAATTCTCATCATTCACTAAACACACGAAATAGGGCCGGCTTAGACCTGCTCACGGTGACTTAGCAGTGATACAATCGCAAAAAGACCAGGATATATTCGCAAAAAGATCGCGGTTAAATTGCGTAAATGTAGCGGTACACTCACAAGAAGATCGCGATACACTCGCTAAATGATGTCGAAATAATCACAAAAAGAAAGCGGTACACCGCATAATGATCGCGATATTATCGATAAAAATCACGATATGATCGCGGTATACTCTAAAAAAGTTCGCGAGGTAGTCTAATTAGATGGGTATATAATCGCAAAGAGATCGCAATACCCTCGTACAATGACAGCGGTACAATCGCAAAAGGCCACGAAATAATCGCAAAAATATCTCGGTACAGTCATAAAATGATCGCGGTACACACGTTAAAGGACCGCAAAAAGATCGCGGTACTGTCGCAAAAATATTTCGAAATAATCGCTATAAGACCGCTGAACCATCGCGACCTCCTTGCAAAAAATCGACACAGCTGCTAAAAGATCGCAATATTATAGCAAAAGGATCACGACATAATCTCAAATACGACGCGATGACCTCTTTAAAATGTCACGCTTTAGTCGCTACACATTCGCAAAATGATAGCGATGTCATAGATAAAATATGCAAAAAGATAACGATACACTCGCAAAAAGGTCGCTCATTGTCGATCATTCGGTTATTGGACCCGCTGGCGGTACGAAGTGCTAGTCTATCATAATAATACTAGCTGACCCAGCAAACGTTGTTTTGCCATAAAAACACCAAAAAATTATCTACCCTACCTACCCTACCTAAAAATAGATGGTAGCCGATTCTCAGACCTACTGAATATACATACAAAATTTCATAAAAATCGGTCAAGCCGTTTCGGAGGAGTATGGTAACTAACATTGTGACACGAGAATTTTATATATAAGATTAAAGGCTCCCGAAGGTAGTTGCAACGCGACTATGTTAAAATGCAGCAGTGATGGGATAACGGATTTTCATATACATTTTAACCGACTTCAAAAAAGGGAGGATGTTCTCAATTCATCAGAATATTTTTTTTTTATGTATCTTCTCCGATTACTCAAAGACGCCTGGACCGATTTGTTTTTTTTTCCTATGTTTAAAGGGTATAAGTTGGTCCAATGGTCATCAGGTCAGGGTCTGATGACGGGATCCTGGAGAAATTGAGGGAACTCCTCAAATATACAGCAAATATACATACAACGAATTTGGTATAAAATTAGCAAATTTGGTTTTTGTTAATGAAAATCAACAATGCAATAATTTGCATTCAGAAAGTATCATTTGGTGAAGTGGAACTGATGAAGAAGACCACAAATGGCCACTGGAACTTCTTAATGCTAAGTAGGTCACATGTATATGTCGGGTTTGGTCAATAGTACGGACGTCAAAACAAATCACAAGCACGCCCCTGGCGGCAATCAAGAGCAACTACGCATTGGCACGCTTTTATAAACACTTGCGTTGTGGAGAATAGGGCAGTTGAATACTGACCACCTTAGAGCTAACACGTCGTAGAATCAGTGTCAATCCGTAATATTAGTAAGCAAGATTGTAACTGTGACTATGTTAAATAAAAGACACGGCCGTTCGGTAACAAGCTGTTTATTCCACTGACGCACTCACGCGTCAACCCGCGACTCGCAGGTCGCACATCTATATCTACTCACTAACCTAACATCCCTCCACCATATATTCTAACCCTAGACCTAAAATAATTAACCTAAGATAATTAGAAGAATTTACTATAATCGACTCGAGCAATATCCCTTAATTTTGGACGTGCTTCCGTATCTATTCGGAGATCAGGCCTCCCAGCTTCTGGCACAGGTACTTGCTCAGCGGTTTGCCGAGATACCTGCGGATTGCTTTCTTCTTGGAGCTCTGAGCTTGCCTTGCTCCACTCCTCCTCTGCCCCCGCTTTATATGAGTGCATTTGATCTGAGGAATGAGCGCTGTCAACATTTTGACGCGTTTCGGGTGATTTTATTTTATAAATTTGGTTTTTGTGTTTTTTTATTGAAATGTTTGTTTCTGGAATAGAAATTTCGAATAAACTTTTGCCAATTTTCTTCTTAACTACGCCTTGTATCAATTTGTTATTGTAAGTTCCTTTTATGAGCACTGTATCATTTATCGCAAAGTCTATGTTTCTATTACCTTTATAGTATTTGGCTTGTATGGTTTGCTTATCGCGCACTTTTGTTTGTAATTCTTGCGACGACAATGATGACGATGGCGACGCCTCAAACGCGGGCACCGCACCCGAGGTGTTTAATAAATCAAACCTGCAACGCAATTTACGTCCGAGCATGAGTTCAGCTGGTGAGCTGTCTGTCGTCGTATGTTTCGAGTTCCTATATCTGAATAAATATTCTGATAGGAATGCCTTGACTTGTTCTTAGGCGTGCCATGTGCTACCAACCCATTTAAAAACTTTTTAACAATTTTAACGTACACTTCTGCATGCCCATTACTGGATGGCGAATAGGTTGGCGAAGTAATATGATTTATTCCATTAAGGCGACAAAAATCCTTAAAAGAATTACTTGTAAACGAGGTACCATTATCAGTAACTATCGTATGCATTACACCAAATCTAGCCATTGTTTCTTGTAATTTCGCTATTACTGAGGTGGTTGAATAATCACTACTAAGGGAAAAACATTCTACCCACTTAGTGAATGCGTCGATAATGATAAGGTACATTTCACCTTGCCACGGACCAAAAAAATCTAAATGTACTCGTTGCCAGGGGTGTTCTGGAAAAGGCCATGGAGTCGAAGGAGCCCGTGGGGGAGTGGCCCGTAAACTTAAACATACAGTACAGTTGCCTATCTTGTTTTCTATATCCTTATCTATGTTAGGCCACCAGAATCTAGACCTCGCCTCAAACTTAGTTTATATAATTATAAAACGCTGTTGATGTGGCTGCATTCTGATCAAAACGTATATAATTTTAGAATCCTCGTTATGACGAAGAAAAATAAGAGTTAAGTTTAAATTAAAGCCAAGTAAATTTAAAATTTCTTGTTTTATTATTTAATTTCAAATTAGTTTGTACTAAAATATGTTTAATTATTCAAGTTATTCAGTGAGCTATTCAGTGACTACTAAAAATAAGAAATTTATTTAAAAAAAAGTATTGAACAATTATAATAGTTAGTAAAGTTTTGCCTACAATAACTTAAGTCCCTAATTACGAATTGGTGGCGTCTTTTAGCTGGCATTTGAGGTTACTTAGAAGTAAGAATATTGCAATTTTAAAAATAAATATTTGAATAAAAATAATTGTCTCATCGCCCTGAACGATGAAAAGCGTCAGCTCTTGATTCTCGAGGTTTAAAGCACCCATAGACGGGTGGGAGAGGACAGTATGTGACATCATAATATTGTCCTGTGTCACGCCATTGTCATGCCATGTGTCGGAATTTCGGAGGCTGTCTGTTCGACAGCGCTGAGATATCCACACTCTTTCTTTACTCTTTTCTGTTAAGATTTGAGTTATTTATTAAGTTTGCATTATTATATAGTATGTAATATTTTTCTACATTGTGTATTGTACACGTATCTATTTAGTTTATTTAATACGTAAGAATTTCAAATATGTTATAGTTTTTGAACATTGAATTTTGTTATGCACTTGGATGCACTGTCCTTATATCCAAAATTCCTTAGACAAGAGAGGTTTGCTGTTAGAGAATCCAATTATGGGTTTAGTTGCCTTTTTACATAAGCTGTCCATTTTATTTGTATATTTATTTATGTTCTGTGTGCAATGTGAAAAATAAGAATAAGTATCACATTTTCATTTAATTTGTTCTTTTAATTCTCTGTAATTTCTATACAAAAGGGTTGTTGCGTCATGTCTACCATTCTTTTTATTTTTGTCTCGCGTTTGACCACTATCTCTCCTGATGGTAAGCCATGATGTGGTCAACGATGGGGCACGCTAGCCTATCTGCGAGAATCTTTATGTAAGCACAGACATGGTAGGTATAAATAAGTTTATAGACATCACATACTCATATACAAAGTCTACTTAATGAATTACGAAATGCTTACCTCCTTGGAACCGCAACCCCCAAGAACCTACGTAAAAAACCTTATAAATACTGATACAGTAATGCTTTCAAGCGTCATAATAATACTTGGATAATTCCCAGCTATCATTTTACCCTAAAGGCATTGAGGTAATAATGTACTACGCACTAGAGAAGTCACCACACATCACTGCTGTATTCAGTTCATGTGGGGTCGGCCGGCCGCACTTCACTCAGTTGCTTGCTAGATCTTGAGCGCCTATGTCATTGTTTGTTTTTAAACGAAAAAACGTTCAAACGCATTAAATATGCTGTAGTGTGTTTTAAGATATTGCACTTATAATTCAACTAATACGGCGAAATGCAAAGGAATAACTTTTCGTCAATGAGTAACTAGAAAATAATGTTTAAATTGAAATATTTAGTGGACGCCATGTTGCCTCATTTCTCATATAGACTAAAAAATAAGATGTGACAATTTGTGTAACAAGTGTAGGTAGAATTAGCTGACTTTGGTTTTTATAGCGGAAAATAACAATCTTAAGTATATTCAGAAAGGAACTGACTGTGGTTATTCAAATAAATAGTTTAACAAATTGGTAGTTATGATAGGTGGGTAGGTGTCTAGGGTAGGCTAGGGTATGTAGGTATCCAGTTGATGGGAGCGAAGTCACGGGGGACAGCTAGTACCTCAATAATGGGACGACGTAAATTACTTCAAAGACATCGTTTAGCTTTAATATTCTTATGCAACACAAACAGGATGGTTAGTACTGAGACCTTACTGGTACTTGCTTGAACGATGTGCTGCAATGTACTATTCAGCACGAGAAACCATGGACGCGGAGTGACCGTGAGAAAATCTCTAGATTATTTGAACCACATATTGACGTCTGGGAGGAACTTTTATCCGAATGGCAATGTAGGTGGGATAATTCCATCAAGGGCCGACACCTCCACCAATTCTTTCCATCTGTTCGCCTGCGACTGGCCAGGACGTGGCCAGGAGGTGGATCACTGTGTTGCCCAATTTCTCACAGGGCATGGTAACTTTAAAAGTAAATTATTTTCCTTCGAGCTCGTTGCCTCGCCTTTATGTCAGTATTCTACATCTGACTGCGAATATGTACAATCTGCACATCATATCTTATGGGAGTGTATTCTTTGGCAGAATGAAAGCAATACTATGTGAATTATGTACAGGCTGCATCAGAAGATGTTTACTATACGGATCTTGTGGTAACTAGAACAAATTTCCGTGCGTTCAAGCGTTTTTGCCATACCTATTTATTATTGGAATCAAATATACGAGTAACACCTCACAATGTTAGGACCCATTAATATTAATGCTAATTTTTATCCGTGGTGCTAGGCAACTGGGCTTATTCCAGTTGTAAATGACCCTTTGTGCCTATTGACCTTGTTTGTTCTGTCTCCTATTTGATATGGAGGAACTGGAAATTTTTATTTTTTCCTACTCCTCCACTATTCTTTTCTGATTAATTTCGTTGTTGGATCCAAGACAATTAAATTCATTCTACGGGACTTCGTCGAGCTTCATTACCTCGATGCTTTTCTGGTGGTCACCACTATTGATTCTGGCTTTCAGGAGTTGCAGTGATTTGGGAATAGTGCTGTGGGAATGTCCCAAAAAAGAAGTACATAAATATAATATTAAATTAATTATTACTTTACTAAGGGTATTTCAAAAAATTATTTGTTTTTAAATGTGTGAATTCTAATGAAGCTTGTTAGGTATAAAGCTATGTAGGTACCGCTTCTGTAGTCAGTCAGCAGTTTAGTCTATATGAGTGACAAGTTGTTGCAGAATGTTGAACGAAACGCGTAAGCGCCATGAAAATCACGGCGCTTCCGTCTTTTTGGTCGCGAGAAAACTGTACCTTATAAGCGCTCTAGCGCTGCGTGTTTATACTGTTTTGTTAGACGGCTAATTATTGTTCCAGCGCTGTAGCGAAGTTTAGTTTAAACTCTTGTCAAAATGGAGCATGTCCTTTACTTAGGATAGCTTCTCTAGTACATATTATCTCAATGCCTAAAGGTGCGAGTTTGAGCCGTGACAGAGTCAGGGTGATGACGTTCCAGTAAGTCAGGATGATGCTCCAGTGAGTCAGCATAAAGATGTCCCAGTGCGTCTGGATGATTCTGCAGACTCCAGTAGGTCGGATTGATGATGCTGGTTGAGGGCGCTGACCAGGAATGCGCGTCTGCTGCTTGCTGGTGGTCATTATACCCTCGTAGATACCGTGGGTACTGGCTGGCTGATGACTCGCTGCTCGAAAGCTTGAAGAAGACATGATGACGTCACGATGAAATAGCTCTGCACGAAGGCTGTGCTGACGTTCATACTCGAGGGTCACCAGTTTGGCGATAGATGGAACAGGGTGTAATGTCCCACAAACCTCCATAGAAAAGAGAGGATCCTCTTACCAGACGCGTGTTGTGCCGCCACTTCCGTTGCTGCCATGAAAACGGAAAAATCCTCGACGGATGTCAGTAAATAACAAGCTGTCAGTTTGATTGAGTTTCGTGGAGGAAATTACTTTTTATATAGAGGTATAACTATTCCTAGGTATTATACAAATAAATCTAGTAGAACCGTGCACGTGCACGTGCATTTTTAATAGAATAGAAGAATTTATTTTGGTAGGTATATATTTTATCTTGGACCTTGCAGGGTCCAAGATCAAATATATACCTACCAAAATAAATTCTTAGTAACCCCCGGTCTTTTTTAAACTCGGTTAAAAATTAGAATAACCCTTCAAGTTTTCACAGTACCTACTTGTGAACAGAAAATAACAACGTAGCGTCGGGAGTGGGAACTTGTGAAGTATTGTGTGAATGATAAATGAAGTCTCTCCCACGTTATTACGTGGCTAAATGTAAACCATCTGCGATGTGTTACACGTCAACTTGATGTGATGTTCCTTTGTGTAAAGTTTTTTAGGAACTTTCAGTATGTTTCTTTCAATATCTCTGCCCTGAATTGAACAGGATTTTATTTTTTACTTTGCTTTTCAATTGTGTAAAGGAACCTATTTCCTGGTTAAACAGTGTTTTTGTGTTAATCCCAGCTATATACTACCTGGGTGCCAAATTTTATCGAAATTCGTTTGGTAGTTTTTGCGTGAAAGAGTAACAAACATCTATCGATCCATCTACCCATGTTCACAATTTTTCGCGTTTATAATAGTGGTGGAAAGTAGGAAATAATGTGTGTGTTTGTCGACATACAGAAGATGGCACGATGAGCTTGACAAAATAAACAATCAATGGCAGCCCTAGAACGAAACAGCTTGATATCATGGGGCCTAGAAGTAGAATGATACAGGCTGACAGGTACAGGCTTGCTGTAATTGGTAGAGACTTGCTTTGAAAAATAAAAACCAATTTAGAAAATAATGAGACCCCGCTAGGATAAGCTGAATTAGATGGTTCGAGTTCCATTGTTAAATTATTATATTCACTGGCAAATTAGAATGTCTTCAAGATAATTGGTAGGTCTTGTGACTACATAGAATACTTTTTAAATAGACGTTATTTTTAACAATATTAATAACTAGCTTCTACCAAAGGCTACGCTTGCGAGAATGTCGAAAATTATCTCGAGGAAACGTATTCCCGAGATAAAAATGATACTTATTTGCTATTCCATGTGCTATTCCTGTCTATAATCCATCGTTGTGCCAAATTTCATCCAGGTTTGATTTCCGTTCTGCCGTGATTGTATAACAAACATACATCCACATACACATATTACACATCCATCCATCCAAACTTTCACGTTTATAATAATTATAAGTAATAGAATAATATTAGTAAGATAATCTAAACTAAGAGGATGTGTGTCTAATTCTGCAGTCCTCTCAAATGGTTTGAAAGTAAATGCACATATGGACCTCTCTCAACATCATAAATCCCTCAAAACGGCACAGAAAGAATGCCGCAAAGAGAAAGACTCTCTCAATGACGAACTCCTAGATACTATCATGGTCAAACTATCTCCTATCAAAAGAAGAGCGATTGAACGTTCAATTGCCACAAAAATGAAAACGAAATCCTCCAACTGACTATCAATTATACCAACTAAGAAAGACCATTTCGATCTGTCCCCATTAGATTTCAGAGACGCACTTGGTTACCACAGATTACCAGTCTCTATGCCAAAATCAAGCGATGGCTGTGGCTGCGATGATTTCAATGTTGATCATGCTCTATGTTGTAAAAAGGGTGGTCTTATAACACGTCGTCATAATGAAATTAGAGATTTGTTCTGTGACTTATGTTAACATGCTTGGGGACACGTCGTCAAAGAACCCTTCATCTCCGAAGGAGACTGCGGACTACTAGGAGACCTTTCTTGCTGTGGCGTTTGGGATGCTCAGAGGGAGGCGTTATTTGATATCCATGTCGTAGACACTGACGCTCCTTCTTATATTTCACGCCCTGTCGCCTCTGTACTTAAATCCGCCGAAGACGAAACAATAAGAAAATAATCAAACGCTTCTGAATTGCTACATGCAACATTCACCCCTCTTGTTACATCCGTTGATGGAGTATTCGCTTCACAAATGTCTACCTTCGTAAAATATCTTGGAGCTGCAATCGCTGACTGCTGGAATAGGTCCTTTAGTGTAGTGATGGGTTGGTTAAGATCAAGAATCATCATTTCAATAATCCGTGCAACTAGCATTAGCATTTGCGGCATGAGACATAAATTCAAACCAATAGCCAAGTTATTCGGCTTCGACGATGGAGCGGCCCTACCTAGACATTGATGTGAATGTGGCCGATTACCCAAGAAGATGTCGATTGCAATATTTCGCGATGGATAAATGAGCTTCTTTTATAAAATAATTATTCATTAATTTGACTGTAATGTGACTATAGTTATATATTACTAGAGGACGCCTCGCGGTTTCACCCGCGTAGTTCCCGTTCCCGTGGGAATACAGGGATAAAAATTTGCCTATGTCACCCGGGGATAGAGTAGCTTCCCAACGGTGAAAGAATTTATTAAATCGGTCCAGTAGTTTTGGAGCCTATTCGGTACAAACAAACAAACAAACAAAAAAATCTTTCCTATTTATAATATTGGTATAGATTATTTTGTATTGTAATTTCTTAGTATTTATAAATAAAAGTTGAAACTAAGAGGATCCCTCTTACTAACTGAGGTGAAATTTTTCGTTAGATTTTTATACAATTGCAAAATTATCTCTGGAAGTCTCAATCCAATTAAGAAAAGTGATACTATCGCAGATTTTTAATAGGCTTCATCTTATCCTGGAAATTGCACGGTCACTGGGGGATAGAACACGGGGAAAAAGCCGCAGGAAAAAGCTAGTTCACAATTTTGTATTAAAGTTTTAGAATATCCCAGAGCTATTCTGAAAGTTTTCTATCAACTAAATATATTATACCAGCTTCTGCCAGCGGCATCGCCCGCGTGAATGTCGAAAATTATCCCAAGGGAACATATTTCCGAGATAAAGTCTTCTAAAATCTTATGAGCTATTCCAGACTATAATCTATATCTGTGCCAAATTTCATCTAGATCCGTCTAGCTGTTTGAGCGTAAAGAAGTAACAAACATACAAACACACACATATACAAACTTTCGCCTTTATAATATTAGTGGGCTTATTATTGTGTAGATTATGTTATTATTTGAATTTTCTTAGTAAATTTAAAGTTTTATTTTCATATGCCTGAAGTCTGAACTAGCCATATTTCTCCGAAACGAACACATACCGCTACTGACAGGTAAGTGACATTAATTGGGTTGTATTCGCTATTCTGTTTACATAACTGTTTATTTGTAGGTATATCTCTAAAACAATCTACTAATAAAATTACGAATATTATTATTACTGAGTCTTATTAGGCTATTTCATATCCCATAAACTGCAGGATTCCTCTGGGATGCGACACGGGAGCGATGACGTGGGAGAAAGCTAGTATTACGTTTTCTATAGTATTATGTCAGCGCTATTCTGAAAGTTTTACTATTTATATATTTTGAAGTATTGTTTTCACAAAGTTTTTTGTACTGTTTTGTTTTCATAAAGTTTTATGTACTATGTTTTGTGAAGTTTTGTTTGCATATTGCGTCAACTAGCCATATTTCAGCGAAATGCATTACGCTACTGACGGGTAAGTGGCATTAATTGGGGTGTTCATAATGAGCATATATCCGGTAATAACATTTATATAATTGTTTTTGATCTCTGAAATAACCTATTGATCACATAACGAAAATTCTTATCGCTGAGTGCAGTTACTTTTTATCACGTAAAAAGCTCGGTTCCTTTGGATTAAGTCACAGCAGCGAAGACGCGGACAAAAAGCTAGAAACCATAGATACCAATATAATAAAGTCCAAAGTAAATCTATCTGTCTGTCCGTTCGTTACCTTTTACTTCATATAGGATAAGGATGAATATTAGAACACGGGTAGCTCATGTCCTAGATTAGGACATAGGATACTTTCTAACTCCGGAGTATGTTCCTTTCGGATAACTTTCACGTGGGCGAAGCCCGAATTCGAAGACATGTGACATCCACCAACCCGCACTGGGCCCGCGTGGTGGATTACGGCCCATTCCCTCTCACAGAGAGGAGGCCTGTGTCCCAGCAGTGGGAACATTAATAGGCTGATGATGTGATGTGATGTGATGTGTGGGCGAAGCCGCTGTAGTAGTATACAAAATAGCCTAACCGTAGCAAAGCTATTTTGTTTTTTATCCAGGAATACTACAGTTTTGTAAAGTATTGTTATCATAAACTTTTCTGTACTACGTTTAGTGAAGTTTTGTTTGTATAGTGCCTCTACTAGCCCTATTTCTCCGAAACGAGTAACGGTAACCACATATTCCGTAAATACATTTAAATAATTGCTTATTTATGGTGCATCTCTAAAATAATTTTATCCTATAAACTGCACGATTCCCCTTGGACAGGTCACGGGAGCGATGATGTGGGAAAAAGCAAGTATAGTAATATTTTTTTTAAAGTATTATGTCAGCGCTATTCTGCAAGTTTCCAATACTATTTATATTTTGTGAAGCATTTATTTATTATATGCTTTATTGTACACCATAAATTACATTAATAAAATGATACTTAAGTCTAATACACATACAATGGGCGGCCTTATCGCTTGCCGCGATCTCTTCCAGGCAACCTGGAAGTATTGTTTTCATAAAAAAAATTGTACAGTTTTGTTTTCTGCACTGTTTTGTAGTTTTGTTTTCATAGTGGCTACACTAGCGATTTTCTCCGAAAACAACACATAACGTTCTTGACAGGCATGTGGCACTAATTGGATCGTTAATAATGAGCTGATATTTTGTAATAACATTTACATAACTGCTTTTCAGGCTCCATTTGCGAGGTAAGGTTCGTTGGCTTTCATATGCCTGATTACGTGCATTCTCTCGAGAGGATGTGTCGATGGCTATTCACTTTATAAATGCAGTTACGACGAAATGGGATTCGTATTTGTATGGTAAATAAATTTAAGAAAATATTATAAAGAAATAAACTAGTTTGTCACCTAATATAATAAATAAATAATAATAAGTCTGTTTCAGTCCTACAATCTTGTAAACCTATTTTTGGAGCCCACAAGAATAACCCCAACTAGTGCTACATGCTTAGATAATATTTATACTAATGTTATACCAGTCCACAAAGAAATTATAAATTTACTAGATTCTGATCATTGCGGGCAGAGGATTACTATACCAAACCAAAGCAACAAAGTGGCTAAAAAGGATATCACTGTTAACCCCAAAACTGCAAGTCGCTTGGCAGCTTTTAAAGTTAAACTCATTAATAAATTACCAATTTTGTCAATTGATGCTGATCCTAATCATCTTTATGATGATTTTTTTAGTATATACTGTAAACAATTTAATTCGACCTTTATTCCCAAGACTATCTCCGTTAATAGTAACGCATCATTCAGTGATTGGGCTACCATTGGTATTCATAAAAGTAGAACACGGCTTTATGAGCTGTACAGTGAAAGGACTTATGTAAACACTGCTGAATTTAATTTATATGTCAGAAATTATTCAAAATTATTTAAAAAAGTTTGTTGTTTGGCCAAGTCGCGTTATTTGAGCTCGAAGATTAAAAACAGTAGTAATGTTATTAAAACGACTTGGAATATTATTAATAGTGAAACGGGAAGATCTGGTAACCGAAATATTGACTACGGCCTGTCTATTAATGGCAACATCATAAAATCAGACTCACAAGTCGCAGTGGCCTTTGAAAATTTATTTTCAGATATTCCCATTTCAACTACTAAATACTTAAACTCATCACCTTCTGTTGCTGAGTCTTTGCTAAAAGA
Organism: Orthosia cruda; assembly: GCA_964057195.1. Taxonomy (NCBI): domain Eukaryota; kingdom Metazoa; phylum Arthropoda; class Insecta; order Lepidoptera; family Noctuidae; genus Orthosia; species Orthosia cruda. The sequence continues at coordinate 30,606,697 of OZ059826.1, forward strand.
AAATGTTAATGTTTGCAATTCGGAATTTCGTTTTGAACATATTACTTGTAAAGACATAATTAAAACCTTTCACACTTTAAATGTTAAAAAGACTGCAGATCTGTGGGGTCATTCTGTAGAAGTTGCTAAGTCTATTATTGACATTGTCGCACCTAGTTTAGCTATTATCTTTAATAATTGTATCGACTGTGGGGAGTTTCCTGACCTTATGAAAAATAGTAAAATAATACCTTTGTTTAAATCAGGTAGTACATCAGACCCTACAAATTATAGACCTATTTCAGTACTACCTACGTTTAGCAAAATATTTGAGAAATTAATTTTAGAGCAATTGCAAAGATTTTTTAATAAACATAAATTATTACATACCAAACAGTTCGGTTTTACAAGGGGTCGTTCAACTACTGATGCCGGTGTTGAGCTTTTAGGACATATTTATAATGCATGGGAAGATAAGTGCGATGCCTTGGGAATCTTTTGTGATTTGTCCAAGGCATTTGATTGTGTTTTTCATGAAACGCTAATCAGGAAACTCCGCCACTACGGGATCCGGAACAGCGCTCTGGATCTTCTTACTTCATATTTGAGTAATAGGATTCAGACCGTTGACGTTAATGGAAAAAGATCTCCTGGATCTATGGTAACAATGGGAGTCCCGCAGGGCTCGATTCTTGGTCCTTTCTTGTTTCTTATTTATATTAATGACTTGCCTTACCTCATAAAGGATAACCATGATATAGTGTTGTTTGCGGATGATACTTCACTTTTGTTTAAACTTAAACGTCAGCAGCTGGTTACTGACGATGTAAATAGCGCGATCTCAAAAGTAGTTCACTGGTTCAATGTTAATAATTTACTTCTTAATGAAAAAAAAACCAAATGCATTAAGTTTACCCTACCTCACGTTAGGCAGGTGAAAACCGATGTGTTGATAAAGGGCGAAGAATTGAATCCTGAAAATAGCACAGTATTCTTAGGCATAACTTTGGATGCTAAACTTCAGTGGGGCCCACATATAGATAAATTGTCAAAGAAGCTAAGCTCCGCAGTATATGCTGTTAGAAAAATTCGTAATTTAACTGACATAGAGACAGCCCGTTTAGTATACTTTAGTTATTTTCATAGTGTAATGTCATACGGTATTCTGTTGTGGGGAAATGCCGCCGACATCCAGACTATCTTTGTTTTGCAGAAAAGAGCTGTTCGATCAATTTATAAATTAAGCCCGAGACACTCTCTCAGAGAGAAATTTAAGGAGATTAATGTAATGACTGTGCCTTCTCAGTATATTTATGAAAATCTTTTATATGCCCATAAAAATATAAAATTGTTTAAAAAATACAGTGATATCCATAACATAAATACTAGGAACAAACACAAATTTGTAGTACCTACAACAAGGCTCAAGAAAATAGGTGGCTCGTTTAGATGTCAATGTGTACGCTTTTATAATAAGCTTCCAAGCCACGTGCAAGATCTAAGTCTTAATAAATTCAAGTCTTTCATTAAACGTAAGTTGTGCCAGAAAGCGTTTTATACAACAAAAGATTACATTGAGGACAAAAAGGCTTGGGATTGAGCTGCTCCAATTAATTTTGTTTTTTTTTATTATATTTTGCACTATGCATTTTGTTATTATAATTTTTATTTTTATTTTTATGGTTTTCTTGCAATGACAAGAATATTTACTTTTTAAAGTATTATATTATTTTATTTTTATTATTGTGAATGTGAAGACTATGTGGATATTTTTTTTTTTGTTTTTATTTAAATTTATCTTAGTTTTTAATCATGGTCTGGCAGTTTGAGTAGTTTATGCGGCCTACCCGAATGTCCTTTCTTTGGTATTGTTCGTCGAATCGTTGAGCTCCTTAAATTCTGAGTTGAGCTGCTCGGTTATTGACAAATGCGTGCACTGACTGGACAGGTCCACTCAATCTGGCTGGTTCTTTCCTCAAAAGACCATTTCAGACATCAGTCTACATGGTCTTCACATGATCTAATCAAGATTTTGTCAGGACTTTAAAAGAGACTGTGACCTCTGAGTTTGTTTTGGCCTTTCTTCTCAGAGTAGTCAGATAGGAAACGCCGACCTCATCTAGTTTTAAAAATATGTTCGACATGTAAAAGGGTTTGTACAAACCAACTTACAGAAATAAAATCATTTATCATTTATCATTTACCTCTGAACTTATTTCCTGATTTGATAACAAAGTCTGTCACAAACAAAACAAGAGAATATAAAACCATTTGATATATACCTAGATCATGAAAAATAACTTCCTTTACGAAGTCCATTGCCCAAAAATATGGAAATTTTGCCAATCTCGGCACCTTTTACATAATGTACAGCATTGGTTGTTCATATCGAGTGTCAGGAATTTCGTTTATCGCAAGAAAAATGGAGTTGCCTTCGCGTATTTTTTTTCAATGGAAGTTATTCACAAGCAGCATTTCAAGCTGCACAATTCAGAAATTTAATTTATAGCAGGAAGTTACTTCAGCCGCAGTGCGTTTGTCGAGTTAGCTATTCCAGCTGTTGCAAATGGCGCGGGTAAAAATATTAACGAGTTTATAAATAGTATTTTTCGCTATGTTGTAACCTCTGTGGTTTATGTTGTAAATAAAATAGACTCTTTGAACTGTATTTTGTCTACTTTGCTGTGAAACTTAATCCCTTTCTATTATATTTTCTTCGTAAAGTTGCTCGTATTATTCTATTAGTTAATGTTAACGCGAGAAAGCTATTTGTGTAGTATTGAAAACAATGACTCAATCTTTTTATTCAAATCTCTTAGTTTAACTAATTTAACCTGTGTCAAAACAATACAGAGTGATTTTTGAAAATCCGTTGGCAATATTACAGGGGGTGAAAGTGTTGGAAAAACTAGTAAATAATAATATTTGTTATTTATGTTGTGAAGGATTTTAATGAAGTAAAGTGACAAAACAGCTGATCGTTCTTAGTACGAATATTTTCAAAAATGACATTGATATAATAAAAACTAAAACTACAACACCCACCCCTCAATGGAGATAAAGGAAAATACACCAATACATACATAGAACAATAAAAGAAAAACATAAAAACTAAGTATTGGTTAAACCTATTCCTGTGACACATCTTAGGTGAGCTGTGCGCCTTAAGGGCTTAGTTAACACATCAGCTGTCATCTTATCTGTCTGCAAATATTTAACATTGATAACACCATCGCAATTTTTTTCCCTTATAAAATGATATTTGGTATCAATGTGCTTGGTCCTGTTGTGGTGGATTGGATTAAGCGCAATTTTCTGTGCACTTTGGCTATCATTAAAAAGTACAACCTTATCAGCGTTAACAGTAATTTCAAACACTAACCTCCTAAGAAAAGTAGCTTCCTTTGCAGCGCTAGTTAACGCCATGTATTCGGCTTCAGTTGAAGATAACGCTACGGTTTGCTGTCCCAACATCTCTTACATTCCCAACTAATGGGTCCGCCTGCTAGCGTAAAGTAGAAACCGGTGTATGACCGCCTGTCATACATGCAATTAGCCCAATCTGCATCCGAGTAGCCACACAAATAAGCACCCGTTTTCCTGTAAGTAATACAGTAATCAATAGTACCTTTCAGATACTGCAAAATCCTTTTTGCGGCCGACCAATGTTTCTTTTCAAAACAATTATTAAACTGGCTTAAATAGCTCGTAGCATAAGCTATGTCTGGCCTAGTATTTACCGCTAGGAACATCAAACAACCAATTAAGCTGTGGAAAGGATAAGACTCATCAGATTCTTTACCTTTATCATACTTATTATTCTCCAGCGGAGTTGACATATGCTTACAGTCTTGCATATTAAAACGTTTTAAAACTGTTTGAATGTACGTCTTTTGGTTCACGCATATTTTCTCGTCCATTCGCTTTACATTCAAACCTAAACAGAAATCTAATTGCCCTAAATCTTTTAATGAGAAATATTTTGCCAATTCTGTTTTGACGGTAACAAATGACATTTCCTTTTTATAAAAGATGACAATATCATCGACATAAACTGCCAGGATGACAGTTTCAACACCAAACTTTTTTAAATAGATACATGGTTCCGAAGAGGTTCGTACAAAACCTATAGAAGATAAGGTTTGGTTTAATTTATTATTCCAAGCTCGAGCCGCTTGCTTTAAACCATAGAGCGATTTTTTTTAACAAGGAAACTTTTTCTTCTTCGCCTTGTTTAATAAAACCTAGAGATTGATGCATGAAGACTTCCTCTGCCAGGTCACCATTCAGGAACGCAGTATCCACATCCAAGTGCTGCATTTTTAAATCCATTTCTGCCGCTAAAGCAATAAGTGTACGCAGAGACGAATTTCGAACAACTGGTGAAAAAGTTTCATAATAATCAACACCTGAAACTTGACTGAAGCCTTTAGCAACAAGTCTTTCCTTGTACTTCACCACTCTACCTTCGGCATCTTTTTTTAATTTTATACAACCATTTACATGGTATAACCTTTTTGTTGGTTTTTTCAACTAACTTCCAAGTCTTGTTTTTAGTCAGTGAATTAAACTCATCTTGCATAGCAGACTGCCAGCTTGCACTATCTCCTGCTTTGATAGCTTCATCAAAGCTTTGGGGCTCTTCAGGTTCAGTTGTAACAGTAGCATTACAATCAAAAATACTGTGAGTTTTCTTAGCTATTCTGTTTCGAAGAGGATACCGTTCTTCGGGCATCACTGTCTGTTCGCTTATATCTTCTGTGTCAGAAATATCTTCGGCGCTAAGAAATTCTGAAGTATTATGAACTTGATCTGTTATTAGCTCCAAGTCATTAGCTTCTTCATCTTTTTCAGTTGAGACTGCGTGACTGCTCTCCTGAGAAGTCGAACCAATTGACGGCATCTGATTATGCTCCTTCCTATGAACCAATTCTAAAATAGATTCACTATGGACAATCAAAGGAACTGATTGTGTGGTTTTAGCCTTTATATCGGTAAAAGAGTTTTCAAAAAATACCACATCTCGTCCTTTCACTAACCTTCTTGGACAACTTGGTTCGCGAAATAAATAACTTTGTCGATCGTCTGAATATCCTCAGTATCCGCGTTTAGTGCACCGAATAAGCTTGAGAGTTTGTTCTTGTTATTGCCTGAGCCTTTGTCTTCGGACTTTCCGTTGAGTGGACAGTCCGGTTTTATGTGTCCAGGCTTCTTACAATTATAGCAAACAACTCCTCGTTTCTTACGACTTTCCTTCATCTGTATCCGCAAAGCTGCGTCAGAACTAGAATCTTCGTCGTGAATGGATGATCTCGAAAAATCTGATAAAAGTTTCGTTTTAACGAACTCACTTGAAATGGTACTCGTAGAGTTCTCTAAAGCCATTATAAGAGGATCAAAACGAGCAGTCAATCCTCCTAGAAGAATCGCTGCGACAGATACATCTTCAATAACTTTGCCAATGTCTGACAAGTCTTGGATAGTAGTCATCACAGCATTTATGTACAACTCTATGTTTTCAAAATCGGTCAAATTGTACCTGTATAACTTGCGTTCTAAGGCTAGACGACGACCCATAGACTTGTCTTGATAAGCCGCCGCCAATGCATCCCATGCGTCTTTAGCAAACTTGCTATTTCTTACGTGTGTGATAGCTGCACCGTCTAGAGTTAAGCAAATTTTTGCTAAAGCAACTTCCTCATTTCTATCCTTGGTAGTATGCTTATTAGTAGCAGGAACTTCGTTTGAATAGCCCGTAATACAACTCCACAAACCTTCGTGTATAAGGTACATCCTCATTTTGAATTTCCAAATAGGATAGTCTTGCCTACTCCTTAAGAAAATCCCAGCAAGGGAACGCAGACCAGATCCTCTGTTGTGATCTGACATCTTCATAAAGTATCGAAAAATTCACTTCTAAATGGTGAATTTAAATTTTGCTTCACTCACATCAACATCACAAAAATACACAACTTATTATTCACTTTTTCAAAGCATTCGTGCTGAAAACGTGTTGGAAAAACTAGTAAATAATAATATTTGTTATTTATGTTGTGAAGGATTTTAATGAAGTAAAGTGACAAAACAGCTGATCGTTCTTAGTACGAATATTTTCAAAAATGACATTGATATAATAAAAACTAAAACTACAACAGAAAGTATACATGAATATGACCAACTATTACACTGAACTCTTAAAAACAGTTCCTTACATTTTTCAAGTTATGCGAACATAAAAATGTACTGATCATCTGTTCATCTTTCTTCACGTTTTCCAATTTCAGATTGAATACTATAGTTTACCAAAAACTCACTATCTTTTTTTCTTTCTTCTTTTATTACATACTTTATTACTCTCTGAAAGAAAGTCACCCTGATAGATAGTGTCATTATCACCAAACTTAATCGTTAAACAAAATCTCGAAACAATGCTCAGATAAACTTATCATTCCCTAATAGCAAGCAGACTGAATAACATCAGTTGTCGGCATTGGCCCGACATCAAACATACTAGTTAGTATTTTCAAACATATGACATACTAGGTGACGGAAGCTACACGACTAATTAACATTAAGCCCATGTTTATTTTAATAATACTTGGATGTAATCATAAACTAATAGAGTTTATGCAAATATCTGCATAAGGTTTATGGACATGATGGCATTATGTTGGCATCGATAGCTGTTTACACAAGGTATATCGAGGTGGACAGTAATTGATCAATGGCCGTTGCAGGAATATTACCTATTGTTACATGCATAGATAAAGTTATGGTTCTTTCGCATGGGAGTAAGCGGAAGCCAAAGAACTCTTGCAGTTTTTTCCTTTTGCTTCAACCACGATTATTATGCACGTCGTGTGCTGGTTCCGATTGTATTTTATACACCAGCCCTTTATAAAAAACATCACTGATGTGATCGTTACATATCCGTCTAGGCAGTCCCTTCGGAGGGCCTTTTACTAATTCTTGTATATAAATAAAAGGAGCTTATACCTAAAATGTGTATACCCTTTTTGAAAGACCCTGACCCTGTTTGAGAAAGAACGTCGTTTCAGCCGGCGTTTCTATTGGTTCTTGTATACAGGCAAAATAAACGGCAAATTTGTAAAGGTCAAATTAAAATGAAAAATAATTATAAAAGAGTATTCCTAGAGAACTAAATAAATTTTATTTTACAGAACTTTCTTGCCCGAGTTCTGTAGTTCTTCTATTCTTTTTTACCTGTTTTTAATAATCAATACGGGATGTTTTCTAAATTATAATTCTTTGTGTATTTAAATAATATTTAAGATAATTAACTTTTCGAAGGAAAAGGCGTATGATTGGATCGTAGCAGGGCGTTCTGTAGTTTGTCATATCTTCCCCCATAGAAAAAAAGCTTGAGTTTATGTTCAATATATTTTCCTATTATTTCAACAATCACACGATTGGTCTGTTATTTGTTGTCAGTTCGCTGCTATACCATTAACATATTACACGACCTTTCAAAATAAATCAATGTTTATCTATCTATACCAATATTATAAAGAGAAAAGATTTGTTTGTTTGTACCGAATAGGCTCCAAAAATTTCAAAAATTCTTTCACCGTTGAGAAGCTACTCTATCCCCTGTTGACATAGGCTTACTTTTTATCCCTATATTCCCACGGGAACGGGAACTACGCGGGTGAAACCGCGAGGCGTCCTCTAGTTGTTTATATATGTATACTTTATTCTAAACCAGTTTTTTTTTTTAAAGAAATTTGGAACTAAAATACATACAACGGGTGGCCCTATCGTTTACCGCGATGTCTTCCAGGCAACCTGTAATGGACAGTAATAATCTGGACATGAAATAGGGTTAACATTGATGTAATATATATCATTACGAATATTGACTTAAAAGCGCTGTCTACAAATTTTTGGGTTCCCGTTCCTGATGAAACACGGAAAATCGGTTACATACGATTTGCCAGATTTCGGGTGAAAATCTGTTTCTTACTATGCACACTCGACTCCTTGAATACAGATGAAGCAAAATACAGCTGTGAATTTGATTAAGAATCTATATTTGAATCAAAACATCGGCACAACACTTTTGCGTGATTCCTTTACCAAGAAATAATTAATGTATTATTAAATTTCCCTTTGATAACCGTTTGAATGGGAATGTGAAGGTTATTTGGCTGTTTTACTTACTTTCACCGGTAAGGTTTCAGGAAATAAACATATTGTGTAGGCAGATATTACAAGCCAAATATTTTTCTGGAATAAATAAATTCTCACTCCCGTGGTTTTTTTGGATGATTTACTGGATGATTTTATAACAAACAGTCACTAAATACATAAGGGTTTTTAGTCACACTCATATTTGTCGCAGAATAAAAGAGATGAGACGTATTTTTGTCTTGACAAATATTAATTTCACCCTTGATGAATACTCTTCGTGAAAGTATGTAGGTTACTGGGATAAATTGGACTAGATTACGTATTAAGGAGCTGACAAGTATTTCAGATGATAGTGTTTGTCTTAAGTGATACTAGAAAATTCTTTTTAAGGATGGATCAGCAGGGATCCTAACAAAACATGCAACGTCGTGTTATCTCGCGTAAATTGAAAATTGTCTGACTTATAGTCAGTTTTGTGAAATAAAGTTACATAACTTGCAGGTAAGTCAGTACTGAACAGGATGCCTTTTAATTCATTGGCCTTCTTTCAGAGGTTGGAGTATAGACTCAGGACTTGAATCATCATTAATATGATCCGCACCACTGTAAAAAAAATAAGGAAAAGCTGATATTTTTGTCGCGATTTCAGTTTTTGTACCAAAGTGAAAGTTGATCACATTTTCAAACGTAATAAGAATTAAACGAATTGAATGCCACCCTGTGTAACCCATTGATGCTCTTTGGACCCTTGGAACGCCTAACAATAGATTATTAATAGTGTCATTAATCTTAGCTTGATTGGTTGACCTTGTTATCGGAATAGTCGGACTGTTAAGAGGATACATGTTTATTTTCAGCTCAGAAGCTTTGCCGTACCAAAATAATTATCTAAATTATTGACTTATGAACGTCCTTCATTGTCTATGGATAAGTATAAGATTATTTTAATATGTCTAGTAATATCAACCTGTTATTTCAAAACTGGCTTCTGTCCGCGGCTTCGCCCATGTGAAAAGTGTTTTATTATCCCAAAATAACATGATACCGGGATGAAATGTATCCTATATCCTAATCCAGGTTCTGGAGTATCCATTTGTCATCTTTATTATCAGCCTACAACAGCAGTCCACTCCTGGACGTAGGGCCTCTCCAACTGCACGTGTTAGAATTTTAAGTATGAGTGACGTCATTTAATCATGAATTTTATTTTTTCAAGTCACAATGGTTTGCTACATAATACACACCTGTCTTATTTATTAAGCACCTACCGACAAATGTCTAAGTACCCACCTAAATTATTATTGTGTTGCCAACTACCAACAAATGTAAAAGAATACCCACCTAAGTAAATATTGTAGTATGTACAGGAAATAACTCTAAACTTATATTTAAGCCACATTGATGATAATCCTATAAATTATTACGTAATTTGTGATTATCACTGTGATGTATCCTGGATTTTATATTGTTATTTTAATATTATAATTACTTTGAAACAATAGTACTATACGGTCTGTTGGTATCAATATTCCATCCAATATTGATTATGAAAGACTAAATAGGCGATATTAGATTTCTTAATTGTCTTGATACGTTTTAAAACAGTTTCACTTCATAAAAAATATTATTTTTCACCTAATTGTGAGATTATTTAAAGCTATATATAGAAAATACCGCGCCATTTTTTTCATATTGGACGTATTGAGACACGGATAGACCTGATATTATAAAACATTATGTAATGGATAAAATTACTTACTTTTTTGTGAATTACAAGCCAGTACAGGCCAGATATATTATTATCAATACTTGATGTAAGATCGAATACATAAGGCTAACGTAAGTTATTTGATATTATAACTTTATTATTGCTAATGGCTGTGTTGAAACTGTATCTATATTATATTATGGCCTTTATCCCTAATATGTTATATTGATTTAAGGGCTTGTCTAAGTCCTTTGTTTTATCCCTGTTATTTTGATTATATAATATTGTAAATACTTTGAGTGGTTGTAAAAGATATCGATAAATACTACGAAAGAGCTTCCGAGGGGCTTCTTGCCCTACTTACCCACGAGAACTAGTCTAGCGATCGGGCGGTAAGCTCTAGAAATAATCGGCATCAGTGTGATTGGCCTATAACTTTCCATTATCTCTCCATTTTCTCTCTTAAATATTGGTTTTATAGATATTTTTAAAGCATCTGGATATATGCCAGCACTTATACTAAGATTAAGTATGTAACTTAATTGTACACATATCTCACTTGCTACGGATTTAAAAACTTTGTACAAAGGCCATCGTAACCAACGCTGTTTGTGTTTTTCAGTGACATTATTATTTTACATATATCATCTGGTACGCTTGGTGCCATGAACATTGACTCCCTTCTCGTGTCTATTTTCCTACTTGCTTACTTGACTTAAAGTATAATATGTTTTAGGTTACTCCCCTAAAAACTTAAAACCCCTTTTTTTCCTTGATGAGGCTCGAGTTTTTAACACCCGCAATAATGTTATCCACTCTTTTCTTCTCCATTATATTTTTTGTATAAGTTAGTCAGATTACGCATTAAGATTCCTCAAAAAAACTTTAGCACAAGGCGTGCCTTTTATGGGGTCTAGATTGAAAAATCTTACTATGTTATATTGATTATTTACTTTAACCCCAAGGAATAAGTGTTTCATAAAAACAAATTTCCCTCTATTCACACCCTCAAAGGTTTTTGGAATTACTGAAATTTCCTTCATAGTGCATAGGTTCTTAGCAAAATTTAACACCCGCTTAATCGTATTTTGGGGGTGGTTTTGAAAAACTTATAATTTCAACCTTTATTTGTTTACTAAGGTTGGTATTTATATTTATGTCAAATTTCAAGTTTAGTAAACCAATAGGTACATAAAATTCCTAAAAAAAACTTTAATTGCCCCTAAATCGTCTTTGGGGGTAGTTTTGAACTTTATTGTTTACTTAGTTTAGTATTTGTGCCAAATTACAATAGTTTGTAAACCCAAGAAATAAGATTCTTCCATACGAACTTCAACACCCCCTAAATCGTATTTTAGGGGTGATTTCGAAAAACAAATAATGTGAACCTTTATCATTTACTTAAATTACTATTTGTGCCAAGTTTCAAGAATTTTAGCCGAAGGAATTAGATTTTTCATACAAAATGTCTACCCCTTTTTTACTCCTTTATGGATGAAATTTCCAAAAATCCTTTCTTAGTGCTAACTTGCGTTACTTGAGAAACCTTTCTACCAAATTTCATCTTTACAGGTCAAGTGGTTTTCGATATTTCGTGATGAGTTAGTGAGTGACCTTTCGCTTTTATATATTTAGATTAGTATATTAGTATGGATTAAATACAAATACCACGCGGACAGAGCCGCGGTTGCCAGCTAGATGTACAAAGTATTCCGTAGAGGGTAACCGTGGTCGTATGCCACCTACCGTAACAAAACAATACAGTCTGCAAAGTGGAAAAATGGAGAAATGGACTAAAACAATAACAGAGTGGTACCCAGGGGATACCAGAGGGATGGCAAAAGAAGTAAAGGTTGACAAATGAAACGTTGGGAAGATTTATCAGAATTGCGAGAGACAGATATAGGTGGAAGTCTTTGGAGGAGGCCTTTTTCGAAGGACAAGCTGTTGTTGGAAAAACCGATCGTTAGGAATAAATATAATATTGTATTTTAAATTATGATAAAACAGCAATAAAGGCTTATTTATTTTATTTGTTTTAGTAGCGGAACGAAGACTCGATATGAATGAATGCTGTCATCGTCACTCCACACATCCATATTCACATTCTCATCTCTGCTACATGCAATCTCTTAGGTCAAAAGTCTAACTCAGTAAGTGAGTAAGACAGTACTTCTGGGCAAGACTGGTGTCAGATTTTTTGGCTTCTGAATACCTTGCGATGGCGCATTCGATTTTCGGCTTTTAGTCAAGCTTTCACTTCGTTCCGCTGTTATCATCTTCTCGGTGTTTTGACATGGTATGAGTTGATTAGAACGGAAGAGCAAGTAATTAAATTTTACTGCATTTATAATGTTATGGGTGTTAATCATGGTTTATTTATACAAACGCATGAATTCACATGTATTTTATCGGTATGGCTACCGCAAGTCGGATGAGAAATAGGCTAATTGAACCGCTACAGAGCCGCCAATCAATGCGAGACGACGAGAAATAGACGGGATGAGCGCGACTGAAATAGACTGCGGCTTGCATTAGCAGATGACAAAATTGATTGTAAATGGTGGACGAGGCCTATGCCCTGCAGTGAAATCTTGCAGTGACATCATAAGACTAAAATCTTGTTTTCTTCAATTCATTAATTAAAAAATATCTTAACAATTCACTTGCGACTGAAATAACATAATTCAGGCACACGCGTTCGTTTGCATTCAACCTGGGGATGACTGTTACGTAACTCATTCGATTATGGTAAAGTACTTTAAAACATTGTTTTACCTTGAACAGGAGTGTTCCGTGATTAAACATGTATCAAGACGAAAAATATACGACGCGAGAGATGTATATTAAACTGTAATACAAAGTGTGGATAATTTAGATATTCAATAAAGCAGTTTCTGTATACTTTAGAAGATTATTAACAAATTTAATCAAGAAAATAAATAATATTAAAATATTAAATAAATAACAGTTATTATTATGACCAAATATACCATCCAATTAATTGTAGGTCGTACCGCCAGGCAAGAATCTATTTTGATATAAGTAGGTACTACATTTATTGCCAAATAAACCTACAAACAAAAAGATCTTTTGTAGAAATCATAAAAAACTGACACACTTACTTTATACGAATTGATTTCGAAGACATTTACTTTTCAGATTACTGAGCCAATTCTCATTTTTCAAAGATCCTTGACGTTAGTATCACGTACAAAGAATAACTTTGACAAATAAAAGCAATCCTTTGATGTCAATTTTCAATCTGTGACGGGGTAAAAGGCTCCAGGCATGTTGTGTCATGTTTCAATTGACTAGGTTTTTAGGTGAACATGGATCTGAACATGTCACTTCTATGACGATTGTATGTTAGTGGTTGTATGTCTTTCTTTTGTATGTTGGCACCTTGTTTTTATATACCTCGTACAATTTGAAAATTTAATTGTGATTTTGTTTTTGTGCTGTGTCTTTTGGGTGCACTAAATAAATGTTTTATCTATCTATCTAATGTACAATGTTGTCTTTGAATTTTTGGTTTTTAATTGCCAATGTCGTGAATAACAAAAAAATGCCAATGTCGTGGTGGCCCGGTGGCTAAGACCTCGCCTCTCGTGTTTGAGATCGTGGGTTCGGGCAAGTACTAATGTGACCTTTATTAAATTCATATATTCTTTCTAAATTTATCTTGGACATCACAGGCAACGGTGAAGGAAAACATCGTGAGGAATCCTGGACATAATTAGACATTATAGTATTTAATTAGATATAAGACATTATAGTAGCTGTAAGTCTGAAATAACCAAGTCAGAGGTTTGTGGGGTTCCAAGAGGTGGCTTAATTAACTCTGACACCAGAGGTGGCCACACCAAAGAAGAAGATAAATTAATTAAAATAGATGAAAATTTGTTGTAGATTTAACGCAAAATTGAGATAGAGTTCATGATGTAAGTACTAACATATTCCAGCGGATTCCTATATCTTAATCCAGGACATGTTCTATCGTGTAGCAAGTTTAATCCAAATCCGTTAAGACGCTAAGAAGTAAGAAGGTAACAGATAGAGTTACGCCCCGAAACGAAAACATAAAAAAAAATCCAAATAGAACTCTACAAAGTGAAAAATAACACTCTTTTTGGAAGTCGGTGTCTTTGGTAGGCACCATTTTTTTTCTTTATGGACACCGCTTCCAAAAAGAAAGTAATTTTTTACTTTGTAGTGTTTTATTTGGAAATCGGTATTATTTTTTGGATAAGTTTTATTTATCTTTAACTTTTTTGCTGTACCTAATATGCAAGTTCTTTAGTAAGGTACCTATGTGCCAGAATAGATTACCCAAATATCATGAAACATAATCATAAAGGGTGAAATGAGGGTGTACCAAGGTGAACTGTACACATCTGCGTGGCCCTTTATAGCGTACTGGCGTGATGTTATGTTATGAAATGGTATCAAAAATAAACAGACATGCGCTTGCAGAAATTCCGAGAGATTTTCCGTCATTTATTGAAGAATTCTGTTGTATATCTCCGAAGTTCTACATCAGATCTTTACTAAATTAAAATGGCACCAATTTGGGAACATAATCTTTCAAATAACAAAATATATTTCAAAATTGGTCCACAATTGACGGAGATATCGGTGAACGTATACAAACAAAAAAAAAATGTCAAGAATAGCGGCAGCTAAATTACTAACCACATTTCACGCAAGTCAAAGTCATTATTGACATTAGTAGTATGATTAGAGAACTAAAATCTCATAAAACGTATTTTTTTAGTCTCTTGCATTAGGTCCCGAATTATTATTTTGCCTCTAGCCAGCCACACTTGAAATAGCTCTGAGAGATATATCATGATTTGACATAGAGAGTTGACCCCCTGGTTTGCTGCGTCCTCATAGGGGCGCGGCGGGCGGGTCTTAGGGACCTACCAATTTTTTTTCATTGGTCATTCTGCCGCGGAAAATCTTAACACCGCCATTCAGAAAATGACGCGAAATGCACAACGCCATCTATCGAATATGGAGTTCAACAGTCCGAGTATCTGAATTGCGTATGTTGCGATATTTTAATTTTCGTACACTTAAATTCATCTTACTTTTGATAGAGTGAACCGATTCCGATGAAACAAAATCTAGTAATACTTCAAGTTACGCAAAATTTGTATGTATAAAAGTTATCCACATTGGTTTCGTACATTTTACGTGATGCGTGCACAAATAAACAGACAAACAGATAAACAGACAAAAATTCCAGAAATGCTGGAAATGGGTTCTGTTGGTCCTCCTTTAACACCCTAGCTATATATTTTTTTAATATTTTCGATGTACAAAAACAACTTTTCTACTGATTTATTATATGTATTGATTGAGTTTGCCTATTCTTAATTTCGATTTGCAATAGTCATTTTTTTACTATACCCAATATTATTTTGTTCAATGTAATTTTCTTTTCTACTCTTCCATTTTAAGAGATAAAATAACTATTTTAAATTTAACTTTACACATTCATTGGAGGTTTTAAATAATATCGGCTTCCAATAAATAATGGTTGTGGTCGACGGTCATCTGGCGAATTGCCATAATAATCAACTATGGGCAATGGATAGTGTATCATGATGTAGGTTTTATTTATATTCAATAGCTGAATGAAAAATTTCGCAGAAATTTTCGTAGAAGTAAAATGTTAATATTCAAAATTTAGGTAATCTAAAGAATTTTCCCGCGGCTTTGCCTGCATGAGCCATTTCATAAGAACCTGACATTTTTCTAGGATTAAAAGAAACATTCTGCATTCGGCAATAGACTAGATTTCTATCTGTTAAAGATTTTTTATTGGATCAGTAGAAAAATGAATATTACCTTTTACGATCATATAAATAAATAAGAAAAATCCTCTTTAAAATTGTTCATCATCACCATCGTCATTTCAGCTTAAAGACGTTCACTGCTGAACATAGGCCAAGCAAAAAGATTGTAATATTATAGTTTAAATAATATTGGTGTACAACTAAATGTACATTTGTACGAAACGAGCATTACATAAATATAATATTTGCGGCAAAAGTCCCTAAGGACGGTTAGGTAAGTCACGTAATAAAATGTACAAAAGCGATTTTCTTTTAAAGTATCAATATTGAAACTGTGTAGCATATCCTAGGATATGATCCTATTTGCTTGCAAGTACACGTGCAGAATTCCTAGAACAAACATTTTTGATCGTAATATTAACTCTTATTTTTAACCAGCTTATAAGTCAACCATTGTCCAACGAAAACGTACTACCGGGATTGTAATAACAAACATCCAAACATGGGCACAAACGTTCACTTTTCTAATATTATTAATGGTAGGATTTCGTTAACCTACTCATGTATTTTCATATCACGAAACTGTATAACACGAACAGACGTAGAGAAAGCCTTTAAATTAATTAATGTTTACCCACTACAATTTAGAAACAGCACAAACAGATCCAGTGGTAAAAGCTGGTTAACCAATAAAGTTGCCTGCTAACCATTACTGTATATTTGCGTGAAAGTTTAAAACATGCGCTGGATCCGTTTAATGGGCTCAGACTTCTAATTGGATGTAGTTCTGACGTTAACTGCGCTGTGTGTCTGTTATACAACAGTTTTCCCAATTTTTTGTTATATCAGCCTCAATTTCTGCCCCGAAAGGTATAATTGCTTGGGCCAAATTATCCGATGTAATTTGTTTGGTAAAGCTGCGTTCTTGGTTTTTTTTCTTTTTCGTGAAAGCCATTATTTGGCTCGAGTTAATTTTGAAAACAAAAAAAGTTCTTGCCAGCCAACGTTCATTTGTTTTACTAGTGTTCGCCGATGTTTGTTCTCCTTCGTCGATTTTTGCAATTGGTACTAATTGAACAACCGCTGCATTTCACACTTGCACAAAAACCATATTATTAGCAACTAGTGCAAGATTATTAGAATATTTTTAATTTCATAAGACTCAATTTGAATTTTCATTAATTTATTCCTGTGAGTGAAAATTTAAGGCCGTACCCTGACCAAAACATCGCCGTGAACATTCCTAGTACCCTTAGTGCCCTAGCGGCACGCTGGTGGCGCATGAGTTACGCCCAGATTTTAGAATAAGATCTTTATAAAATCGAATTTCGGCCTTTTGAAAAAAAAAACTTACAAAACGTTCGTTATTTAATTGTCTATCCATTAGTGTTAGTACAAACATTAATTAATGAACACTTTAAGAGCATGCATCTCGCATGCTATCAATAATTATTTCTCATTTTTATGGTTTTGTTGGAAGGAGATTAGTGAAACATATACTTCATAAAAAAAATGAAATTTACCATTTTGGAATCGATAATATGTTGAAATTTAATGTATTTTTGTTAGTTGATATTTATTTTTAAATAACGAGTAGATAGCTCCTAAAAACTGCACGAAAAACGGCTAGCGCGGCGTTTTGCTCGGGGTAGCGCCTTAAGTAGATACCTACCTAGCTGAATAAATTTTCATCCATGTTCACATTTTAGCTATACATAGCGAGTGGACATTGGAATAAGAAAACATTTAACGCTTTTCAAGTTGAGTATGTAGATATAAAATATTTAATCCTGTTTGTTGTACAATCTACAGAACACGTACCTCGGATAAATAATTAAGTACGAAAAGTAATTCAGGAGCTCGTGAAAATTCTTTATAAACTTTATTTAGTTCTTCCCTTATCCCAACTTTATTCTCTGCAACGTTATAACCTAAAAGATAAATACACTGAGCGTGACTCTAATCTTCAGAACAAAAAGATATGTTTGCTCTATGCCTAGTCTTCTCGAGGTAATTAACGAAGAAAAAAAGAGCCGAAAACACACATATTTCAGCCTTGTCATGTGTTCTTAGGGAAAGGTCGTTCGTACTGTCTGTACGTTTCTAGATGAAAGTTGTATGGCAATCATCTTACTATTACTATAATTGTGATCTTCTGTACGTTTTTTTGGTTATTATTTTAATCAAATAATCGTTAAAGATTGAACGGATTTCGATAGAATAGGGGCAGACCATCGACTGAACAAGAACAAAGAACTTTTGCGATTTCAAGTTTAATTCCGAAAAAAATAAAATAGTTGTTATACTCACGAATACTTATACGTCCTAAAAAAAATACTATGAATTAAATCACCCTGTACAAACAGTTTATTAATTTCAACTAAGTTTTCACACTGAGATGTTATCGGAATAACACTACCGTATAATAATTTATGGTTACATGTTAAGGTGAAAAAAATACTACTCGTTAATTTAAGTTGGTAGTGGAATTGACTGCATTTTTCAGTTCCTATATTCGGCGCACCTAGGAAGCGGAAAGATATCGTCGCGTATGCATGACGTCACATGTTAACCTTAATATTATGCCACACAAATTAAAACAACATTCATTCATCTTCCTTTCCTTCATTAATTATATTTACGTACGACTATGATCAAACGAAAATAATGCAAATCCACTCCGTCATGAATGTTAACGTATAAACACACGATAATTTCTATCGCACGAACGGACCTACAGTTGCAAGGGGTTAACGGATCAAAGCTTTTGTTCGAAATAAACGTGGACTTTGATAATAGACCCGTCCAGGGACCAGATTGTATTTCGTTTCGGAAAATAATAGCCCGGAGAAAATTATTTCAAAGCAAATCAGTATTATCTAATAGAATAATAAAACGTACATATAGTAACGAAGTAATTTTACAGAGCTCTTGGCAACGCAAGGGTTTATGAATTAAGCATTTTATGAGATTTTCGTTGAACAATATTTTTTTGGGTTAATAACCTATGGTCAGACCATTTAGGTAATTTTAGCGGCCGTAGCGTGTTCCGAGTGAAAAAAGATCTGGTAGAGATGGTACCGTTGAATGAATCAAAGTAATAATGAGTGAGCATCGTCTCAATTAGGAAGAGAGATCAATCCGTGTGATTGTAATTATTACCGCGATTAAGTAATTCGTGATCTTGCCGTACCTAAGTTTTATTCGAGATGACCAACTATGGGTAACTTGCATAGAGCGTTTCATATGACTCTTTCAGTAATATATTTTTCAGTTAGCAAATAATTTTCTTAAATAGAAAAGTCCTAAGTTCGCGGTATATTTTCCTAAAAAGTAGATGTATTCTATGGAAAATATGCCACGAAGTTTTTGAACTCCTGTCGTGTTGAGTGTGTGTAAACGTTTTCTACATATACGGTCCTTAATAATTCTTAAAAAACTATTGAAAATAAAGTTCTCATATGTGAACTAACTTAGTAATGTAAAGTCAAAGTAACACCTTTGAATCCCAAGAGCAGGCGTATTATGTATTGATGTGGGTTTTATGCACCACTTCTTCTGCTTTCCTAAGAAACTCTTAAGTGGCGAAAAGAGGGAGAGAGTGAGTTTTGGAAGACGGCGCGGGCGTTATTTAACTTTCTTCTTCTTCTTCCTCTTCCACACGTTTTCTTCTTCCATACCGACCTGTCCCCCGTCACGCCATCACTGAATCACTTTTCTTTCATATCACTCCTCACACAGTTCATCCATCTTTTCTTTGGTCGTCCCCTCCCTCTCCATCCATCCACATTTATATTCATAACTCTTTTAGTAACATGCGTTTCATCCCTCCACATCACATGACAATACCAACACAAACGGTTTCCTTTCAACTTTTCTGTCACTTGCGCTACTTTCAAACTTCATCTAATATAATCATTTCTCACTTTATCCATTCATTCTCGTCACTCCGTACATTCATCTCAACATGCTCATCTCTGCTACATGCAATCTCTTTTAATCCATCTTTACACCCCAACATTATGATCCATTCTGTACGTTACCCATACAGGCGTTATTTAACTTTGATGTTCAAAAAGTGCTCATACTCGGTTTAATTTGAATTGATGATTTTTGCTTTAAGATACCGTTTTTTATCTGTTTAATTGATGTAAGCAAGCAAGGCCAGATGCGCCGTGCATAACCGGCGTGCGCATATGACCTGATATATGAACGTAAATGAAGCAAAAGAAGTACGTCAAGTTCGTAGCCGATGGCGCTCTGTATTTTATGTCTATCCCCATGAAAAAGGCGTAGGATTTGTGGGTACCATCATCATCATTTTCAGCCGAAAGACGCGAAACTGCTGAACATAGGCCTCCGCCAAACGTCCACCATGATCGAAACTGTGCGTTTCGCATCCACCAGAATGTAGGTATGTATGTATCAAATGTAAAAACTTTAGGTACAGGCTTTGACGTCGTAGCCAAACATGACGTTGATTTTTAATAGTTTTATAAACAAAAACAATTACCACTCCTCTGTTTGTTCTGTATAAAATTGACAAGTCGACACATAACAGGCAGTCGTTGAATATTTATATTTCCAATAAAGCTATGTTATTAATTTGGAGTAGTGAAACATTCTAAATTTCCATCAATAATGAGATTTCCCAGTGCACACTACAGATATCGACTATTCATTAAACATTTAAAATTTTAATACTCGTGTCAATAAATTAGTTTATTCCTAATAATGGACTAGTTCGTTAGCAAGTGATACATGCTGATTATATTTAACTCCTTTTTTTCTACCTATCTCGTTGTATTTGTTGGCTGAGGTAGCTACCTATTTCTGTTAACATATTATATCCTAAGAAAATGGTTAAAATGAAAATATTTCAGAAACATAAGCTTATATACATTTTTCTCGAAATAAAATGATTGCTATAATAAAGTCAATGATTATAAATTGCATTCTTTGGACAATGCTGCAATTTGGTAACAATAGACCTCATTTAGTTTATGTAGCCGAGTATAAATAGCGAGGATCAATAGACTACTCCCGGAATACCTCGTTCACGTTGTCTTGATTGACTTTATAGTTAGGGCTCGAATTGGACGGCTTCTATTTGCAATTATCTTACTCTTTCAAATAAACTTGTGAAACTTGTGTGCCAAATGTAGCATGGATAAAACATCAATTTGGAAAATTGGCACACAAGTTTCGAAAATTACAAACATAATAGTAATACGGAAGTAAAGTAACGAAAAGTGCCACAATCTCATAGACAGACCAATGTTAAAGTAATGAAACTCCGCAAGCGTGATGAGTATAGATATCTAATAAAGATAAACGGAGATTAGATCTAAACTTTTAATTTCAAATAAGTATAGTTACTTTGGTGAAAGATTGACTTGCTGGTAGCGTATTTGACCTTGTGAATTATATATCCGGGCTTATAAAATACTTTTCTCAAACATGCTTGGAAATATGAGCATTATTTTGACAACCTTCTTCGAGATAAATCGCAATTGCTGTACTGGCCAAATACATGCGCGCAGCGGCCGGCAAAATTTGTATGAAAATCCATATCTATCGTGTGTAGCGGCCAAATAAATTCCATAGTAAACTCATATCTGCCGTGTAATTTAAAAATCGAACGATCTTTTACTCCGAATCATGGCAACCAAAGAGGTAACTTATCAAAGGTTTTATTTAAATTTCGAACTGGCTTGCAAATAGAAAGCTGTTTATTGAAAAAAAACAAATGAACACTTAAGGCTTAGGCTTAGCACGCACTGCGATTTTTATTTGCGCGGATTTTTGTATTCCTGCGTGTTTTTTTTACCGCAACGCGTGCGGCTTCATACAATTCCATAGGCCGCAGAATGGGCGAATAAAAGTCGCAGTGCGTGCTAAGCCTAACGCGGGAATCATTATTGTTGTTCGTTGTTCGTCATTGATTTTGAAAAGTAATAATTGTATTTGACAAAATGAGTTCTAGGTACTACTTAGTTTTAATTTCCGCGCATTATTTGAGAAAAGCACTATACAAGCCTTGGCCACAACTAGGCATTGATGGACTTACGTATGTTGGCCTCGGCTTCGCCTCGGCCCACATTTACACGTTCGTCCATCAATGCCTCTTTTGCTGGCCGCTGCAGTAATGTACTATTTCAACACACTTGCTCATAAAGTGGCTCTAATTTCACCGCAATTAAGCACATAATGAAACCAAAGGCTAATAGGCTTCGCTATCCGCGAAAACTTCAAACTGTGACGTTTTCATTGCTATTATTCACAAGTGAGTTATAGAGTTTTTTTTTTAATTTATTGGTTGAGTTGCTTTGTTCTTAAAAAAGTTTCGATACAAAAAAGATCGTGCTCAATAGTACAAATGCAACACATTTCATGCAACTTCGTATTTAAATAGATAATTTCAACTTGTACGTGTTTAATAAATAAAAATTTCACTTAAATATAACTTTTGTTATAATAAAGAAAACTTGAAATTCCCCATTTTGTAAGTGGCTAAAACGCTTTCCGCGAAAAGCCAAATAAAGGATAACTCATTATTTTTAGTCTATGGCCGATCGCCATTGTTAGATGCGCGCGCATATGTAAACTTATTAAATTTGCCCGCCATTGCGAAAAAAAAATTCAAAGCACGTTTTTACTGTTGGAAATGATTTTTTTGTATTATTTTCTTCACAAGTGTGTTGAAAAACGTCGTATAATACACGTGTGTATTGATGATTACCGTCCTCGGCTCTCTTAAGACCCTCACCTAACGGCTCGGGTCTCAATGGCGCCTCAGCGGTAATCACCAACATTACACACTTGTACCATAATGTACTATTATAGCATTATTTTGTTAGAAAAATGGTGTTATAATAAGATTCTATTTTTAAATTTCGGTATTGTGTTTATAAAGTATGCCGATATAAACTCGTTTTGAATTTTATAATTCGAATATTACGATATGAGAGTAGATAAAACTCTTTACATCCGTATTGCGTCTTGTACGTTTAAAATTTACATCATTTACGAACGGGGAAACTCTCATAATAAAATCCCTGGGCCCCGCTCTCCGCGACATATTTACATAAGTATGTTAAAACTTCATTCGTTCGATATACGACTTGTGATGTGTAATTCTTATTCCAATCTCGTGTGCCGTACGTCTGTACTTATCATACAGTTTGCTTCTTGACAGATTTTATTGGCGACGTAATTATGTTGGGACCAAAGTTTTACGTCACGTTTGAAATTTCTTAGATAATGGGAGTTTGGCGCAAAAAATTTCTATGTGTTTTTTTCATAGGCGTAGTTTTTTTTTAGGGGTCTGTACCCGAAGGGCCAAACGGAGCCCTATTGCTGTTACTCAAACGTTTTAGAGCCAAATGGTTGGAGATATCGTCTTCAAGTTTTCACAGTATAATCACAGTACATCATGTCGACCAAAAGCTATACAAATTGCCAACAATATTCGTACCATACAGACAAAGGGAAGTGCGAAAAAAAGTTACCGTCCCCATCGAGTGGGTATCGTTGTTTAGGGCTCTAATTATTGTATTTTTTGTTTTAAAAAATATTGGAAAATAAATTAATGATAAGCCACCAAAGTCAGCTCTTTTTACAAAATTTTGTGCCGAAGAATTTTTAACTTTCCATTGACTTATGAACTTCAAATTTGGTGATAATGTTAATTATTATATTACGTATATTTTACTAACAAATACCAATATATCGATAAATCTATTTTTTTCTTTGAAATTTCCTCATAGTTTCTATTACGACCAACTTGATTTTGGAGTTTGGTACGGAACTGTGCGAAGTCCGACACGCGATTGTCCAGTTTTCAATCTTGAGTCGCCTATGATCTGAATTGTTCGTTATTTTAACATGATACCAAGTGAAAAGCTGTGTTCTCACCTAATATTATGAAGACATAAAAAAATTTATTACCTTTTTTCGGCATACAAAATAGTAAAACTGAGTCTAGCTAGCCGAGCCGAGTACGAGCGTAGCACCAATAAACAATCTTTGCGCTACGTCATACAAATTCAGGCTCCCCTTGTTCTCTGAGTAGAGCTATTCTGTAACAATACACAAAAAAAAACACTGTGATAACTCAGTTGAAGTGATCATGAAGTGAGTTGTCAATACATACAATCAAGGAGGAATGACAGATTTTCCATTAAATAAAAAAATAATGAAAAAATTAATCACTTGAAGCTCATTCCATCTCTATACAAGTTTTAACAGTGACGTTTACAGAAAAGACCGCTGCTCACCTAGAGTAGATGCAGCTTAATAAAAAAAAATATCTGTAAAAGAAGATCGTAATCAGTTCAGTACCTACTTCAAGAAATTACCTTTTTCTCTCCGAAAGACTTCCACTGCTGGACATTGGCTTCTCCAAAGTGTCGCCACACTGATCGGTCTTTTCCTAACGGTCATCCGTTCCTCATGCAATGTGCCCTGCCCTCTACCACTTAAGTTTGGAAATTTTTCGGTCTCTGTCGGTACCCTTGGTTCTCTTGCATGCCTTCGGTTCTTATTCGATCACGCAAGGAAACTCTGAGCATAGGTCTCTCCATTGCCTTTTGGGTGACTTTAAGCATTCTGATGAGGCCCATTAAGACCAACCACGTCTCTGTCCCGTTAGTAATCACTGGTAACACACACTGGCCAAACACTTTCGGCTTGAGACTGTGACTGTTCCTAAATGACCCCAGGCTGATAAAAAAATTGATTTTCCTAAATTGCCCTAGACTTAGAATTAAAGATCGGCTACTTCTGAAGAAGTAGAATCTGTGCCCCAACCAGCCGCACAAATTTGTGAGGTTCGTCTTCCTAACTTGGTCGCCTCTCCACCGTGTAAACGAATTCCAAATTATAGTTTTGTGTTTGAAGTTAATTAGACAAAGGGATTGCAAAGTGCATTATTTACCTAACGGAAGGGAATTAGTAGGAACGCTACGCTTGCTTTGATAAATACATTTACTTGAATTACGTTAATGAATTCATTGACAATAGTCTAGATTTCCCACCCAAGTGACGTGACACCACCTGTACAGCAGGTACGTCAAACTTGTAAAGCTGGTCCTAGAACACAAATCCTTTGAGAAGGCTTTGCAACAGTCCTTGCAATACATGTTTTCCTAAACTTAAACATGTCTTACACAATCCTAAGACAAGGACGGTTTGTGCCTAAGAGCTCTTGCCATTGAGCGAGACATGCTCCCAGAATTACTGGACGCGCACTAATAAATAGCTCACCCTCGACCTAACACCCTTTACTAATACAATACAAAACTAGTAAGCGTAGTAAGCGTAGCGACTCAGTCTGATGCAGGTTCACCACAATTGCTTGCTATATGTCGAAATGGATTAAGTCGTCACTTCACACTTCTTTAAAGCATCGAAATTTTGAGAGTGCTCTAGAGAAATTAACAGCTGTGCGACGTCAACAACGGCGTTTTTCCACTAGGCACCCATCGTGTCTCGTTAAATATTATTTTTTTTATTCAGATATTGGCCCGAAAGCCTGGTGCGATTTAACGAGACACGACTCTAACATCCATTAAAATGATCATATCCCAGTGTGTGATGTTCGGCGATGACTACTTCCTTTAGTTTATAAGTGTACATATATCAAGTGCAATGCAGTGCGACCCGCAGTCAGACCTTATGAAGAAAAACAGTATATTTTAACAATTAACATTTGGTTGTCCTACATGGCCAATTAAGAGCGGCCATATTTAACCTATTTTATACAGAAGTAAATATTAGCGGTTCCACCTTCCATGTATGTAATGTCAGTTAAAACTCAATAAAGGTCCATAGTCAAATGAGTAATTGTTTAGTGTAAAAATGATGGATTAGGGTATGAAAGTGTGTAAGAAGACTTCACCGCTTCCCTAAACCAAATGTTATTAAAATATTCTGTCAGGTGTGAACTAGGATATAAATACAAGGTCTCGCCACGCTAGAACTAAAAGGTACATTAGTGATTTGTCCCTACCTATGTAATATAATGTAAAAACTCACCCACAATCATTCTTCACTCACTCACATGTAATTAGAACGAGATTAGACTAAATTATAATTAACTTAATAATTAAACTTGTTACCACGACACGACTTTCGATTATTCGTTCCAAAGCTAAACTCTAAGTATCTCTAACACTCTAGTATCGCGAGTCGTGCGTCTCCCCTCTCTGTCCCAAGCTAAGTGTCCCTCAACCTCGTTGACTCGCTCCCCTCCTGGACCCAGCAACCACGCTACCTGCGTTACGTTACGAGCCCCTTTTTCCTTCATCACCTCGCCAAGTGCCGGCCGGGGCTCGGGCTCGTCTCTCTATTTTTATTGTAACCGCTGATTGCTGCATGTGCTGATTTCTTAGTTTTTTGTAGAGAATCTCGGTTCTTGAATCCCTTTTCCCTATACTTTCGACCAGATTGTTTTTGTTAAAGGTCCATTATTGCATCACTAATTTAAAGTAAATAGATTGTTTCGTAATTTATTGGCGTGTCTGTCAGACCGTACTTTTACCCAAATGCTTGTGTCTCAATGTGTCTTGCACATGGGCTAGCCATGCGCAGTTTTAAATATTAAAATATAGAGATGAATATAGAGACGTGTAGTCACAAGACACTGTGGTAGGTTAGACGAGACGATACCGCGCAACTTACCGAATGCTGCTCAGCTGAGTCCGATGCGACGGATAACCAAACATGGGCATTCAACATCACCTTGGTTTTCCATCCATGTTAATTTTTAGACCCACGTTTTCGGAAGCTCTACCAAGGTCATCGAGTATTGTACTCCGTCAGGGTCTCAACCATGACCAGGCTATGTCTCAGCAAACCGAAGGTTGAATGTGATTTGATGTAATCGCCATTGATATTGATGCCGAGCCCTCTCCAGTCCACAACCTAAGACATTCTCCAGTGGTGAACAGTTTCAGAGATATGACGTCTCTCTGTCTCACACCTCGCTCCAGAAGGATATGTTCCGAGGTTCGATCCTAAATTCGGAATGACATGGTGGTATTAGTGTACAAACATTTCAGCACCTCGATTTACCCGCAGTCGATTTTGCACCGTTGGATAGACTGCAGTACATTCCAATCTCAATCGAGTCGAAGGCTTTATCGTAGTTCAGAAAAGCTAAGCAAAAAGAGTTATATTCTTCAGTCTTCTATATAACCTGCCGCAGCGTATGAGCATGGTCTCGGTGCTAAAGCCTTTTCGGAAACTGGCTTGATCGGGAGTCTGAAAATCATCAAAGCACGCGAGACGATTCGTGATGACTCTTGAAAACAAATTGTAAACATGGCTAAAAAGTGAGATGGGCCTATAATTCTTCAAACAGGCGTTGCTACCCTTCCTGAAGAAGTGTAACACCACAGCCCTGCACTATGCCTGTGGCGTTTTACCTTCGAGTATGACGGAATCAAACAGCTTCTGAAGGGCCTGAACTACCGGTTTTCCACCCACTATCAGGAGTTCAGCCGTAGTTTCGTCATCACTTGGCGCCTTGTTGTTCTTAAGTTGTTTCAGAGCTATCCTTGTAAAGGCTGATTGCCGGGATACTTTCCTTATAGTGTCAAGTCAAACCTACCTCTTTGGTCTTTTGTTAAATTCAGAATGGGATTATAGATTGACGTTTGTCAGTTTTGAAAGCTGGTTTTGCTCAATAGCCAGATCAATTGAAAATTCATTGGAGCCTTTATTTTGCTCAATCGCGTCTTTAATACGCTCGCTATTAAAGTGGCGGAGCTATTCAATGACTTAGAGATCCGTCTATTGAGCTGCCGGTAGTTCCACGCATCGTTTGAAGATTGCAGGATCATTTCACGCCTCTCTATCGCAAGCTTGAAAGTATGATTGGATAGTTTCTTACTTTTTCGTACTTTCTACGACGGGTCTTGCAAATCTTAGACCCATCCATATTACCAGTTTCCACGAACCCATCGTCGTAATCGTCCACGGTGCTCCCTAGGCACCCGAAACGATTCTAGTGAGAAACGGTTTTGGATCTGGATCCGTGCTAGATGGAGCGTGGACTTGATCAGTCGAGATCTTTCAGGTAAATAATAAAGTTTAATGTGCCTCTTACCATACGGTGATCACTTTCAGTTTTTACCGCGTTGATCACAGAGACATCATTAAATATATGCGTCTTCGATGGCATGATAAAAATAATCTAATTTTTCGTTGTACCATCGGGACTCTGCCACTTCCTGTGCTAATGCTTTCTGAAGAAGGAGTTCGTAATAAAGAGGCCTTCCTTCTCCACAAAACAGGCCAGCAGGTGAGCTCGATGGTTCCGTCGTCCAAATCTAAATAGCCCTACTCGCAGCTCATTATCGTCTCATTTGCCCAGTTTCGCCTTGAGGTCCCCCATGACAACGGTCAAGTGAGTGAGTTTTATGACCATGCATGGCTCTGGAAATGTCCTTATTAATGATCACTACTCCGTCGTCGGGTGTTCTGAGGGCGGCGCGTATACCTGTATGGCCTTCAGCGAATATCTTGAGGTTATTATGAGTATAAGGTACACCACCCTGGGACTGCTGGTCACCCTCTCGGAAGTAGAGCAGGTTACCGGATCTTCGAGTATTTCCCCTCTCTTCGGTCTTCAGATAACCCTTTGAAACTATATCCTAACCCGCTCAATTCTTCTTCGAGTTCGATGATCTTCTCGTCTGTCCGGAAACTACGCGTGTTAAATGTTGCCAGCCGGTCATCGGTTTGTATCCTGTTAGCCGGTTTCCGTCCGGGGATTCTTCGCAATCCTTGCCACGCTGTAACCTCGATCACTACCGTAGTTGAGAGTGCCTGCCCTCAACTACGGTAGCGGTCGGGGCTGCCGGGCACTAGGGATGATTTTTTGTTGCGTTATTCATCGGTTTGGGGGGTTTTGCCGTAATCGCCACGCTTGGCAGGCGGGTTGGCGATCGCGGTTTGTTATTAAGTGTACAGAGGATGCTATTCCCCATTCTCTAGTATGTCCCTTAGTCGCCTCTTACGACACCCACAGGAATATATGGGTTGGTTCAATTTTTTACGTCCGATACCATATGGAACCTATCGTCTACCTATAAACAATATGGTTTGGGAAAAATACAGGTTAGTTAAAAAGGTAGTTTAATATATAATGCCCAAACATTGAAACGTCTCCAGATACAAAGGAGCATAATTGAAGTTTTATCCGATAATGATGAATTAAACAATACGCTGCATTAGGCTTGGTAGCTAGCAGCAAAACTTTAATTTATTTAGAATAATTCGAAACAGATTGAAACGGATGTTTATTGAATTTGGTAGGTACACAAGCTTCCTGAAACGTTCTATGAAATACCGATTACGGAACGTCCGGTAATCGCGCCCATCTAATTCGCCTCCACCAATATTTATCGAAAATGTTTACGCGTAATCTGCATATTTGGACTGGCAAAACCAAATGTACTGACGGTTTCTGTCGATGATGACGGATTGAGTACAAATACCACGATAATTCTGCGGTGAAGATTAAAAGGCAATTTTCATTGTGCCCCAATGCCACATTATCCAGCTGTAAGTTGGTATTAAAGACAGACCGCTAATAAACGGATTTTGGTTTTTACCTGTGAAATCCGTTTTATTGGTGGCATAGAGATATCGGTACAATCGGTAAAAAGCTGGGCATCACGTAATTCCCTGATAGTTTCTGACATGTTAGGTATTCGGCTAAAAACAGCTTAGGTTCCGTAATAGAGTAAATAAGTGTGATCGTTTGTGGTACTAAATTGGATTCTGTACCTTTTATATACCGATATTTTTGTAGGCACGCACTCCTTTTTCTAAGCCTTTTTTTTCCTTGTTTTTTTATGGCCTGTTTTCCCTTCCGGGGAAAACAGGCCATGTTATGTGTGATATTTATTGATTTCACCAAAACTAAATTACTGACGAGCTTGTTGAATATTACTGATGAAATTTAATTTAATATCAAATACTTACTTGAACTAGATTTTCTCATTTGACACGACATTTTGAAAGATAGCTTGGGACGATTTTGTTATTTAATCTTAGTTTACGGTTAGGCTGTGCACAGATTAGTAAAGGTTGTCGATTAGACAGAGTATCGCGCCCGCAAATTTCAACAAAGATAGCTATCATAGATATTCCTAGTCTTTATTACGTATGTAGACCATACAGATAGTATAATTTTAAAAACTATTTCATTCAATATATACCAGTCGTGACACGTTTTATTTTCGTCTAAGCTACTGTATGCATAAGGTTAATTTTGATCTTCTATTATTTTTGTAAACCCGTCCTCTTTTAATACATACTTAACTCCGTGAGACTGTACGTGGAGTCTTGCACATTCATCTCCTTAGAGACTAACTGACGTTTGCGAA
Source organism: Orthosia cruda (assembly GCA_964057195.1). Taxonomy (NCBI): domain Eukaryota; kingdom Metazoa; phylum Arthropoda; class Insecta; order Lepidoptera; family Noctuidae; genus Orthosia; species Orthosia cruda. The sequence goes on from OZ059826.1 coordinate 30,636,741, forward strand.
TGTGCAATTGGTTACATTTTTGTTTGACAATTCAAAAGTACCTTTTAAATAGTTTAATTGAAATAAATTATTTGAATTTGAATCATATTTTTTAAATCTTATTTGGCAGTAAAAAAATATAACCGACTTCCAAATACAAACACTACAAAATGAAAAATAACTTCAATTTCGGAAGTCGGTGTTCCTGTTTTGGGATCTTCGTTTTTTGACAGACAGAACGTGCTAGTGTGATGTTATGTTATGAAATGATGTAAACAGACATCCGATTGCAGCTTTCCCGATTGATTTGCCGTCATTTATTGAAGAGTTCTGATGTATATCTCCGTAGTTCATCATCAAATCTTGATCAAATTGACAAATGGGACCACATGACAAGCACCAGCTTTGAAATAAAAAAAGAATCATCAAAATCGGTTCACCCAGTAACAAGTTCTGAGGTAACACACATGAAAAAAAAAAATACAGTCGAATTGATAACCCTCTCATTTTTTGCGAAGTCGGTTATAAAACAAACACAAAACTGCTATCTCAAAAAACATTCAGTTTCATTGAATGCGAACATGAAAATAAAGCCCAACGTTTCAGACTAAGGTCTGCAAAAAATTAAAGAACAAATCCAGTCACTCGTTCTGTTGCCTTTGGGCAAAAGTGTGACGTCATTTGCAACGGCGAATATTTATTTACGAATCCAATATAGAGATGAAGCAGTAAAATCTCCCAGAGATACGTGCAAGGAATACGAAGATAAATAAATTGTTTCGTCCCGTTTTTTGGTATTTACTTGCAACACCGTGTCGGTGGGCTGTCAACGATCTTGACAGCTGACACTTCACAGTCGAAAGAGAAAATTTGTTGTGAGCACACGTTGAATTCGGGTTCTTGTCGAAACATATCGAATCGAGATGTGTTTCGCCCATTTGTAATAGCTAATAGCGCCCGCCGTTCGCAATCGGTTTGTGGGACGCCCGCGAAGGTGGTTTTGAATATATTTTCACGTGCAGCAAAGTGCTTTTGTGGGAAACACGTGTGTGTCTGCCGGAAGCCGGAACCTGGCCCAGAACGCGTTGGTGGTCCCATCCAATCATTGTCCTTTATTATATATATATTGTCCTAAAACCCTCCGCCAGGCGCGTGATTGAGCGAGCCCAGAGGATCACCGCGGGAAACTCAGGTAAGAGTGCACAAATTGTTTTAGTAGTACCACTTCCCACCTGTCAGATTGGTACCAGGATATCTCCCAATAAGGAGCAAATCCCTAGCTTCCCACTGCTGCGTTACGGCAGTTTCGTGGGTACAGGTTCAGACAGGGTCCAGGAGTCCCAACGCCGCTATGGGCCCCGGTGTTTAACTCCTGGCTTGGGACCTGAAGACCTGTATTTAATTATATTTATTATAATTAAAATATATATTTGTTCGAACATGTACAGTTTTTATGCGGTTTTTCTGTGGACTTATTTAGGGGTAATGAAGTATTGTTTGATTATGTTGTTGATTTTTCATTTTCTTTTCTCGGGTCGAGAATACAAGATACAGGATTAGCCGAACAGCAAAGTGGGTAGAGGTGTAGACAAAAAAAAAACGATTGCAGAGTTACTAATAATGTTGATTGTGACCAGTTTTAAAACTGGATAGTCTGTTCAATCGTTCCAAGCTTTTTATTTAGCGTTCGTTATTTTTGTAACTTTGACATTTATGGAATCAGGCCCGAATATAAAACAGGCCAGATTCAGAGTACTTTAGCCGACTTCAAAAAAAAGGAGGTTATAAATGTTGGAATTGCTCAATATTCACATAATGTTACTGTGTATGTGCTTCTAAACACGTTTACCAAATTTCATCTTAGGTATTAGATCTTAGGTAAAAATAACAACTGCTATCCAAGTATCATTGTACATTCTCCTCTCTAATGACCTGCTAAAACATCAAATAAACAGCAATAACGGACGCCAAATCTTATAAAATTATACATAAGTACAACAGTACACAGTACATTTACAGTCGTCTATCTCGTATAAAAATAATGGAAGAGCCTAAGTTACCATTATTTTCGCGTAAATGTTAATTTTCATCATAAACGCACGCTGGATATAAGGCACACTTGAGGCGCGCACACACTTTGCTACATGTATCACACCTCACGCTACGCAAAAATTCGTAAGTACACACAGACGCGAGCTGTTTCGAATGCTCCCTTTCTTTTCTTCTCTTTATTTTCCTTTATATAAAGAAAGTAGTTTATCTAACTAATCCTTACAAATATTCATCGTTTTACTTCTGAAACGGACCGGAGTCCTTCGCGTGAAAGGGGTCTGCAACTCCGCTTTTTTCGTTGAAGCTTTTTCACTATTTGAAATCCTTATGAACTTTTCGCATTTTCTTTTTGCTGTAGCAATTTATAAGATTTCCTAGTGAGTTAAACTGGTAACCCTTTGAAAGAGTTATGTGTATTGAAATTCTTGAGAAATCAATTTCGGGCGAGACTGATTGCTTGTACTAAGAATAAGCAAATCGCGCCCTTGTCGTTTGCAAAGCAATATTATCATTAGAACAATATTCTCGGCGTCAAAGAGGTTGATACGCGGCAAGGCATAGGGTGTGTTCTATCGAGATTGTAGCCACTGAATATTAATAAGCATCGTCATAACAAACTATATGCAACGCAATCGAATTACGGCACACCCCTTGTATCAATATAGACGGTACAAATGAATTTGACAGGTCCGCAACATGTTATATTTTAAAACCATGTAAAGGGAATGTTTGATGCTTTTACTCGTAGTTTTATTTTATTGCTCTATTGTGGCGTATGTTTAAATGTTCATCTATAAAATTACGTATACAACATGAAAAATACAAACGTGAACAATCATCCAGCTGTATTTTATTATAGCCAACAATAATTCCAGTGAAGTGATGTTTTAAAAAAAATATATATGAATGGCCATTGAGCTTATGAATTTCAAAAATGGTATACAAATTCTGCTTGCCAATATTATTGTACTGAATAATCTACAATTATTCTTCAGTTTCCATCCATTAGCCGTCGAATGTTTTCTCTAGTCGTTTTCCTAGAAGGACCGATTAATATCGCGACGTCAATGTTAGGATAATCCAGGATCCTTCGCAATATACCCGGGCTGAAATTGATTCTGTATTTTCCTAGAATGTATATATCTATTTTATCTTCAATATGATGGACACGATACAAATTAAAGGAAATAAGTTAGGATTTTTCATTTGAAACTTCTCAGTAGCAGCCCGAAGTCTAGACTTGTACACGGTTGATGGCAATAGACTCCCCCCTATTAAATGGGACTAAACATAACTGGCGAAATGTGGATGTACCGAAGTACAAACTCTGGCTAACCATTTGGGGAATACAGGCGTGATGTTATGTCACTAAAATATGTATAGAGTTGGATTTATATGAGTCGGTCCACAAGTTTAGTAAATCAAACTAAAATATATCAGTTTACTCTCGCAACATTGCACCCGTAGCGAAGAAGGATTGCGAACGCGAGACGGATTCATTTTATAAAAGCAGACAACGGGAAGGATGTTACAAGACACTGATTAAAAACCATTTCATAAGTGATGTCGACTTATTGTCGGGCCTACGTTGTCCCCCCATAGTATTAATGCTGTAACATGGAAATATTGTAAAACCAAACCATTTTTAAAAGAGTAACCATGGAGTTTCTTGCCGGTTCTTCTCCATAGGAAACGGCCAACCCGAACCGTGCACCTTTTGTCGACGTTTTATAAGTGCCCATGTAAAATAAAAATAAATTGATTTTGATGAGCAAAAATTTAGACAATTTAAACTATATTTAATTTAAAATGTCGTTTAAATTAAATATAGTTTAATTTTATTCACGTACGTACCATCACTGCGGCGGACGCGTCCCTACTTGTCTGTCGCGGCAGCGGGGCTACATTGCCGCGCAGCAGTGCTGCCGCTGGATTGCTGCCGCGGATTGCTGCGGAGCTCGGAATGTAATCTATACTATACTAATATACTAATATATTATCTTTTGTCAAACATGCTTAGAAATTAGAGCTTTATTTTGACAACTTTCTTCGAGATAAATCAAAATTGCTGTACTGGCCAAATACATGTGAGCAGCGGCCGGCAAAAGTTGTATAAAAATCCGTATCTGTCGTGTCTAGCGGTTAAAGGGCTGAGGTTGAACAGTTGACAATCGACATCTGAGGTTCTAAGCCACGCCCACTGTCATCGATAGTTTAGGGCCAAACTTAAATTGGAGCGAAAAGTTTATGAAAATTAAATACACAAGGAGTCCGTTTAAAATGTGGGCCTCTGTGGTCGGCCACAGAGGCCCACATTTTAAACGGACTCTTCCGATGGTTTTTACAAAATTATTACCGCGCAAGTTCTTATTTCAAACTGGCAGCTAGCATCTGAAATCAGATCGTTCACTGTTATTTTGCCTATGAATGCAACCTTATTGCTACGAAAATAAAGATCACTAAAATAGGTAATCTGGCTAGTGTCATACGAGTCTTTGCCGTGCAAATTGAATAAATATTATAATTATGTCTGCTTCTATCCGACTGCCACATATAAGAACACAGTAGGTGACATTTTTTTATAATGGTTTTATAGCCTGATAATTCTATTTATATTATTTTAATGAGTTCTACTATACTGAAATGGACTGTGTAATGGAAACTTTAAATTTGAATTGAGATTTCATGCTTTCATAAATCTATTTAATCATTATTTACAATAGGAAAGTCCCATCTAATTGCAAAACACTTTAAATTTACAAATATCCAGAACTTACTAGGTTCGGCATTGTCTTTTTAGGCATATTTAAAATATCTAATAGAATTTAGGACACTATTAATATCATTTGTACAATTCATAGGTTCATATTCCTTGTTTAGTATTCTCTTAAAATATTAAGATGTCATTTAGTTACTAGTACAACATGACTTTCCATAGCCTACTTTAAATCATAATATATTTTTGCGCTATCCTAGAATATAAAAGTTTCAAAGCACCTACTGGTTTTTGATATACACCAGCCCTCTGGGGTGGGGAGGTCACGTGGTGCCGTGTTTGAGATAACATTAGTTCTATTTTTTAAGAAGTTTAATTACTTTTTAGTAATGGACTTAATAAGTAAACTAAACGACATGAGTCATTTATAATACAACAAAAATGTAAATGCCAGTGACAGCGTTAGTGCCAGAGTATAAAAATAATACAGAGTTTGACAATATTCTTTGTGATTTCGTTAGTTCCAATTAAAGCAAAGTTCCAAATAATGCAGCCAGATCTTGAAATCTGGCTGCATTATACCTGTTTTTTTTTGACAGACTGAATTGACGAGAAATAAATCGAATATGTTTTTGCATTTTGCGAAAAAAAACGATATACGTCCTCCTAGCAACGCCATAAAGCGATCACTGTCGAATTGCACTGGATGGAAAGAGAAGCACGATGGAATTTGTATGGTTTTTTTTATAAAATATAATAATATGAATTACTTAAAAATAATGAATGAAACTTCAAAATATACGACAATGAAGTTTTGCGTCCTGTTATGATACGTTATTGTTGTTAATAGTACAAACGTACGCTGGTCAGTATTACCGGAAAAAAATTTTTGAAGATCACGGTAAGAGGTTACTTTGCCATTCAATTGTATCGAGGTTTTTGTGCGTAAACGTGTTTCGGCCACAACAAAGTTTTAGGAAATATGATCAAGATTAACATATTTTTTACTCGCTGCCACATCGTCAATGGATTTGGCAAAAAAATGTTTAAAAGAATGCCTATTTTGGGCATTCAGCCCCTTAAATTACATAGTGAACACACATCTGTCGTGTGATTTAAAAATGGTACGATCTTTGTCTCCGAACAATGACAACCAAGGAGGTAACTTATCAAAGCAGCTTCCCTGGTAACTTGACTCCGTACCAAACAAATATGTGTTTGAAATGCAACAATATTTCACTGAAATAAGAGACGTCATGTAATATATTCATATTAAACTGTTTTTTGTATATTTTCCGTAGAACTCGCTACTTGGCTCATGCTGACATCCTATATAATACCTAGAAAGCCGATATGTGACAATTTGGCGATATTAGCTTTCTCTATCAATCTGTTTAAGCGGTAGTTTTGTACTACTAACAGATTGAGCTTTTTTTAAAACAAAACGCCCCAAATTAATTTGTTTACATACATATTTTTGATAAGATTAGGTGAGTCTTTGATTTTAACTACCAATGTTCCTATTTCGAGCGCAATTGGATTTATTTTTAGACACCGGAATCTCTCGCATAATTATGATTTACTAACTTCTACCAGCGGGTTCGCTCGCGTGACAAGTTTATTCTTATCCCAAGGGAACATTATACCGGGATGAAAAGTAACTTAAGTACTATAATCTATCTCTGTGCATTTAATTTAGATCCGTTCATCCATTCTGGCTTGATTGAGTAACAAACATACATCCAAATCCAAACTTTTGCAGTAATAATATAAGTGAGATATAATAAATAAAATATATCAACCTTATTGGCAGCTATATGTTTGAGCCGTTTGGGGTTGAGACATTAGGTCCGAGTGCTCATCGAGAGTTTCGAGACATAAGTAAACGGTTAGTCGACTGTTCGCGTGACCGCGTGGGCTGGCCTTTTCTTCAGCCAGAGAATCTGCATTGGTATTCAACGTGGCAATGCTGCCAGCGTTCTGGGCACGTTTCCCATTGACATTGATGTGGACGAATGATTTAATAAAATAAAAAAAAGGATTTTTATTTACTTCAGTTGTACAAGAAAACACTTATATAAACACGTTTCGTTACAACTAGGGAAAAGAGTGTTTACTATGAACTCTGGCACCCAATGTAAGATTTAAATTGTGTTTAGGATGCCAGAATAAAATGTGCATTGAGCCCTTTTCCCTCTCCCCTTTGTATGTAAATTAGTTTTTTTATTATTTGTAATAAGTCATAAAATTAGAAATATTCAAGTGTATATATCATTTGTTAATAAAATTTATAAAAGTTTTCAAAAATAACATTAAAAAAAACTTTTTTACAAAACAAATCTACCGACTTCCAACTAAAAACACTACAAAGTGAAAAATAACTTTCTTTTTCGAAGTCGGTGTCTTTAGTAGGTACCAATTTTTTTCATTATGGACACCGACTTCGAAAAAGAAAGTTATTTTTCACTTTGTAGTGTTTTTAGTTGGAAGTGGTAGATTCTTTTTGCAAAAAAGTTTTTTTTAATTTACACTTTTTGGTTGTTTCTATTAAGCAACTTGCCTTTAGTAAGGTAGGTACTTATAATGCCAGAATAGATTACCTGAATACCATAAACATAGCCGGAGAAATGAGAGTGTACCAAGGTGTACTGTACACATCTGCATACCTCTTATAGTACTGCCGTGATATTTGTTATGAAATGGTGTAAACAATAAACAGACATGCGATTGCAGCACTCCCGAGAGATTTGCCTTTATTTATTGAAGAGTTCTGTTGAATATCTCCGAAGTTTTCCATCAGATCTTCACCAAATTAAAATGAGACCAGTTTCGGCACATACTCTATTAAAAAAAATGAATTTTCAAAATCGGTACACAATTGACGGAGATATCGGTGAACATACACAAAAAACAAAAAAAAAAACCATACATGAAGTCGAACATAGAACCTCCTTTTTTGAAAGTCGGTTAACAAAAGTCAAAACAACCCCAAAACAAAGTAAGGTATTAGTAAGATAGTTGATAAACAGCATCGTTTTTTACTTATTTCGTGGTTTTCTGTTTTTCGTCTATAACACAAACTATGATTTTCCTAAATAGCAGCACTCCAGCTTAAGGACGGCATCGGCAGCATAGGTTGGTAAGTCGCTTATTTCCAAAGGGTTTAATTCGCGTGCCCATTTTCCGTAAGGGCTCGAGCAGACATAAACGTCAGATAATTGTTTTTATTTTTCGAACTCTGCTTGGACTGAATACCGTGGGTGTTTTGATAGTGTACTTTTTATTTGACAAAATAATTCATTTCGTTTAAAAGTTTGTAAACCGTTTGAAAAATGGCTTAGCGCATGATGTATGTGTTCCAATACGGAAAAATTGGGGGATTTATGAGGAATGGTATTTTTTTCGTGTGGGTTTGTTAGTTTGAGTGGACATTCAATTGCTTTACCCACAATTGATGGAAAGAGATATATTTGCATCAAAATATATAAAAATTTGCATCAAAACCACTTTCTGATCTTATCGCAGATTGATAAAGAAAATAAACATATTTCGACATCATAATGCAATCAAAAGCGAGTCATGAAATTTAATGTATTCATTCATCTTACATGGAATAGATATAAATTGTTTGAAGAGCTTGGATTATATTTTGCGCGGTTAAATCAACCAATAAATAGAAAATGTTGATTTCAATACGGGTTTCGAGAATCATTTGAAACTGCCGTTCTGAAAGCCAATATTTATATTCCTAAATAACGTTATAATATTGATTTTGAATGAAATGCTGGATTTATTTAAAGGGAAACGAAAATTTGAGGCGGTTCTCGTAAGTTGGCTCATCTGTCTCTTTGAATTTCATAAGCCACTCGGAAGAAAGAATTAATAAGCCCAACACGATTCATCTTGAACAAATTAGATAATTTAAAGGCAAATGGTATTAGGTGCTCCAAATAAATAGTTATCGAAGCAGCTTAAGGAGCTAACATAATTAAAACGGAACCAAAGGTGTTGAAATGTTTAACATTCATTTATAATTAAGTTAATAGTCACAAATACGGAAAACGAATTGATTAATTTTATAAAAAAACTAAAAATAATAATATGCTATAAAGCCCAATAAAAAATATAGTTTTCAAGGCAATTAGTCCACCTTAGTACTTGTGTGTATAGTTTTAATAAATAAATTAACAATAACCATCAATGAAATTATAGAATTTGCTTATATCAACGACAAATAAAAAACTAGAAAAGAAACAAACAAAACACGAAACAATAGAAAAACACAATATCATGTAGAACGTGTTAATATAGACAGTTGATGCAAATTGGTTGTGGCCCAATGGTTACGGCCAGAACTTACGTGTCGTAGTCACTACGAGTTCGAAACCAGGTAGGGGCATTACTTTGTGTAAATTATTTTACTACCAATGCTCTAAAAACAGTGAAGGAAATATCGTGAGGAAACCAGCAAGTCCTATAACAAAAAAATCGAACGCGCACCAATCCGCACTGGGCCCGCGTGTTAGATTGAGGTCCATTCCCTCTCACAGAGAGGAGGCCTATGTCCCAGCAGTGGGAACATTAGAAGGCTGATGAAGATGATAATGATGCAAACTCAACACACGTACGAGGATCGTTATCCACAACGATAACCAGCGATGTAATTATAGAACTTGCTAATATCAACGACAAAGAGAAAAACAAAACAAAAAAAAAATACAAACAAAATGCGAAACAATAGATAAGCAAACGATATCATGTAGAACGCGTTAATATGATGCAAATTTAACACACGTATGAAGATCGTTTTCTAAAACGATTTCAATTAGGAATACACCATCTGAGGTGTTTACAGCCGCATGCAGTTTACGTGGCAATTCCATACGCGCGACGTGTCAACTTTATAGCCTCGAACGCCTCTTACGGAGTTTTATGAGAAAACTTTAAATGGTGAATTTGGTTTGTTGTGTTTTCCGTGTGTTTAGTTATGAAATGTGGTTGGAATTTTAATGAGTTAGGCGAAAGAATTTGTTGAGTGTAGTGGTTAAATTTTGTTCCTTCAACTAATGGAAAACTCCACAACACATGAAGTATAAAAGCGATTAATGAGCACAGCTATTAAACGTTGTTTTTTTTTGAGATCTTATCTATTTTAATTGAGCTTTTCATATCTTATCACTCATCTCGAACTTTTTCATGTCAAAATTTTCCCATAACGCATAATGTGTTGTAACTACGGTAACTACTCTCCGTCCAACCTGTAATTTTACATTTGACAGCTCAAAAACTAATCATTTATTGATGAACTAATGTGGTACCGATGCGATTTCTTATAACAATCGACTTTATCAATGAAGCAATTTTTATCGATGAAACACATTGTTATTTTATTTAACATTTTGTTTTGTTTTATATCAAATAAATCAAATTTAATGCATACATAATCCACATTCAGGTGGTAAAGATTAATAACAGTAACACTGTATTTATTATTTAGCAACATCAACATGTATTTTAGTTACTATAATTGCTGTTTTCGTTATTTAAATATGCAATATTATAATTTAACGTTCACACCTTTACACTGCAATATTTACTACTACGTAAATTCAATTTAATTGTGAATTTTAATTTATCGGAATAACAGAGCGAATAAGCACGTCACTTCACTACTGTAAGCGTCCTCGAAGTTTTGCATTCTATTGTCTATGGTTTTCCATATTTATACTGTGATGATTTCCTTTTAATAATTATGAAACTTCGTAAGCGTGCATCTGTCAAATGTAAAATAACAGGCTGGACGGAGAGGAATGTAGAGTAAATATAAAAAAAAAAACATATACGATACGATCATACCACTGACCTCTATCATACTAGTACGCTGGACTACATATTATCGATGACAAAATGAAGACATTTGATTTTCGCCATTTTGGCGCTGATAGCAACGTGACTTAACGTGAGAGTACATGGAACTAATATTAGAGATGGGACACAGCTTTCGTTAAAAAAATACTTTTATGGGCTTTATCGATCGTGAGAATAATTAAATACGTAAGAGGAAAAACATCCCAGTTATTTTTATTATGATTCATTTTTAAGTAATAGAATAATTGCTGTAAAGGTTAACTGAAAAATATTTTAATTCGGATTGCAAGCTATAAACTAGTGGTGCTAGTAAAGTTATAGCGCATTGCTGTCAGATCAGTGAGATTTAAATATGGGGATAGGCTAACAACTTATCCTTAAAACTAGTATATTTGAGCAAGTATCTCTTCGCTCAAGTACACTAGTTAGATTAATACTTACAATCGTTCAGATTCACTCGGTTGGCGCTCATCGGATTCGTGAAGGGAACATCATTTACACAATTGTAGCCTCCACCCGATCTATTCCCACCTAAGAATTGGCAACTGAATAAAAAACGGGCGTGTACTTTAAAAATTAAGTTTTAATTTGCAAAACCAAACTAGATTAGCCGGAGGCACACAAATATTTGTAGGTAGTGGGATACGGACGTCTGTTGTCACTCCTGCAGGGATAGGTACTCTCCTGTAGTAGCAGGAAGCCGGAGATGGAAGCTGGCAGATGATATGCAGAGGTGCTGTACGTCGATGTCTCTGGCAGCTTATACGGCGAGGTGTCAGCCACGACTCGCTCAGCACACCAGTGGCGTAGCGACAGGTGGGCCTTCGGAACTGCGGCACACGTGACGTGCACGCAGTACTTGTCGAAGTGCTCGATGCCGAAGAAATGATGAAGCTGCAGAAGCGAAGAAGCCGTAGATCCTGGAAACCACCGTTCCAGCCTATTAGATCATGGCCGAATATTCTCCGTCCTGGGGTACCACCGACGACAACAATAAGAAAGTACCTATTTAAATGTAGTAGTATTGACGTGGTGGCACTGACCAGAACGGAGTTTACATAAATATCAAGCAAGCTTGAGCAAAAAGAAAACAGTAAAAACAATGATTAGGAATCCGTTAAAACGTTACAGACTTATTTTTCAAAATTATTAATAAACTTGAAGGTAGAAGAAAATTAGGTAGCAAGATGCAACATTATTAGCTATAACTGAGGCTATTACTAAATGGTGTTTATTGGAAAAAAGTAATTACATCTGTAGCGTAACGAGAAGTATAGGGGTAGGTACAATAAATAATGATTGGCAAAAGAAATGAAGATGGCAATGATTATGCTTTGCGTAATTTGTGTGCTATTCAAAACTTACCCTAATTCGGGATTTCCACGCACAACTTTAACGGCACTTATTAAACCGTCGTTAACTCGCGAAATAAATATAAGTTTAAAAAAATTAACGCTCGTGTCTGCTAGGGCGCTCGACAGGACGCAAAGCAATACGTGTGCTCGCAAATCAGCCTAGGAGCGACTGGCGGACGACTGCTGCGCGGGCGACCGCGCGCAATCATTTTTTATCATTCGATCTATGCGAACACTCGCCCCCGCGCCTCAGGTACCCGCCGCTTTCCAAGTCACAAACAAACAAAGAACGAAGCATTAGTTCATTGTTGTAACGTTTCGTTACAAATAATAATAATAAATGAGATGGATAATCATTTACAACGGTCGTATTTCTCGCTCTCATCGCTGAGATCCTGTCTCTGTAGTGTTAAAGAGCAAATAATCTCACAGATAGACAATCAATGCGCTCAGATGAACTTTTTCTTACTCTTTGAAATTTACACAAACATGGCCGCCCTCCCGCCTCCGCGGTGACGCAACGTCACGAGATACAATAAATTGATAAAATATAATTAAATTAAGCGTGTTTTCAACTTACTGTTGAAAACTCATTCCTTGACTTTTATTTATATTTCTCGAGTTGTTTGAACAGTATCTCAATACACACGAAGGCATTTTATAAGAAACAAAGTACACAAACGTGTCACGTTGCAGCGAGCGCTTGCCACAGACTAAGTGAGTTGGGGTACGCGCGCTCTAACGCGTGTTACAAACAATTGAGTTGAGGAGTCTCCTCTAGTACGTAGTATATTTAACTCAATGTTCAGAAACGTGGTGATTGGTACAAGAGTGAGGCCTGTGCTCAGCGGCTGGCGAAATCAGGCTGTGGATGAACATTCCAGAATTTAGTATTACACATTGCTTTTGAACATATTATTACTGATTATTAGGCATTCATATAACATTCATCACCAATACCAATATGAGATATTTAGTTCCAACATACTACGAGAAGTCAATACAGTAGATGACTAATACGCCTTGCCAAGTTTTTATACTAGTGTAATTTAAAAATATCACTAATACTGATATATTAGGTACAATATTATAATATTTCCAGGCGAATATATTAGTATTACCTGATTTTGAGAAATATCGGTATTAACCTATCTCTAAATGTGTCAATTTTAGTTCCTAATACGCTCGAGCGGGGCGCTTTGAATCAGCACAAAAATCAACTGTCATTTCATATAGTATGTTTAGTCCAGCGTACTTGTATGATAGAGGTCAGTGGATCATACACACAGACTTTTCGTAAAACCCGAAAAAGCGACAACAACTAATTAGAAATATGCCATGTCCAAAAAAATAAAAATACACGCACGAAAAAGACCAAAACTTAACTCACATAAACCTCCTTACACATCATTGCAAACCATTATCCAGAAGGTAAATCCCGAACGGGTACCGCCACTAGATGTCTCTACGCATTATTAATGGCCTCACCTACCTGACTGTGATGGACGGCAGGTACTGACCTGACGTTGACCTTGCGCACCCTATTTATTCCAGGCCAATTTACATTTGTTTTTATTGTGTTATCTTTGACGGTAGCATATTCTTTCCTTTGTTGGAGAGGCTAACAAATAGGCTTGTGATTAGCGTCGAGTGGGCGATTTCTTTAATACTCCCTTTTTGTTTTTTTTATTAGTGTTTATTTATTTATTTTCGATTTCGGAATTCGATTTGAATAATAAAACGAACTTTAGAAAATTAAGCCTGGCTTCAATAAAATATTTAATAAAAATATTTTCCAGCAATAAAAGCGCTGTTTTACTACCGGTGCGTACCGCGGCAAGGTATAATATATAATATCTAATATATATTATACCTTGCCCATCCAAATACTACAGCATTATCTTATAACAGATTCGGTACTAAAACCGAATCTGTTTATTAAATGAACTCAAACCATTAACGTAGTCAGGGTGCGTACACCCTTAAACACTAATAAATAAATAACTAGAAATAATAAACAACAAAACTACGTTGCTTTTTGCCCGAGTTTACGAAATAATGATAGGCAGAAGATTCACTTGTTGTATGGGAGACCAATGAATATTCAAATACCACATGAGTTAATGTACTCTAATTTTTTTTTGTTATTTTCTGTAACTTGTCTTGCAGGGTTGATCCCAAAACAATAGAAAGTAACCTATGGTAAATATGTAGTTCCCAGTAAAGGCAACAAATACCAACATTAGTTTACAGGTTCAATGATGGATAATGGACAATTGATTGGATAATAATATGGCTCTAGAACATAAATAAACACAGTCTTCTTAATGGGATACATTTTGTGAAAATATAAATACTTAGTATAATAAGCTTTTAGGAAAATAACTGTAATTAGAAACAAATCTGCGGCAAAAATCCTATTTTGCCTGAAAAGTTTTGATTTAACTACAATTTGTTCTTAGGGTAAGTTTATTCCTCATTGAATCCCTGATTGATGTTGATTAACCTTCTGCGGCACCTTTTTAAAGGAAGTCGGGCTTAATTTCGTTATTTAATTATTTCGCTACTAATCCAATTCATGAAGCGATCTAATTCAGAAATCCCTACGAGTGCCTATTAATTTACTGAATGTTGGGGATCGTTACTGTCTTTAATGTAAGTATGTAATTGCCTCCCCTTTTGTAGTGATGTTTCTCTTTATCGTTTATTCAGTGTTTATTTATTCTTAGGCAAAGGACTACCTCTGCATAAATTGCTTTTGTAGAAAAAAGGCAGGTAATTTATTATACAGGATTAAGCTGAATATTATTAATAATATAATTGGCGAGCATAAGCTATTACAAGTAATCGGATTAACCTAGTCAGGAAACAGGAAAATAATGATTTTATAATTTCATGCCCATAATTCTGGCCATGGCTTCGCCCGCATATATAGTATTGTTACGAGCTGGGGTTCAGGGATAAATTATTTAAACAGCAGACTTCAATTAATCACTGTTTATTACAAAAACACTTCTTAAACAATTCTATTACTTCGCACTATTTTCCGCTATGGTCGCTCTGTATCGCTTCTCAATCGAAACTGACCCACGACGAATCCGACCGCTCTTTATATAGCACGGAAGAAGTTTCTGGAACGTTCCATACTGTTCTAGATAATTCGAGAAACTTCCAGAACATTCGACTTTCGAACTCATTGTTCCCGAAGCGACTAG
This sequence comes from Orthosia cruda, assembly GCA_964057195.1. Classification (NCBI taxonomy): domain Eukaryota; kingdom Metazoa; phylum Arthropoda; class Insecta; order Lepidoptera; family Noctuidae; genus Orthosia; species Orthosia cruda. Next base: position 30,651,926 of record OZ059826.1, read on the forward strand.
AAACATCCAGAATGTTCGGTTGGAACCTTCTGGAAAATTCCATTCGACACGAGCTTTCGAGAACATCAGTTCCGCTATTCAATACTAGATGGCGCCACTAGTTACTACCTAGTTCTTCCTCTCGTTACTAGATGGCGTTGGCCTATCTTGTAACATTGCCTCCCTCTTAGACATGCTCGTCCCGAGCATTGTTAGACCCATGATAACGGGCCAACCGATCCACATGAACGACCTTTGATGCACCTCGGGGTCCCTTTTGAATTCGGTAGGTGACGTCATTGATCTTGGTAACTACGCGATAAGGTCCATCCCATTTTGCTTGTAATTTAGGCGATTTTCCTTTGCTCCGTGCCGGGTTATGTAACCATACAAGAGATCCTTCATCGAAGCCCTTATTGTTCGCTTTCCGATCGTAGCGGGTCTTCATCCTCTCAGACATCTGTTGACCAGTCTGTCTCATATGCTCATATACATCATCCATCCTGTTTCGTAACTCATTCGCATAATCTGTTACATTGCGTGGAGACTCAGGCGGGATACCGGTGATTAGATCTGCAGGTAATCGTAGTTCTCTGCCGAAATTAGCAAAAGCTGGCGTTACCGTTGTAGTTTCATGAACAGCACTGCGATATGCCATGAGATATGGTTGAATGTGTTTGTCCCAATCCTTCTGTCTGTTTTCCACAACCTTTGCAAGATATCTCTCTAGTGACTGGTTGAATCGTTCAACCATCCCGTCTGATTGCGGATGATAAGCAGTAGTTCTGGTTTTGTGAGCACCCATCACACGACACGTCTCCTTGAACACTTCTGACTCGAAGTTCCGGCCTTGGTCACTGTGGATTTCCAAGGGTACCCCGAACCGACAAAACACTTCGTGAACTAACTTATCAGCCACCGTAGAGGCTTCTTGATTAGGGATTGCAAACACTTCCGGCCATTTTGTGAAGTAGTCCATGACGACCAAAAAGTACTTGTTCCCGCTTTGGCTTTCTGGAAATGGTCCAGCAACATCTAATGCTATACGTTCCCACGGTGCACCAACATTGTAAACCTTTAGTGCCCCTCTGCTACGAGTTTGTGGTCCTTTCACAGCCGCACAACTTGTGCATTTGCGGCACCATTCCTCAACGTCCTCTCGACAATGGATCCAGTAAAATCGTTCTCGGATCTTGATTAAAGTCCTCTTAACTCCCATGTGACCCCCTGAACATCCATTGTGGTAGAGCTGTAGGATCTCCGGCACCTTAACTTTAGGTACGACCATTTGTAGATGACACTGGTCACCGCGAGCGTTCTCCCATTTCCTGCACAGAACTCCATCCTGGATAACCAAGCTTTCCCACTGTGCCCAATAACTCTTGGTGATGGAACTGGTTGCTGCGACATCACTCCAGTGAGGCCTAGGAGCACCTGATTTCTTCCATTCAAGGATCGGTTTTAGGTCTCTGTCTTCTTGTTGAGCACTCTGCAAGGTTTCCTTCCACTCTTCGCTAAGATCCGTCCCCAGGACCCGCACTACCGCTACCTGCTTAGCTTCTTGTCTCGCACAATGTTTACATTGGTCTGGACACGGTCTTCGCGAGAGAGCATCAGCATTACCGTGCGACGTTCCGCTACGATGTTGAATTACGAAATCAAACTCTTGCAGTAGCTCAATCCATCTTGCTACCTGTCCTTCTGGGTTCTTAAATTGCAGGAGCCATTTCAAAGCAGCGTGGTCCGTTCGCAGGAGAAATTTCCGCCCCAACAAATATTTATTGAAATGCTGCAATGTTTTTACTACAGCTAGAAGCTCCCTTCGAGTGACACAATAGTTCCTCTCAGGTTTGGATAAGGCTTTACTGAAGTACGCAATTACAACCTCATGATCTCCTTTTCGTTGAGACAATACCCCGCCGATTCCAGTGTTGCTGGCATCTGTGTCAACTATGAATTCATTTTCGTTGTCAGGATAGCCTAGGATGGGTGCATTGCACAGATGTTCCTTTAGCTTCTGAAAAGCGACGTCACAGCTCTCATTCCAGCAGAACTGTATCTTATCTTCAGTTAGCTTATGAAGAGGTCGGGCAATGTCAGCAAAGCTCTTCACAAACCGCCGATAGTAGGAGCACAAACCGAGAAATGCCCTGACTTGCGTTTTGTTCTCCGGAACTGGCCAATCCTTGACGGCAACGAGCTTATCCGGGTCCGTTTGAATACCTTCTTCGGAAACCACGTGTCCTAAAAAGTTCACTTGCCGCCTGAACAACGCGCACTTCTTTGGACTTAGCTTTAGATTGGCTCCTCGTATCTTTGACAGCACACGTTCTAAATTGCGGAGGTGATCTTCAAACGTCCGTCCCACGATTATAATGTCATCCAAGTAGACTAGGCAGGCGTCACCAATCAGCCCAGTAAGTACCCGTTCCATCAATCTCTCAAAGGTGGCAGGCGCATTACACAGTCCAAATGGCATAACGTTGAATTGCCACAATCCTTTGCCTGTAGAGAACGCTGTCTTTTCCTTATCTCGAGGGTCTAACTCGACCTGCCAGTAGCCACTCTTTAAGTCTAAGGTGGAAAACCACTTCATGCCCGATAGGGTATCCAGCGTGTCATCGATTCTTGGCAACGGATAACTGTCCTTCTTCGTGATGTCGTTTAGTCGGCGATAGTCTACACAAAAGCGCATGCTGCCGTCCTTCTTTTTTACCAATACTACCGGTGAGCACCATGGACTGGATGAAGGTTCAATCACGCCGTCTTTCACCATACCCTTGATCATGTCGTCCACTTCCCGTTCCCGTGCCACTGGAACACGTCTTGGTCGCTGGCGGATTGGTACCTCATTTCCTGTATTTATTCTGTGATGAACTAACGCAGTCTTCCCTATGTCGGCATCATTTGTCGAGAAAATGTCGGCGAACTTGTTTAACATCTTCTTAGCCTTGTTCTTTTCATCTTCCGACAAGTTATTCTGGCTGTTCTTCAAAAGCAATGACACATCGAATCTTGCACTAACTTTGGTGTTGGTTGTGTGTTCGTGGCATCTACGCATCCAAACCACTCCGTCACAAGTGCCTAATAATGTGCCTTTCTTGAGCACCAGGTCCTGGTCACTTGTGTTGAGTGCGCGTACCGATGAAACACTAGTACCTCTTACCAATGTGCGTGCAATTTTCCATGAAGCATCGTTACCTAAACCTTCTATAAGTACACATCGGTTTTCCTGACCAGAATTTCTTGGTAGACAAACTGGTATGATTGTTTCAGACCTTGGACGAAGCATAACCTTTTCTAAGCAGTACACTTTTCCCGATGCTGCACCTTCCATGAAGAATTCCTCTGAGCCACACTTTAATACGCCTTGATAAACGTCGATCTCACAGTGATGTTTTCGCATGAAGTCCAAACCCAGAATGCAGTCGTCCACTATGTCGGCCACGATAACATTGTGGCGGTAAACTTTGTTTCCTAGCTTCATGTCCACCTCCTTCTCACCTTGGACGGTTATGTGCTGACCGGTGGCTGTTCTCAGATGTACACCTTCATGGTCCCCGAAGAAGTCCCCAAGAAACCGTCTTGCTAGTTGGAAACTGACAACAATCCGAGAAGCCCCAGTATCCAATGTCAGCTTGCATGGTGTTCTGTTAATTTCGCCCTCGATGATCAGGCTGTTCCCGTCACAGGATTGTGAGATCGAGATCCTTGGGGCTCTTCCATCACCAGCCAGCACCCGCCCCTTAGTCCTGGCATCTACTCGTTTCCCTGCTGCTGTTGCCCAGCAGGGTCCTCAGATGATCCTTCCACTGACGGCTGCTTACTACCGTAGGTTGGCCTTCGCTTCGGGCAGCTCAATCGGATGTGGCCTCTCTCTCCGCAGCCATAGCATCGGGGTGAAGTCGCAACCTCCCTGATTCGGTGAGTTCGTTCGTCCCGCCGTACTGCCTCCACCTCCAAAGCGTGGGCTAGAGCGTCCTTGAGATCCTTGAAATGACCTAGCCTCACTGCAGCCCTAACCTCCAGGTCGCGGATCCCATCCGTGAACGCCTGTACGAGGTTCCCGTCGATCAGCACAGGTGACGACTGGTAAGCCTTCCGAACCAGCTTTTCCACCTCCAGAGCCCACTGCTGAAGAGTTTCACCAACCCGTTGCGACCGGTCTTTCAGTTGGGCCCGAAACACATGTTCTAGGTGCGCGTCGCCGTATCTAGCTTCTAATGCTTCCAGAAGCTTCTCGAAAGTGACGTCTTTTCCCAGCGCCTCTAACACAGTCAAGGCCTGGTCGCGAAGGCCCAAGGTTAGAGCAGTCAAGGCCTGTTCTTTAGTCCATCCATTCGATTTCATCACGGCCTCAAACTGAATTTTGTAGGCGGACCATGACGAAGAGCCATCAAATGGTGGCACTTTAAAACCACGAGGCGAGGGTGCCACTACTGCAGCTGCCCCGATCCCATCCCCAGACTTGAGGCCACGTATAGACTTCTCCATTTCGACGATGCGGTTCTCATGTTGCTGGATCTGGTCCTTTACCTCTTTCATCTCCTTACCAATGGCTCCGCGGAGGTCCTTAATCACCATGAGCTGCTCCTCCTGACGGCGAGCTTGCTCTTCCTTGTCACGCTGTAGCTGCTCCTCTAAGCGGCGCGCCTGCTCCTCCTGACGGCGAGCCTGCTCCTCCTTGTCACTCTGCAGCTGCTCCTCTAAGCGGCGCGCCTGCTCCTCCTGCCGGCGAGCCTGCTCCTCTTGACGGCGAGCCTGCTCCTCCTGACGGCGAGCCTGCTCCTCCTGACGGCGAGCCTGCTCCTCTTGACGGCGAGCCTGCTCCTCCTTGTCGCGCTGCATCTGCTCCTCCATGCGGCGAGCTTGCTCCTCCTGACGACGAGCCTGCTCCTCCTTGTCGCGCTGCATCTGCTCCTCCATGCGGCGAGCTTGCTCCTCCTGACGGCGAGCCTGCTCTTGCATGAATGCCATAAGGGCGGCTAGGTCAGGCGACGCCGACGATTGAGCTGGTTCCGCTGCAGCAGCGGAGTCTCGATGTCCACTTGATGACGGTGAGGGAGCGTCTCCAAAGCGCCTCTGGTCTACGTCTTGCTGGCGCTGACTCCTGGTCCGCATCCCTTCCGTTTCTTCCTTCGGTAGAACCGGCATAATTTATCCCGCACTTCTGGCACCAATTTGTTACGAGCTGGGGTTCAGGGATAAATTATTTAAACAGCAGACTTCAATTAATCACTGTTTATTACAAAAACACTTCTTAAACAATTCTATTACTTCGCACTATTTTCCGCTATGGTCGCTCTGTATCGCTTCTCAATCGAAACTGACCCACGACGAATCCGACCGCTCTTTATATAGCACGGAAGAAGTTTCTGGAACGTTCCATACTGTTCTAGATAATTCGAGAAACTTCCAGAACATTCGACTTTCGAACTCATTGTTCCCGAAGCGACTAGAAACATCCAGAATGTTCGGTTGGAACCTTCTGGAAAATTCCATTCGACACGAGCTTTCGAGAACATCAGTTCCGCTATTCAATACTAGATGGCGCCACTAGTTACTACCTAGTTCTTCCTCTCGTTACTAGATGGCGTTGGCCTATCTTGTAACAGTATTTTAATACCCCAAAGGGAACACATTACAAAAACTATCCTATGCAATAAAATACGAAATTTCATCTCAATCGATTCAGCGGTTCAAACGTGAAAACTTTACTGGAGTTACTTTTTTATTAATAATATTAGTATTGATATAACTGTTTATTTGTATAACTATTATATATAACTGTTTGGTTATCTTTAGAAGTAGAACTTATCCGAATACATTCACTGATAGAAAGCTACATTATCACTGAGTTTCTTTGGTTTTTTATCCTGTAAATCATCATCAATTCAACCAAAAGACGTCCACTTCTGGACATAGGCCTCCCCCAAGCGTTGCCACACTGATCGGTCCTGTGCGTCTCAAACCCACCGAAATACCGCAGCCTTGACTAGGTCGTCACTCCACCTAGAGAGAGGCATTCTGTAAATGCACGGTCACAAGCCAATATTTTTCTACCACTTTAAAATATCGGTAGTATCTAATAAAAATGGTGGATATATTATTTTAAAGCGGTTTTTCTTTGAAACCAGATTGAGGCACTGTCTAGATGCATAAGGTCGCATTTTCCGTCCTCTCACGAAAAAAATATTTGTATGGCCTACAGATACTTGAGCGGGTGTTTGAGCGCGCGAGATGCGTTTGTAACTGCTCTCACAATGTACATAGATCAAATGGTGGACTTCTTAACTCAAGAAAATGGAAAAACGTAGCGTATATACACGATATTTGTTACATGAAATGTTTTAATTTTACCCCCCATTTATGAATTGAGCAATTGCAGTATAGTATTTGTTAAACTTTAGCTTGAAAACCTGTCAAAATTTGGCATTAACGGTTTGACATGTTCTTAACTTCAAATAATCCACTAGGGCCCTTTCAATTTAGACGTTTGGTGTCGGACTGCTGTGGTGCCGCTGCGGTACGGGTGTCGTTCTGCGCTCGGTAAGTTTATTCTTTCCATACAGTTCATTCACCAAGCGTGCAGTGCGGCGCCGGTGCCGCACACACACGATAGCAGGAAAACTAAAAGAGCCCTTAGGAACCTAATCATCATCCTCTTACCCTGTTCTCAATTTATTTTCGATTGGCGCCTTTTTTTAAAGTATTTTAATAAGGTTGTAAAAAGGATCCATTACTAATTCTATTTTTTTTTCTTTTATACCTTTTACCTACACTAAAACTTTGCATATTATTATTGCTTATTTAATTTTAGTAGAAAACTAGTATATTAAACAAAACATTTAACCAATAAGAATAGAACAAATCCATGCTAGTGCCAAAACTACGTCCACAATCGACCCGCACCTTACCTACAAATAGGTTCACACTACATAAACTCTATTCACTTCGAAGCACCCGGCAGTATTGGAAACAAGCCGTATACGGAACCAACTATCTAGTGCCACAGAATGATAAGACCAGAAGGCCGGCTAAACATAAATAGCGAAAACGCTCATTCACACTCACACACACACACGCAGACACGAATTGTGACTGGCATTTGTTTGAGATCGTTGTAAGTACGCGTCTATGGCCTTATCCAAAGAGATCACAGAGCGTCGCGACTTATTGCAATGGGTAATAGAGACGAGTTTCCTCAGGGAACAACAAGAGTTGGTCGCTTGCTAGCGAGGCCACTTTATCATGACGGGCTAGGTGTCCACCATAGTCATTTCTGTGTGAAAGTATACGGCGATTTCGTATTTTTGATAGGTACTTCGCGCCCGTCTTAGCACCCGCGCAAACTTCTCACTTCTACTGAGGCCTAAGAGTGTATGTCGCTAGTTGTATGGAACCGTCCTTCTGAAACTGTCTACTCGATCCTAGTGCTCCCGTCACTACCCAATTGTGACAATATTCAGTCTGCAATATGCCTTCCAAATAGAATTGCATACGTAATAACGTTTCTGTTTTAGAGAATAATAGTATCGTAGGTATATTTTGACTAGAATATATGGAAGTTTGAGATTCGGGAATTGTTTTGGCTGTATGTAGTCTGTTTAGTTAGGAGTAAATAGAAAATTACTGGACAGGAGACCTCCAAATTTCAGTCATAATTCTGTGTTTCATGCTAACAAGTTATTTTGTTAAATTTTAGTATTTGTTTTCAAATAGCTTATAAATAATAATAATACCAGCCTGTTACCGGCCCACTTCAGGCAAAGGGAAATCTTATACAGAGAAGGCACGAGCAGTAAACACCGCGCTTGCTCAAGGCGGGTTGTAGATTGTTCTAACTTTTATTAACTACTAGAGGACGCCTCGCGGTTTCACCCGCGTAGTTCCCGTTCCCGTGGGAATACAGGGATAAAAAGTAGCCTATGTCACCCGGGGATAGAGTAGCTTCCCAACGGTGAAAGAATTTTTGAAATCGGTCCAGTAGTTTTGGAGCCTATTCGGTGTAACAAACAAAAAAATCTTTCCTCTTTATAATATTGGGTATAGATAAGTCCAGGTTTGCTCACGATGCTTTCTTTCACCGAAATCAGTATTGTCCAAGATAAATTAAAATAAACATATGAATTAAAAAGTCACATTAGTACTTGTTTGGCCTTGAACCCATGATCTCAAGCACGAGATGAGAGGTCTTAGCCACTGCACCACTTAGATAGTAAACAAATACCTAGACATAAAAACCTCACTACTTTTTCTGCTAGTTGAATAATCGTTGAACTGCTAGAAAGTGTAAAAAATGCAGTCTAACGTAATGCTATTACCTACTTGACCAATTTCGGCATTCAAACCATGTGTTGTACGCGTTCGCAGAATTTTTCAAAACTAGTGGTCGATGCCCAAAAAATGGAACAAACGTATTCAAAATGGCTGCCCAATTTCTCTCTGTGCGGCCCTAACCACGTAATAAATAGAATTATCGCAGTCAGAAACACTAGCCCCAACTACATACGCCAACTGCAACGGCACAAATTCTTGCTTGTTTTGTTTCGATTGAATTCAACTGCTCATTTGTTTGCAGTTACCGCACGAATAGTTCAGGAGTTGTGATTAACTTAACGGTGATAACGCTCGCATGTTCGTGCCAAAGCTTGATTTTCATACAAGGTTAGTCCTGCAACGCTAATCCGATAAATTAATAACACTGGACTTATCACGCTGCGCGAGTTCTAAAATTGGAATGAGTTAAATTGGATGATTGAGTGGTTGTTATTTATTTTAGTGCTTCGATATTTAATGTTTCTACTTATCGTAAAAATTATGTTTTCGAAATTATATCGAGAATCATAACAGCTTTCACGCTACGATGTTTTCGAAATTATATCGAGAATCATAACAGCTTTCACGCTACGGCTTAGAAACCACTATGGTACTCAAGCTACGCTGTTGCTGCTTTACACCGTTGTTATTTATGCTTTGCTACTGCTTTGCTACCCGTTGCCAGGCCGTTGTTGTGCCGTTGCTACATCGTTATAGTTTAAACCCGCGTTGCGTAGTGAGAAAAAAACATTAGTTTGAATTGACTTTGTTTTAAACTATTAAATCACTGCACTTTGTATTATGTTTGGTGTGCAATAAATAATATGATAAATAATTAAAGAAAATTTATCTGGGATGACTCTCAAATCATGAATCGCGACTTTTGTCTCACTGTGGATGCGTCATCATAATCGTTTCAGCTGAAAGACGTCCACTGCTGAACATATGCCTCCCCGAAGTGTCGCCACATCAACCGGTCCTGTGCGTTTTGCATCCAGCGGATTCAGCCAGTTCGGACGGGGCATAGTTTCAAAATACAGAACTACAACCCTTAAATCGTCTAAAATGTTGTATATCCACATTCAAGCGCAGCTAGGTTAATAAAATATTTCACGGATTAACTTTAACATGGCGGATAGAAAACGTACAAAACGTACATTTCGCTGATGAGGAATAAAATGGAAATCAATGTTTAAACAAATCGTGTTTTGCAACATTGCGACCTAAATTTTAGAGCACTACTAATATTTATGTGTTTATGTTTTCACAAATCTATTGAAAAAAAGCCTATCATCATAAATTAATTCTTAAATTAACATTATAAAAAAAACTTTTTGCAAATAAATACTACCGGCTTCCAAAAACAAAACTACAAAGTGAAAAATAACTTAATTTTTTGAAGTCGGTGTCTTTCGTATGTATCATTTTTTTGCGTTATGGACACCGACTTCAAAAAATTAAGTTATTTTTCACTTTGTAGTTTTGTATTTGGAAGTCGGTAGTATTTTTTTGCAAAAAAATTTTTTTATAATGTTAATTTAAGAATTAATTTATGATGATAGGCTTTTTTTCAATAGATTAGTTAGAAGTTATAGGACCTTAGTGATAGCGTTTATGAAAATTGAGAAGGGGAGAGGAGTGAGGAGTCCTCATCGGATCTAACAGACTGCGAGCGGCCCCGAAGATAAGATTTGAACCATTCAATTACCGAAGCAGAGACATTAAGAGAGGAAAAGATTCCTAAGCGCTTGCAATTTAATCACGTTTCCTTTTAAATATTAGTTAGTAGTAGTTACCTACTTATTTTTTTCCTTTTATCGACATAAGAGTTCGTACTATACCTACATGACGTCCGCGTATTTGTACTGGTTAATTTAATTCAACCCTTTAAAATATAGGTCAAATAAATATCAGTACCTGAATAATTACCCAAACTAAGTCTTCAAACTCGGATAGTTGCCTAAGACTGCAAAATTCAACTGCAAGCCAAACTGTTAGGTGCTGTAATGCTGGTAATTCTAACGGAACTACCTGAGCAAGTACTCGACCAGTCGTTAGCTAACTTTGCCAAGCATCTATAGACCGTTCAGAACTAACTTTGGCTTATTCAGCCAATGCCTCGCCCAGTTGGGGGTAAAAGAAAAACAGAAAGTGTTTCAGTTCGACTTTTTTTTCTACAGGTTTAAGTGTAAGTTGAAGGAATTGGATTTATATTATTAAAACTAGAAACGCGCTTCTTACTTAAGTTCTCGTAGGTAAGAAAGAATTTTAACATTACCATAAATTAAGTGTTGGAAATATTAGCCAGGTCAGCAAGGTGTCACTGGTCTTGGCTAACTAGACAAAGTGTCATTCTATTAGAGGTGGCGAAAGTTTAAATTCTAGGGATCGATCACATATGGTCCAGGCGGTAGCGTTGCATTTTAGGTAGTGTTTTAATGCCGATCACGCACGGTACGTCAGTCGAGGTTGTTCTGGGCCATCATGCTGTACATACAAATATATACAACAATAGATATTTTTTACACCAACATCTTTTTATCTTCAGAAGTCGCAAAACGTAAAACATAATTTTCCTCCTGATACCTATATATTTGTTTTTACATGTTTTAATTAGTCTTTCTAGTCACGCCTTCGCCCCGACCGACACCGACAGCCAAGAGAGCCACGAACAATAGGTAATTAATTGCGGCTCATTAGTCGGGACCTGATAGGTCAATCTGACAATGTTTGTGTGTTGGCCGTCTGTTTAATTAATTTGTTACTCTTTTTCTTACCAGAGGCCCTAAATAAGTGCCATTCGATCATCGAAAGCTTGGTGATAGTGATTGTCAAAAAGGCAAAATTGTATGGGATTGACAAGTGTTATTGAAAAATCAACATTACATTACATTTACATAACATTTCGACTATCACTTTCACTGACATCGAATCCGATTGTCTAGGAGCCTCAGGGGTTTTAAACAAAAAGCGATACTTTTGACAATCGTTTTTGCTGGTTGAAGTGGTACCCTATGGCGAGATATTAGTGGCTTATATCTCGCATCTTGTGCTTGAGGTCGTGGGTTCAAATCCGGGCAAGTACCAATCTGACCGTTTCAAATTCATATGTATTTTTTTAAGTTTATCTTGGACATCGCTGACAACGGTGAAGGAAGAAACCGTGAGGAAACTTGTCTAGGGCCTCTTGTCAATGCAATACATTTTCTTTTTGACAGTCGCTTTTGCTGATAGAATGTCTATCAGCAATCAAATCGTTGTCGATACCCTCTATTGATTGGTATAAAAATAGCAGACCATGTACCCACAAGAAAACATTACAAAAATAGTTTCACAAACGATACTTTAAAAACATATGGAAAGTGTTTTGGTTATGTATGGTGCCGGACGTAAAGAATTTCATCATCCCATGTCTTCCCGTGGGTGTCGTAAGAGACGACTAAGGGACAAAACAGAGAATGGGCAGCAGCGTTCTCTGTGCTTCTATAACAACCATACTGCGATAGCCAACCCGCCTGCCAAGCGTGGCGATTATGGCAAAACCCCCCCAATGAATAGCACAAATAAAAAATGGCCCCTAGTACCCGGCAGCTTGCCTACCCTCGACTACAGTAGCGGTCGGGGCTACGGCATGGCAAGGGGTGCTAAGAATCTCCGGACGAGATCCGGCTACCCCAACAATCACCGACGACTGGACCTGGCAACGTACAACACGCGCACACTTTGAACCAACGAGAAGGTCACCGAACTGCGCTGGCAGGTCCACGCGACTACCACCTGATGCCAAGGGACGGTACCCTTCTTATGTATTAACCGTGTGATAGTTATCGGTGCAGAACTAATTGTGACCACGTACCCGCAACCTAGCTGAGCTATACCAAAATATATGTATTAACTTGTCCAGCTGTTTTCTTTATATCTACCTACTTACCTACAAGTCAGCGGCCTGCGCAGCCTACCCTGCGCAGCCCCTAGCCGTTACACCATTCTGCGGTGGCAATGCACAATGAAACGATACGCTTGTTCCGTTCTACTATTCAGAGGAACAAGTTCACCTCCAGCAAAATTCCTCTTCCTGATTTACACTAACAAATTGTCTTGAGGATCACTTAAGTTTTAAGACGAGTGCAATTGGAGATCGAGTCAACGTTCTCCATACCCGAGTCACCCTTTTCAAAGGGATGACATGTGCTCTTGACCGCCCTTAACTTTACACCGCACGATCAAAGTGCCATAACACGAAATCTTGAAACTGTGTAATGAATGTATTCCGGTTTCCAGTAATGTTTCGAACTGACGTTTATCTTCAGTACTTATTAACGAAAAATTTATTTTTCCAGAATTTATTTAGGAATCGCCCCATTTTCGTTCGTTCAAATAATATACCTATACCCACGGTATCGTTAGTCGACGTTTATGATTCCTAAAATGAAATAATACTTATAATTTTTTCGACTGAAAGAAAATTATGTCACTCAAACAAATGTTCCTTTTTGAGAAATGCTACTACAGACTTAAGAACATGACGCGACCACTACCGATCAATGGTTATTTTTATAATTCTTGTTCTTCTTTTCGTGTGAAGATGTGGCCACCTCTGGTGTCAGAGTTAACTAAGGCACCTCTGGAAATCCTACAGGCCATCTACATGTGAGATATTTGAGTTTAGCGTGTGCGTAAATTTAGTAAGTCGTCAGACACTTTTCAGAATTGAAAATTTGAACATTAAAAATGAAGAACGACGCAAACTCTACTATAATGCCAAAGTTTGATCAATTTTAATGCTAAAATACAGTTTGACAAGTTCCCAACCCCAGATTATTATTTCAGGAACCGGGCGTAAATAATTATTTTGACCACTAGTTCTAAAATCGTCATCACCAAATAGTACCCAACTTTATATTGAAACCTAAAATGAATAACTATTCCATATACATAAAAAACCCTGCAGTATTTATTTATTTTTACCACATCCTGGCAAACCCGAGGCTAAGAGCTTGTTCCCCGTGCGGGCGTTGAATTTCCTCTGACGCTGACACCACGTACAGTTGACAAAAAAACCAATGTGTGCAATTGTGCGACACCAGTACCTATCTGTAAAATATAAACCAGTAATGTAATGCTGTACTCGCCGCAGTTACTATTATCCATTTAAATTGGGAATAGGATTTAAACTGCTTAGGTAATAGGGTTACTTAATCATAACTGGAGAAATGAAAATATACCTACTAACATAGATACACGTTTACCTAACCTTTCGGGGAATACAGTCGTAATGTTATTGGGAACACGTAAAATACTTTCCGAAACTCTATTCGTGAATTTCAAACATTTAGCGTTCGTAGTCCCAAGTAGATATTTATCGTTTAGGTTAATATTTCTGGAGCAAGCGATCGCTCTGGTATCAATTATACGTTCGCTCAATAGTTACACATTACAACTTACACCAGACGCTCGAAAATTTAAAAACTAGCTAAACTTTCACAAAATATCGTAGTTACTGTAAGTCCTAACTAAAATTCAATGCAGTGACTTTTTTGTCGTTATTCACATATGCTAAACATTTTATATGTGATCCTGTATCCACCACTCGTTAACCAATCCAAAATTTTATTGTAAGATTCTATTGGAAATTCGATTAAAGATGATAAGTGTTCGAGTTTGAGCCGTATTATTATCATATTCAAATATTCAGATGTACTATGGAAACTAACTAAATGTATGAAAATACACGGAGGCTTGCTTGCAGGTTTTCTCTGAGAACTGTTTGCGTCGAATCAAAATTCAATAAGGAATTCATTTAAGTCAATTTCCATATTTATTCAAGTATGAATTCTGAAGGATAATATTTGGAGAAGAAATCATTCTCAATCTTTTTGATTACCTACAAAACACACTTGATTATATGAACCTCTAGAGGAATAACTATTCCAATGAGATATTAAATTTATTGACATGGTTTTAATGATAGTCGTCGTTCATCGTGGCCACATTTGATTCCCTTGGTCTCACAAAACAAATAAGCACATTTATAACACACAGAAAACACTAAACGTTCAGACTATCTTAACTCAGTGTAGATGCTATAAAAGAACTCGAAAGAATTAAACCCGTTTGGCTTCACTATAGTCGTTTTTATATGTAGCATTGTAGCTACAACTGCTATTGGTTCGGTATTGCCACAAGTAGGCAACACGTACACGTTATGCAAAACAAACTATCTTTTCCGAAAGATAACGACTTCACTCACGTATCGTCTTCAAGTTTACAGGTGTGGAAACTTCTTTCCATATGTTTTTAAAGTACCGTTTGTGAAACTATTTCTGTAATGTTTTCTTGTGGGTACATGGTCTGCTATTTTTATACCAATCAATAGAGGGTCTCGACAACGATTTGATTGCTGATAGACATTCTATCAGCAAGAGCGACTGTCAAAAAGAAAATGTATTACATTGACAAAAGGTCCTAGACAAGTTTCCTCACGGTTTCTTCCTACACCGTTGTCAGCGATGTCCAAGATAAACTTAAAAAATACATATGAATTTGAAACGGTCACATTGGTACTTGCCCGGATTTGAACCCACGACCTCAAGCACAAGTTGCGAGATATAAGCCACTAACTACGTAACCACTAACACCACTAACGTAGTTAAATAGAGTATGAACAATCGACCAATCACATATAGGGAAAGCCAAATCGCATCTTTCATCTCACAAGTGATTGGTCAATTGTTCATACTCTTTCATGGGATCAAACATGTAGTAATGAGGCTGCAGGTTTAGCAGGTATACTGGCAACCCACAGATTGCGGCTAACTGAAAGCTGGCAACCTTAAGTTTTCCTATTTTTACATCAAATTCATTCAAATGACGTTGGCTTCACTTGAATAACTTGTATATTGGGGATAACTATCAAACATAAATTTAAATTTTAGTCAAGGTAATTGCCTCTAGATATTTCCAGGCTACGTTACAACAATGTTATCAAGTATCATTAATAAAAATTAAGTTTTCAAAAATAAATTTACCTGCAGATTTTTGCGGGTTACGTTCAAAGAGTCGATTTACTTAAGATAACTCAAAAAAAATTCTCTAAATGGCTTCTTATCAATTTCCAGTATTCCATGGGATGCTCCTCTTTTGATGCGATTTTGAACCTCGTGAATAGAGTTATTCACATCATCAAGATTTTGTGATTGCTGATCTATTTTAAATATCTAAGGAGTGTCATCAGGAAACAACACAATCTTCTGTTGATTTTGTAGTAATTGGGGTAAATCGTTAATATACTCTAAAAAGAGGAATGGACCCAGTATCGAGCCTTGAGGAACACCCTTTGCCATTTCATACCCTAGTGAGTTTAAGCCGTTTACCTGAACTTTAACTTATCTGGCTTTTAAATATGATCTAAGTAACTCAAGGGCTGTATGTCTTATTCCATAGTGCTCGAGCTTCAACAATAGTTCCTTATGGTTAACGAAATCGAAAGCCTTCGGGAGGTCGCAAAAGATTCCAATGTCGTCATGTGCTTCCTCCCAGGCGTTTAAGATGTTCTTTATTAGGATGACACCGGCTTAAGTTGTGCAACGCCCTTTGGTTTAACCGTACCGTCTTGATCATAAAAGATGGAATATTTGTTAAAATGACGCAACAATTAGTTGTGCATTAAGTTTTCGAAGACCTTACTGAGAATTTTATTATTTTATTATTTTCCGGGTAGTTTTTAATTAATCGTCTGCTGTTCGTATTGTATTGCGAATATACAGCGCTTTAGTTATTTTGCATGCAATCTTAAAGGTTTTTGAATAATTCGCAACATATTTATCAAAGCGTGTATTATTTATATGTTGCTTTAGGCCATAAAGTGCCTATAGATTTTCCCTGCTTTTACGAACGCCTGGGGTCGCCCAATCGCTAAATACGAACTTGGTGTAAATATTTTTCGCTTTTAGTGGAAGAGAGTCACACCGGTAAATTCAAACTGATATTGATTTGCAGATTTATTAAGTACTTAACACGAGGAGCATCCCATGGAATACTGGAAATTGATAAGAAGCCATTTAGAGAACATTTTTTGAGTTATCTTAAGTAAATCGACTCTTTGAACGTAACCCGCAAAAATCTGCAGGTATAATTATTTTTGAAAAACTGAATTTTTATTAATGATACTTGATAACATTGTTGTAACGTAGCCTGGAAATATCTAGAGGCAATTACCTTGACTAAAATTTAAATTTATGTTTGATAGTTATCCCCAATATACAAGTTATTCAAGTGAAGCCAACGTCATTTGAATAAATTTGATGTAAAAATAGGAAAACTTAAGGTTGCCAGCTTTCAGTTAGCCGCAATCTGTGGGTTGCCAGTATACCTGCTAAACCTGCAGCCTCATTACTACATGTTTGACCCCATGAAAGAGTATGAATAATTGATCAATCACTTGTGAGATGAAAGATGCGATGTGGCTTTCCCTATATGTGATTGGTCGATTGTTCATACTCTATTTAACTACGTTAGTGGTGTTAGTGGTTACGTAGTTAGTGGCTTATATCTCGCAACTTGTGCTTGAGGTCGTGAGCTGAACCCATTTTCATCACCCATAGCTTAGAACACTCTCGATAAAGTCACAATTCAAACAAATAAACGAAATCAAAATCGGTTCATCCATTTAGAAACTATGATGCCACAGACATATACACAAATACACAGGTACACACGTCAAACTTATAACACCCCTCTTTTTCCGTTGGGTATTAAAAGTCAAGTATCATTAAAAATAAATTACCTGCTGATTTTTGCACTAGGATCTCATACTATAAATATAAGGGTGGCAGTATTTCGATTTAAAATATTAGGCAATTTAAGCACAGTTGAGAACAGTCCAGCATTCACAGCAATATTATTTTTTTCATTAGGATAGTTATCTAAATTCACTTCTAGACTGAGTTGGACTGTCCTTAACAATCCAAACAAAAGCCTACGTAGGATGCTTACAGTCAACCAAATTTTTGTTGAATAAAAATTATAACCCAATGAACCTTACTCTTCTATTTATTTTAAGACAAAAGAACATTTTATGTAAGCCTACAAAATAAGTGCTTGTTGCTTTCAGTCCCGGATGTAATGTTTCTAATAATAATATACCTTACAACCCTTTTAAGTGTACCTAAGTAAATACAGTGTAGTCTAAAGGGGCGAGGCTAAATAGCCAGCATTTGTCCGGTCCGGCGTGAAAGGGGACTACCTCTCTCTTTAGTAGTTGTTTTCTTGATTTCTATGTTTTTGTTCCATACTTATAACTGTATATATTTTTATATATAGTATGTTTATATATATGTATTTATTTTATATATAAATAGTACACCAATAGACTACCTACAGTACTTTCTTTCCTTTCTTTTTTAAAATCCATCCAAAGGTTGTCTTGAAAAGATCGCTTTTAGCGATAAGGCCGCCCATTGTGTCACCCAGTGTATTTTTTTTTCTTTATCTATACTTTCTGTGACTTATTTGGTGTACATAATAAAGAGTATTCTATTCTATTCTAAAGGGGACCCATCGCTCGGACGCAAAGTGAAATGTAAAGGCTTGCTCAGGCAGGTGCGATGCAACAATGCGAAAACACGATTTTTTATTTTTTTTAAATGCGTTTTTTATTTATTAATTAAAGACTATGAAAACTGGTCGTCGCGTCCACGGGTCGTTTGGATCGTATCAATCTGGTTAAAATTTTCTATGTATAGGAAGTTATACAAGTGCCATGATTTCCATCGCACGTATCTGCCCATCGGATTCTACGCTTGGCAATCTGATACCTAACTGACACGCATCGTTTTGACACGTGTCAGCAATTCGATTGTTGCGAATTACCGTTAACTGATTCATTTTAAAGCTCCCGCAGACTGGCTCGACGTGACATTGCGACAACGGTAGGATGCACATTAAACATAATTTATAAATTGTTCTACGGGTAATATATCGCACGCCCAGATCAACACTGCACTAAGTCAAAATAACGAAATTTTCAGTATCGCCGAAAAAACCGTCTTGATGATTTCATGTAAATAATCCAATCCGTATCAGCATTTTATAGATCAGTTGATTTGAATCGTGTTTTTTCAGTAATATACCTATTAACAATTTATTAAACGACAAAATTTTACTAAAACCAGTAGGTACTTATATTTATATATATATATTTTTTATTTATTTGGATGAGTTTGCTCTTGACTCTAGTCTAAGTCATAGGTGACAGAGACAGAGTCGACGATGGAGTGCGCTTACCCAGAAGAAGCCTATTCACTCTAACTTTGAAGATATTCGGGTTGAATGCGTTCGGAAACACAGACCTGCGTCTGTGTTTCCATTAGTAGTGAGTTCCATTCATTCGCTGTGCGCATTATGAAGGATGTTTGGAAGCGCTTGGTGCGAATTGGTGGAATGCCAACAAGGTAAGGATGGTAACTTGCAGTGCGTCAAGATGTCCGATGGTAGAAAGGGGGCTGGTGGGATGAGGTCGTGGAGTTCTTGAGCCGAAATACAGTCTGTAGAAGACCGACAAGCAGGCAACCTTGCTGCGATGAGCCAAGCTGTGAAGCTTGGTATCCACCAGTTCAATGTCGCCGATGAGCCTCTTGGCTCTGCGTTCAACCGAGTCAAGCGCGGCAAGCTGATACTTAGCTGAGCCATCCCAAAGGTGGCTGCAATACTCCATGCAGGATCGGACTTACGCTTTGTAAATGGTTAAAATATGTGTAGGCGTAAAGTATCGCTTCACCTTATTTAAGATGCCCAGTTTTTTGGCCGCAATTTGGGCTTTGTACTCAATGGAGGCGCCGAAGTTGAGACTGGATGTCAACCTACATGCCTAGGAGCTCGAGCCGATCAGTTACTGGAACAGACGCACCTCAAAAAGTAGGCGCCTGGTCGAAAAGACTCCTTTTAGCCGTAAAAAGACACGCCTGTGTTTTGGTGGGGTTAAAGGAGACCAGATTGTCATCACCCCACTGGGAGACAAAACTTAAGGTCAAATCTGTCCGCTCTACCATAGCCTCTCTCAAGGAACGAACTTCATCCACGCTGGTTCTTGCGCTGGACAGATAAGTCTCTGAAATAGTACTGTCATCTGCGTACCCAACAATACCAACCTGAAGTAGGTCATTGATGTGCAGCAGGCAAAGAGTTGCAGAGATAACAGACCTCTGAGGAATCCGGAATCAATAGCCATAAGGTCAGAGGAGCAGCCGTCTATGACTACTCGGATCGACCGTTCGCAAAGGAAGTCTGATATCCAGCTACAAAAACCAGCGGGAATGCCATACGCAGGAAGCTTACTGAGTAGACTTGCGTGCCAGACCTTGTCAAAGGCCTTCGAGATATCCAGCGATACAGCAAGTGCTTCGCCGTGTCTCTCGATGGCTTCGCCCCAGCAGTGCGTGACATACACAAGAAGATCGCCAGTAGACCGTTCCCGGCGAAAGCCACATTGACGGTCACTGAGGAGATTATTGTCTTCAAGGCAGGTCAGCAACTTACTGTTCAGTACCCTTTCCATAACTTTGCACAGAATGGAGGTAATGGCGATTGGACGGTAATGGACAGGGTCTGCACGGCGCCTTTTTTGGCACTGGTTGCACATTTGCAAGCTTCCAGGACTTTGGCACCGTTATTTTTACAAGAGAGAGGCGGAACAAGCGTGTCAACACAGGAGGATGTTTGTGTTTGAAAGGTCTTTCAAGGTCAAATCCCTACAATAGAGGACTGGACGAAGGGAATCGATCCACCAGAACAAGATAGTCTGGTGTGGTACACTGATGGATCCAAAATGGAATCAGGTACAGGGGCGGGAATATACGCAAAGGTTACAAATGTAGCAAAAGCCTAGGGAAGATGGCAACTGTATTCCAAGCAGAAACTTATGCCATAATAACATGTGCTCAAGAGAATCTAGATAGAGGAACCAGTGGTAAATCCAAATATATTCTTAGTGACAGTCAGGCTGCAATCAAAGCCATGGCATCCTACAAAGTGGACTCCGGACTTATTCTGGATGCTTCCAAACCCTAAACAGGCTTGGGAAGCACAACAGGGTAAGACTGATGTGGGTCCCTGGGCACAAAGGAATCCATGGTAATGAAATGGCAGATGAACTGGCAAGAGAGGGCTCGGCAAATGATTTTGTGGGTCCAGAAACATGTGTAGGCATCTTGACGTGCCTCGTAAAAGCCGCATTCAGAGAGTCAGCAGATCACAGACAGCAAACTCATTGGCTATCTAGCACCGGTCTACAACACTCCAAGAAATTCCTAGGCTCTACGTTCAAAGCCCGGGAATGCATTTGGAACATGAGCAGGGGGCAAATCCGCTACCTGCTTGGGGCCTTTACTGTGCACTTTGGAACCAACGACATGCTCATCAAGATGGGTCTAACCGCGAAACTCATGTGCAGGTTATGTGGGGAATATACGGAACGCATGGAGCACCTTCTTTGCACATGCGATGCACTGGCTGGTAAGCGAATGAGTCTCTTAGGGGTTGGTTATCCAAGATCAGAAGACTATAGGCTCATATCACGCAGTCTCGTTGTAAAACCCATGAAAAGAGTTTTCATCGAGATTGGGGAGGAGTAAGTTATCTAGGGGACCACAATAGATCCCAATGGGTAGTAGTGTCCCTCGGCCCCTCCACAAGATAAGATAAGATGGTGCTGTGGCATACTGCCCAGTCACAAACTAAGATGGCACAGTAAAAAGCACAATCATATCTGCAAGAACGAGACTAACTCCTTTGAAAACCATTTCATTGCCTCGACTAAAACTGTGTGGAGCTTTGCTTCTATCGAAATTAATAAAGTAAATAAGGCTAGCATTGAGGATACCTGCGACACAAATCTACGCTTGAACAGACTCTACTATTGTTATCACCTGGTTATGTGGAGATCTGAACAAATGGAAAACGTTTGTGGCAAACCGCGTTATTGACATCACAGCTAATGTAACATGCAGTCAGTGGCACCATGTCCAATCTCACGATTATCCAGCTGATATTACGTCAATGGTAGTAGCCAACAAGAAAGCGTGCAACCTATGGTGGAACGGACCACTGTGGTTGTCACACCAGAAGATACAGTTCACTAGACTAAATATAACACGAATCGACCTAGAAATAAAGAAAAACATCATACAATACAGCGTCCAGACGTGAATTGCTAGCAAACAGAGATGCAAATAAATTTGCTTTCTCACTTGCAGAGTGAGCCAGCGACCCATCAGGTATCAGCACTGGAGGTAAAGTGGGACGACAGAAATTCGATTCAACCGCTTTAGACAGGAACCAAAACCGTTTACTACCCGGAGGGTGCGATGCCTACGCGCTACTCTCGCGAACCCTACGCGCTCTAACTTTGCGGTCGCGGGCCCCGACCCAGGTTTGGTGGGCAGACTCTTTTCGGGCCTTAGCGTGGGCACATTCTGCATTTTACCAAGGACCGAGCGGAATGTCGGAGAATGGAATGAAATACCTTTCCCTGCCGAATCACATCCGCAACCGCGTCCGCACAGCTCGAGGGGTCACCCGAGGAGAAGTACACATGCCGCCAAGGATAAAACGCAAAAAAGTGCCGCATCTCATCCCAATCTGCTGACTCGTATCGCCATACTCGCCTCATGCCTCTAGGACTCTCATCTGGAGGAGAGCAAGTCGACACGGATTTCACCAGATAATGGTCAGACGTTCTCAGCGGGGCTGAGACCGATAACGAATGACTGTCCGGATCAGTTGTCACCAGAAGGTCTATGCAATTGGGTGTATGGCCATCAACATCCGGTACCCGCATTGCCACATCACCAGCTGGGTGAGATCTAGCGATAGAGAAAACTTGCACGCCGCTAACCCGGCATGGTCAGTTTTCCGGTACGGGTACAACCACTCCTTATGATGGGCGTTAAAGTCCCCAGAAAATTAAGCTTCGCTGTTGGGTACCGTTGCTGGGCTATGTCAGCCGACTCCATAAGGCAGTTAAAGAGCGCTGTCGTCTCCTGGTCACCGGCGTGCGATCGGTAGACGCCGATGTAGAGACTTCTCCACGCCAGTGTCCACAAGTAGCCATATGGCAGATATTTTATTTTTTTAGAGTTTGCTGGGGTAGAAGTTAAACTGTCGAGGCGCTGCTCAGTGAACCAAGTGGAACACTAGAGCTAACTCAACCTATGGGGAACTCATTTGGAGAAAACGGGGACGCCCGAACCCCCCCGGATATGGCCATCGGGTCCTCCCATCCTGTCGCCAGCTGGCACGGTGGAGCATACCGGGATTTTTCGCGAGTTGGTGGGGCAGCCTTTGGCACGTGGCTAGCGTGCTACTTGGGCCCCCTACTGACTGCGGTCGGCTAACGGCTGGCACCGTGCTTCGGATCCCGCTACCCTCCAAAATGTGTTACCCGGCAAGTTTTGCCCAGAGACCAAGACCGGTTCTGAACATCGCAACTGACGTCCTCCTTCTTCCCCAAAGGCACTGGCAGTCCCACACACCGACGGAGCACAGCAAGCTGCTTGGCGCCGGACTCCGTTGGGATGGTGGTTGCGAGCCATGCGGCCCCTTGCGGAGCCTACTACCGCTTAATTGGGATTGTTCAGCCGTACCACAGGCACAGGCTTGCCGCACAGGATGGATCGCTAGGAGGTAGATCCCATACCCATCCCACATAAACGTATACACTTGTTGCACCCATAGTGTTAATTAAAACATGTAAATCACAAAAAACAAAATATTCTCTTAGTCAAAAAATTAGAAAACATAGTGGCAAAATTTATTGAATACAAAAAAAAACACTTATCACAAATCTGTTAGGAATAAAAAAATAACAAGTTATAACACCGTTACATAAAACTGTTTAAAATTGTATAATTAACATTTTAACCAAAAGACACCCACTGCTGGTCATAGGCCTCCCCCAAGTGTCACCACGACGTCTCGCATCCAGACGACTCCTATAACCCTCACCAGGTCTTTCGTCCGCCTAGTGGGAGGTCTTCCAACGCAACGTCTTCCGGTTCACGGTCGCCACTACTGAACTATTCGGCCCCATCGACCATCCGCTCTGCGAGCCAAGTGCCCTGGCCACTGCCACTTAAGTTTGTCAATTCTTGAAGCTATGTCGGTAACAACCAGGGTTACCGACATAGCCCGAAGAATTGCCCCCATACACCACTTGCGCATGTCTTCAGTTCTGATTCGATCACGCAAGGAAACTCCGAGCATCGCCCTCACCATTGCTCTTTGGGTGACTTTAAGCCTTCTGATGAAGATCATTGTGAGCGACTACGTTTCGGTACGGTATGTAATCACACACACTGATCATAGACTTTAGTCTTGAGACATTGCAGTAAGTTGGACGAGAAGATCCCACTTCCCACCAACATGACCTTTTGGTGGGAAGTAGGATCTTCTCGTCTGACCTTGTTTTTGTCCATGTTCATTTCAAGACCCACTATTCCGAAAGCTCTACTAAGGTCATCGAGCATTGTTCTTAGGTCCTACTTGGTCTCAGGCATGACCACTATGCTTATCGTCAGCAAACCGAAGGTGAGTGATGTACTCGCGATTAAAATTAATGTCTAGCCCTCTGGACTGAAGTCCATAACCTTGAAGTCCAATGCAGAAGTGAACAGTTTCACCCTGGAAATCTGCCTGTCTCACACCGCAAATTTATCTGATACTTCATCGGCTGATGCTGCCACTGTTGACATCTTAGTAGTTGATGCTGCAACGGTTGTATTTTTGACATCTTTTTCCACGCTTTGTTCAATAGTAGGTCTGGTGTCTTTTGTGACTGCTTGCATTGCCTTTTTAAGCAACAGAAGTCCACAACCCCGCATCATCTGCCTAATAACTATTACAAATTTAATTAATTCAACAATAGTACATTATCTAAAAAAAAAAATTAATCATCTTGTTAATAACGAAAAAAATAAATCGTATATACATTTCTCTTAATTTATAATGTAAATTACAATTATTTGTATAAAATAGTATTTTTTATGAATTTTAACAAAATTAGGACATAATTTTTATCTACCACTAAATAGTGCATCATTTCACTGATTTTCACCTTTTACGAACAATACTAAACCATTTTGGAATAATACAAAACAAAATAAATACCTTTGTCAACAACAGAGTACTATTTCGAAATAGTATCAAACACGTAGTATAAACACAGTCAATTACACTGAATTAAAACTAAATAATTCGGAGTAATTTTCGTTCTACATTCAACAACACCGCATTATCACAAAATAATTCACTGTTGCTTATAGGATCTGCATGCTGTTCCTAAGGCGGACATGTTGCAACTGGAAATAGTTTTGTGTTGACGGTATGACTTTGGCAGCGCGTCTTCACCAATAGAGAGTTAGCGCGCCATCTTTTGGTCAATTTTGTAGATATAAATACGCCTGTCTTTGTGGTATATGCGGCAAATTTGTGGCTATACGTTGATAGGTAAAAGTCGATTTTGAGATTTTTTGACATAATGCAGTGTTGTTCTGGGTGTGCGATATCCATACAAGAACTGGCTGTCGCAATTTTGTTTAGACCTGTCTGCGGGAATCTTAATACCATTTCCAAGATGCATACGATGTGGAACTGTGAACGCGATCCTTCAAAACAAAGCAGGTACTTGTTTACTATGTATATTTTTAACATCGAAGTTCAATAGGGTAACAGTGTCCCGGAATGTTATAATCTGTAACGGATGCTACCTGAGTTGGGCTTCGAGCGCTTTAGTTGGATAGACGATAAGTCTCTATACCAAAGTTTGGCAACGTACAGCGTTGCAGCAAGTATGAGTATAATGTGTATGTAGGTATCTGTTTATACCAAGTTACGTACGAAGGATTTATGCCTTGTTTGCGTTATATTGTGTTCCAAAACAGTAAGCTGTATGGAGTTTTAACTGTGGAGCTGCACTATGTACTGATAGCAATCGTTCCCTTTCGGATTGCTATTTTTTTCGCGCGAACTGAGGTGTAAAAATAAGAGATAATACAAGAAGATTGGGAATAACATCTGGGCAAAGAAATGTGGGATGTAACCCGATGAGATCAGATGAGTTTAGATATAACCCGATTGATTAGATCAGAGATTTGCATGGGCAATGCCTTAGATGTGGAAGAGTGGGGTCAGTCTTTGTATTAGTATTGATTTAATCAATTAAATAGGTTAGTAACATCCCACGCAAACAACAAAGATCATCGATACCTATAAGTTTTAAAGCTTTGACACATTCTTGATAGGTTTGTAAAAATGAGTTAAGTCCGGAGGCAGATTCGACTAACAATGGCTTAAATTGAAACAATCGATCCAAATAATTAGTAGCTAGGGCTCGTTTATTTTGAAATTTTTGACTAATAACGCCCATACAATGGAATAATTGTCGGCAGTAACTGGCATGCCTCTTACTAAAGTGAGTGCGGGGCCACTAACGGCAGAAAGTAGGTAATAATACTTTTCTATATTACATATATCGTTGTTATTATGGATAAGACTCGTGAATGTATCGTAAAATGTTTGCCAGGTCTCCAACTTACTATCAAAGTTATATATACTGAGTAAGCGCGGTTTAACCGACCGCGTGTCGTTGTTGTTAGAAGAACCAGTTTTTCGCTCGACCTGGCATTGCTAGACTCCGCGACGTGTAAAATTTGAAAATACATTTCGTCAAATGTGTGTATTTCTTGATAGTCTGGAACGTCTTTTGGTTTAGCCTGCTTTTTTAGACAATTTAAATCTATGACGCACTGTTCGAAAAGTTCCCGTATTTTAGGTATCTCTTTGAGGCGTAGAAGCAATTCTTGCAAAAGAGATGTATCACCCTTTTTAAAAGATTGTGATAACTCGAACGCGTTTTGTATACGCATAAAATACATTTCTTTTTTATTAATAAGAGGATCCATTAATATATCTAAATCTTTTTCGGCCATTTTGACACGGCAGACGGGCAGACGTGAGTCGTCGCTATTTATTATGATACCTATTCGTGGTTGGACTTGAAATAACAAAACACAAACTTTAGATTCGAAATAAATCGTATGTGAAAAACTGCAAAAACAATTGAAAATTGTGTATAAGTGTGGATGAATGTGAGAAATACCTAGGAATGCGAAATGGAATATGGCTACGATGGACCAATTTGTAGGCGCTATGGCTAACGTGAATAGAAATAATTCTAATTGGCCCTTAGAAGATGGTAAGCTCTACTCACATTGACAGGTTCTGGATGATGCACGTCCCGGGACACTATTCAAACACACACAATGTCTTTTTTCTTCGTTTTCACAGTGATTTTCTTTTTATAATAATTTGAGAGCGCACGCGCACCGGCCGGTAAAAAAGTTGTTCTTCCCGTTCATTCGGTCCGCCTCCGCGAGAGGGCGTCCTCGATGCACCCGCAGCGATTGGTGACCGATAGGAACAGTTCGGTCTAGTAAATGGCGCGAAATTTGAACGCGCGTTGGTGGAGAGCTTGTATCCAAGGCCCAATATTATATACTATTTTTAGGGAAAGGGGAGATGTTTTAAAAGGAACAAATTTCATGACATCGTTTGTAACCAGTTTGTTTTCTTGAAGCTCTGGCCGTGAATAAAATGGAGTTTTTACAAATTGAGAGCAAAATGACGATGCCTATTTACTTTAGAATGGCTGTTTTTAAAATAAGACATCATTTTCTATCTAATAAAGGACCTTATCTCTAAAGGATAATCAATAAATATTTAAAAGTGAATCATGTCGTAGCATAAGGAAAATATGGTGCAAGAATAAAAATTTATATGCAAATATGGCTTCAACCCAGACTTGCTTTTTTAAACTAAAATAGTCGAGTTTAGTAATTGCTATTTTATTATTATAGCGTTGTACAGCAATGCTGTTTAACGTTGAGTTAATAATTCATGGTGTTGAGTAAGCATAAGACTGTTACTTTGACCTTTTTCCATACCCTAGATATTAATACTTATATAAGTATCGACACTATAATAGGTATTTCAGTTTACAGCAGCGACACCAATTCCAATACAGATGAAAAGCCGATATCGCTCGCAAAAGTTTATCGGACGATAAATTACCTAAAGGAGAGCGCGGTATCAATATTTTAGCGACAGCTCTCACTGGGTCATGACGATAAATAGTCATTTTGTGCAAAGTAACCTGGATTTTAAATTTAAATGGGTCTGGTTGCATTTAAGTATTACAACACGATAAAGTAATTGTAGACTGTGATATTTTAACAACAATATTTCAGTTATGACCCAGGGGCCTATTAAACAAAAGCAGGTGATCTGAAATTTTCAAAATTTATTTAAAATTTTCTTTTTGTTAGACATTAAAACACAAAACTGTGCATTTTTTGGCAAATGTGTCGCATTGTCAGTTTTATTAAATATAGCCCGAACTTTTTGAAACAATAGCTATCCATCGACAACAAAAACGTCACTGAACTGTTCCTTTCATTATTAAACTCAACCTCAAGTCTATCATTATTATTTCATAAAAATCCTTACCTGCCATCGTTTTGTACAGTTCAATATCATGTCGAAGCTTTTCTTTGTCCCTTTCTTTCCAGTGTCCATTACCTTAATCTGTACGAAATAAATTAAACATATATTTCTATCCTGATAGTAATTTCGGGATGAATAGAAACCCCTCAAAGGTTGGATGGGAATGATCTCATTTTTATTGTATTGATAGAAATTTCGATTGATGTTTTGCTCGGCAGCAGTGATATATTTTCTGATTTTCCCTTTTATTTGTATTTCGGTGTTGTAGTAAATAATGAATCTAGGAGTTATTGAGTAGGTTCGCGAGATTATGATGCTAGGAAATTTGTTATAGATGAATTCGAGTATGATTATATTGAATCTCAAATTTCTTAATAAAAATGATATTACTTATGTAAATACTGCCTTCTGCCTTACTTAAAAATCCGTGATCAATGATTCACTATTTACAAATATTACATTAGATTAACTTACGAATGCAAACAAATAAAGACAAAGATTGTGTAATCCATTATATGCCTATTCATCAGCCTTCTAATGATGCCTCCAGACCTGAAACAATATAAACTAAGTTTTGCTCATTTGGGAGGCAATCTACTTTCACACAATTTGCGATTACCCATATAACATTGGTCAAAGTAATGGCTGAAATAGGGACATGATAATGACGAATGCAATAGAATATAAAGTTATTTGAGTTAAGATAACTAAGCAGGCAGATTGTAAGGTCGAAGGTATTTGTGGAGCGAAATGATAGGCACGACTGCTCAAATAATACTCTCCTTTATTTTAGGATACACATGATTATATAAGGTTGGTTACATACACATAGGTACACTGCATACACACTACACCTCCCATGGCGAGGTAAAATAAAATAAAATTATCATTTTGTTTTATTTTTATAATACATTTACATTTACACAAGAACATGATAATTACTGATTAGGATAATACAATTTTGTTCTGTTTTTGTGAATGGTGTCTACATTACCATTCTTTATTATTTTAACATTTGGTGACTCTTCTGATATAACTCTATATGGTCCCGTATAAACACTATCTAATTTATTACACATATTATTTTTAACTAAAACTAAATCATCAGGACGGTAAGTAACTGGATTTATATTTCTGTCATATAGTTCTTTTTGTTTTAATTTACTTTTGAGTAAGTTGTCTCGTGCATCTTTCTGTGACTTTTGTAATCTAAATTTTAATTCTAATGGATAATAATCAATGTTATATAGTGGATCAACAATCCTATTGGTCAAATTGCTTGGTAACGAGCACTTTTTTCCGAAAACTAACTCGTAAGGGGTATATTTTGTTGCTGAATGTACTGAAGTATTGTAGCAAAATGACCAAAATGGGAGCCATGTACTCCATGTCTCTGGATGGTTGTCGGTTTGAATACGGAGAAATGAATTCAAATGCTTGTGCGTGTTTTCCAAAGCACCTATACTTTGGTGGTGATATGCTGTTGAGTTTAGTTGTTTAATATTTAATAGATTACATACCTCCTTGAATGTTGATGACAGGAACTCGGTACCCCGATCCGTCGCTATCTCCTTCGGTACTCCATACCTTAATATAAAATTATCAACTAACGCTTTCGCTACTTCTTCCGTTCTGCGTGTAACTAAGGGATATGCCTCAATGTATTTGGTGAGTTCACACTGCAACGTGAGGATATAACTATAATTATAATTATCTCTTTCCAGAGGACCTACTAAGTCAATATATATTTTTTCAAAGGCACTATGTGCTGTTGTTGTTATTTCCATAGGTTGTTTGGTATTGTGCGGTGAATACTTTTGTTTCTGACATTTGTCGCACCTCTTTATAAACTCTTTTATATCATCTTCTAATCCCGTCCAATAGTAATATTTTTTTATATTGTTGAACATTCGTCTCGTACCCGCGTGGCCACTGGTAGGTAAGAGATGAAAATCGTTCAAAATTACTCGTTTATCTTCTGTATTCTCTATTCGTTGTACATCTTTTACTATATGTAAGTGTGGTCCGGTCCACTTTTTCATTATATCTATTTCATTTAATAACTTTTTTATAAAAATGTTATTTTTATTACTTTTTATTAAATAGATTTCCGTAATATTTACGCTTCTACAA
The DNA here is from genome assembly GCA_964057195.1 of Orthosia cruda. Classification (NCBI taxonomy): domain Eukaryota; kingdom Metazoa; phylum Arthropoda; class Insecta; order Lepidoptera; family Noctuidae; genus Orthosia; species Orthosia cruda. The sequence goes on from OZ059826.1 coordinate 30,681,911, forward strand.
AAATCTTGTAACTCTCTCACAAATTCGGCTCGCGATATTTGCGATGGAGAAGATACATGTTTAATATAGATAGTTTTTTCCTTAGGAATGTACATAAATGTATTACTTTCTTTACATGTTTCACCACTTTTTCTAATTGTTTCTAACTTGCATGCATCAATAAAACGTAATTCCACTGACTCGTTTAAAGTACTAGTACTAGGAGTGCTTACAACGTTTGGTTGATCAGACCGAACTGTAGTTGTGCCACTCGTTCCTATCTTAGAATTATTGTCAATCTGGTTTCTTTTCTGAGCTCTTGTCATAACTGAAACACACGACTCGTGCATTTGTTTTAAGTCATTACATGTTATGGAAATTCTCGACAATGCGTCTGCTGCCGCATTTTCCGTACCCCTGACATGTTCTATCGTAAAATCATATTCTTCTAGTAATAACCTAAATTTAAATAACCTGCTTGATGGGTCTTTCATGTTAAATAATGAAATTAAAGGTCTGTGGTCTGTGTATATTTTAAAATGTTTTCCGTACAAATAGGGACGAAAATGTTTAACCGCCCACACTATAGCTAGCAATTCCTTATCGATTGTTGGATAATTTATTTCCGCTTTGTTTAGTGATCTACTTGCAAATGATACTGGTCTTCCATTTTTGTTAGACAAAATTGCTCCGATTGCATAATTAGAAGCGTCTGTCTGGAGATTAAACTCATTTTGTTCTGTGAAATCCGGATATTGTAAAATCGGTGGGGATATGATTTTTCCTTTTAAACTATCAAATGCCGACTGACACTTTTCATCCCATATAAAAGAAGCATTTTTACGACATAATTTGTTAAGTGGATAAGCTAACTCAGCAAAGTTTGGAATGAATTTTCTATAGAAATTAACAAACGCAACAAACCTCCTCGTCTCGTCTATATTTGTTGGACACGGATATTTTTTTACTACATTTATTTTATCCGGGTCAGGTAATACACCGTTACCTGATACCACATGGCCTAAGTATAGTAATTCCTTCTTTAAAAAATTACATTTCTGCGGGTTTAATTTTAAATTTACTTTCCGCAGTCGTTCGAAAACGTCTTGTAGATTCTTGTTATGACTATCTAAGTTTCTACCAAATACCACTAAATCGTCTAAATAAATAAGGCATTTTTCATACGTTAAGCCAGACATAGCCATGGTCATCATTCTGGAAAATGATCCTGGACTCGTTTTTAAACCCATTGGCATACGAGTCATTTGGTATTGTCCTGAACAGAATGCTGTGTACTTTCTGCTTTCCTGTTCTAGTGCAATATTATAGTAACCTTGATACATATCTAAATGTGAAAAATATACCGAACCCGATAGCGAATCAAGTATTTCGGAAATATTTGGAAGTGGAAACCTGTCGTCTTCAATACAATTATTTAATTTTCGGTAATCAATAACTAGTCGCCACTTTTTCTGACCTGTACCGTCAGTCTTTTTAGGAACTAGTAATACTGGACTAGACCATTCGCTACGACAAGGTTCTATGATCCTTTCTCTTAACATTTTATCAATTTGTTGCTTAATTTCTCCCTTCTGTGAATGTGGTAAACGATATGGCTTTGTAAATTCAGAAGTTACATTTGGTTTTAAACTAATGGTATGTTTATAAATACTTGTTGTAGTTAATCTATCTCCTGGCAAATAAAATATATCCGAGTACTTCGCGCATAATTTTTCTATGGATATTTGCTCTTCCTTATTAAGATGTTTGAGGTTTAGTACCGAAAACAATTGTTTTACTCTACTTGCATCACGTTCTGATTTGTCAAATTGGCAAACATTGTAGTTGTTTAATTTTTCTATACATGGATTAATGTCCGTTAAGGTACACAACTTATCCGTTGTATTTAATATCTTAATCGGTATTAGACCATTAACTGGTGTTGCTATGCAACTGGCCAATAATATTCCGTCACTAATTTCCTTAGAATGTACTACACACTCTTCTGTGAATTCGGTCTTAAAATAATGTATGGATTCACATCTTGGGTAAACTTCCATTGTGTTTTTATAACTCAGTAAAGGTAAAACTATTTTAATTGAACTTTGTGTCAACAATGTTAAGGTATTATTACTGAAATCTAATATGGACTTATGTTTATTAATAAAATCTTGTCCGATGATGCCATTAGCCCTACATGGTAGAGTATCGAAAACATAAAACTTATTACAAATAAGGTGATGATCACCCGATGACAACGTTAAACAAACATATCCCATTGCATGGACTTTGCCACCAATTCCATGTATGACTATGTCCTCTTTTTGGACTGGAATGTTTTGTTCTAGAACATATTTATATTTTATAGCCGAAATTGTAGCACCGGTATCGACTAACCATGAATAAGTTTTGCTATTAGAACTTAAGTTAATATAATAGTTAGTATCAGTTGCGAGAATAACTCTATTATTCACGAAAAAACTCATTTGCATACTCTTCATTTTCCTGTCCCGTTAGAACATTAACCGCGTGTTTATTTGTATCTTTAGGGGTTTGGCTTATCCCTTGGTTACAGCGATTCCTATAATAGCTCCTACCTCTACCACGCCATGGTGATCCTCGGCCTCGCTGTGGTGCACCGCGGCTCTGCTGATGCGCCTGCTGGCCCCCCCGAGGGTAGCCTCGACGAGCACTGGAATCATTGTTACGACCCCTGTTATAATATGTCCTGTTGTAATTATTATTTTGATAACCACTACGGAAATTCTGTTGTCTTCCTCTAGGAGAATACATACCTAGGATCTCGCCAGAACTCGAACTCGGTCCCGCTATGGATGTTTCTTCATCCTTCGCACCTTGTATTGCGTCTTTTAACGACTCGTAGTTCCTAGCTGCAATGATAGTTGAAAGACGGCGGTTTCGCAACCCATCGGCAAACCTTTTGATAACTTGCTTTTCATTCAAGGGTTTAATTATTTTGTATGTCTCTAAGTTACCGTCGGCTTGCGATACCGTCAAATCCACGAAAAGTTCCGAAAGTTTGGTTCCGTAGTCCTGAATTGACAGTTCTGTTTGCTTTAATTGATTTATATTATTTTGTATCGCAAACGGTGATTTTTTAGGCAGTAATACTCTACGCATTTCCTTTACCAAATCATCAACATTAGAATAATCTAACTGTAACTGCAATTTAGCGTTCTGAGACAACCTACTCTTCACAACAAACTGTACTAGTTTCTTCTTACACTCATCACTAGCCAATAACGAGCTATAGTATTCTACATTATCAATAAATTGTTTAAGCGCACATTCATTGTCAGTTGGTATCATAGGTAATAAACTAAGAGCTACTTTCAAATCAAATGACTCCATTTTTGTATCCTCGCTACTACTCGTACTTGACGTAGAGGATAAATCTAAAATTTGTTTATACAATGACTCAAAATCAATACAAAATGTATTTATTAATATCTGTTCGTTTTGTCCTACTTTACCTTTCTTTACATCGTCTGATATCTTCTCTATTATATCAGTATATTTGTCATAAATTTCCTTTGAATCACACAACTTTTTCTCTAATACATTTCCTTGCCTTCGTTTAGGGCCAATTTTAATTAAATATGTTTTTATACATTTCAAATTTTTATATAATTGTTCTAAGTCATCTGCCATTTCCTACCATCATTAGTTGTTTAATTAATCACTTCGTTTATTATAGTTACAAGTACAATGTAACATATCATTTACTACGTTTATTATTATTACGATTATGTACTTATCTAATAAAGTTCTGAGTCCATTTTACGATGCCCGTTGTTTTTCCTCGAACTTTCACACACTCAGCACTTTTTTTTCACTTTCACTTAAACCCATGATGTGTAAACCGATGTGCGATGGTATCCGCTATCTTTGTTTTCACACTATGTCGCCCTTCGACCGTCCTTTCTCCAGTGATGGTCCAGATTGCCTCGCTCCTGACCTTCTAGATATTGCACTCCTGTACATCTCCTGATGTATCCAGCGTACATGACATCGCCGATACATTTGCAGCAGAAAATACAGCACGCCGAGTCCCAGAACCAGCACCACTATAGTCATCAGTATGGTGATGGTGGTAATATGTAATTTCACCTCTTCCAGATGCGCGTTATTAGTTCCTCCGGCTGCGTTTTGCACTATCACGGTTTCATCTTTAGTTTGCGTAGTTCCCATTTTTAATGAACCCGTATTTTTCGTAAGCAACGAACCAAATACCACTTGTCACAACCGCGAACGTTATTAACGCTAGTGAATAATTATTATAATTCATCTTAGCTTGACTCTACTTAGTCCAATTGTTTACACTGTACAACCCTTATATGGCACGGCGGTGTCGGTAAGGCGATCGCGCGGCGATGCCCGCTGGCAGGGTCGCCATGTAAGGTCGAAGGTATTTGTGGAGCGAAATGATAGGCACGACTGCTCAAATAATACTCTCCTTTATTTTAGGATACACATGATTATATAAGGTTGGTTACATACACATAGGTACACTGCATACACACTACAGATAATAAAAATTCAAAACAACGAAAAAACAATTCAAAATTGGCCTTAATTTAAAAATATTTAAGCATAAATGATGTTATAAACTACGCGCAACTTCCTACTGGGTATTTGCAAAGTTTCAGTTGCATTTTGCGCAAAAGCATGCCGAGATTTCGCTGAAAAATTGGCCATCGACTTCCGAAGAGCAAGTTATTTTTTCTTTTTAGTTTTGGTACCTTATTTATACCACGAAAGTAAGCATTAATAACTAAAAAAAACTAAACCACTCGTTTGACCAAATAATTAAATGCGACCACATGGAGAAGCTACATCAGTTTTCAAATAAAAAAAAAAAATCATCAAAATTGGTTCACCTAGTAAAAAGTTTTGAGGTAACATACATAAAAAAACCGGCCAACTGCGAGTTGGACTCGAGCACGAAGGTTTCCGTACCATTATTGCAAAAAACGGCAAAAAAATACGTTTATTATACGGGAGCCCTACTTAAATATTTATTTTATTCTGTTTTTAGTATTTTTTGTTACAGCGGCAACAGAAATACATCATCTGTGAAAATTTTAACTGTCTAGCTGTCACGGTTCATGAGATACAGCCTCGTGCCAGATAGACAGACAGACAGACGGACCGCGAAGTCTTATTAATAGGGTCCCGTTTTTATCCTTTGGGTACGGAATCCTAAAACAACAGATTTTAGACTGTTATTGATCGGCGTTTATTGCGAGATACAATATTTTACTGTTCTATTTAATGATACGACCATGTAATCTTTCAAAGAGAACCGTAAACGCAAAAATATATGCTTAAGTTAAACTGAAATAAGGTTGCGAAAGTCTATTCAAATAAACAACCTCTAGAATCTAAATTGTGTGATGTGAAGAAGCCGTTCAAATCCTAGCATAGTCGAAATTTTCAAGAAAAATATAACTTATTTTTTTCAGGTTTCTCGGCGACATTGCCCGCTAAAATGAAATTTATGGAATTCTCCTGCGCCAGGGGCAACTTGAACAATGTGGTGACTTTTAATTTGTCTTTTTTTTTCTCTCAGCTCTTATTAAAATACGTTTCGTCTTATATACGGTGTTATTATCTGCACCTGCTACCTTTATTATTTGCATATTTAGATTTATATCCTGTGTCTGACTCCTGTTGAAATATACCGGGCATTTTTTGGCCTTTTTAATAATTAAAATAAATTTTGGTATTTTTGTTGATGTTATGAGTAGTGATTTTGTGATTCATAGTTATACAACGCTGATTACTTACGATAAATCTTTGAGTTATTAATATTAAGATTGGTGGATTGTATATTGGACGTTCAGGGTTGGTAATCTAATAAATTATTATTTATTTCTTAAACGAAACATTATATACAAATTATTTAACTTTTTCAATTAAAATATCAAAAGAATGTCAGCTCGTAAATGTATTCTACTGAACATAGGCTCCAAAAGGCCGCTACACAATGAAATCCAAGTTAATGATCGCAATTTGTTGCTTACCTAGAAGAAGCCTGTTCACTCTATATAGAGAATAATTTGGGTCAACTTTCTGTATAAATTTAACTTTTCTCTTTAAAGCCAGCTCTTACTTAATAACGATCACATTCAAGTCGCAATATCAATGTCAAACTTGTTAAAATTTGAGGTGAACTTGACATATCGTGACTGCTATGCTAATTGAACTTCCCTATAAAAATACAGGCATGAACCTTCTGGAGTCAATTCATTTATTTCTGAAATTCGTGTGAAATGAAAAATATTATTCTTTCCCTTATTCTAAAATAATACTCTTAATCGCTCGCGTCGAAATTAGATCTAAATTCAAAACCACTTTTAAAATGAGAATCATGTAGCATCAGTATAGAATACGTGATTACGTAAGTACGTGTTTCTATTTACGTTCCGAGCTACAAGTGTGGGTTGAATTTACATAAGTAGATACAGTCAAACCTAAGAGTCAGACGCACATCAATAGTAACAATTTCATACCTATTGACAGCGAAAATATTTTATATCTCGTAGTAATAAAGGCGATTCTAACTAAGCCTGAAGAGTTGCCAAAAACTTAAGTTGCACTGGGCAGCGAACATTGGTTTTAGAATGGATCCCTGATGGGGTCAAACGTGCTGGAGTAGCGAACACGTATTGGAAGAAACAGCGATCGAAGGTTTCCAACGAGGAGGACTGATTACCTGGGTGGAGCCATGTGAGTCCGTTAGATCCAAGAAGAATAAAGCCCGGTCGATGAACCGATGCTTGGAAGAGGCTTATCATTTCAATGGCTTATCTCTACTCTTGTATATTTGAAACAATGGACGTCTTTCGGCTGAAATGATGATGATTTAGATCAAATATTACCACTGATATACGGTAGAATGTATCATTAATAAAAAGCGCAAAACGAAAGTTTACACTGACGCTGAAAACGTTACCACCTCTTATAAACTCGTAAAAAAAGTCACATTAGTCCGTCCGGTAAGTAAAAAGTTCGTGCTAAAATGCAAACAGTCATTAGTTGTGGATTACCGCCGGCACGTGGGTGAGTTAGCAAAGGAGGCGTCTAGACCAAACTCAAATGTCTAGACTTGTGTGTGATTTAGAAAAAAAGATAGGAAGTTTAGTGAGCAAAGGACTTTAAATATAAATTCGTTTCGTGGATTTGTTTCAACGCACGATTTTTGTGCAATGGTTGAGCCATTAGGCATAAAACAGAAGTGTTGTTTTGCTAAATTGATTCCGGGACAGTAAAAAATATAATTGAATACTTGCTTTTTCTGAGGGAATGAACTATAGGGCTAAATTTATTTATATACTAACCCAGGTAAAATCAAGTTTTATTTAAAACCGTTGAGGTATGATTGATGAACAAACATCCAAAGAACCAGAATTTCACATTTATAATACAAGTGGGTATGATAGAATCGGAGAAACCCTTCCAAAAACGCCCAGATCCAAAACCGGGAATTTTCGGTAGCAAATATTATTCTTAATTCTTTATTGTACACCAAAAACATTAATACAATGTGATAATAAAGTACATGTACAAAGGAAAGCTTAACGTAATGTTGAGTTCTCTTACAGCAAACCCTAGATTGACAGAGAATGATGACAAAAGAGGGTAGGATCCAGTGTACAATTAATACAATTATTATGTCCTTTATTTATTCATTGTCTTATTTATCTACATTTTCAAATATTTTTATAAAATAAATTAAAAAAGAACATTATAAAATATAAAATATAGAGGCCCACCGGTGTCGGGAACATGGACCAAGCTACCGGCGGTCAGGGCTCCAGAGAGAGGAACCTCCTAACAATACAAGCCGTGTCCAGCAGTACTGCTTTCTGGATCAGGCCCTTGACCCAGCCGCCTAACGAGAGCCTCCTAAGGTGTTGGTCGAGGCTCGTGGCTATTAAGCCATGGGCTGACACGACTATCGGTACAATGATGGCTGTGTCCACATCCCACATGTCGACAATCTCGCGAGCCAAGTCAAGATACTTGATTTGCTTATCTTTCTCGGCTTTCACGAGGTTCCCGTCATGCGGGACAGTTATGTCAACAATCATTGCACGCCTCTCGATTCGGTCCACCACCACTATATCAGGCTTATTAGCGATAATAGTTATGTCAGTGATGATGGACCGATCCCAGTACAATGTGATATTGCCATTCTCGAGAACTGGGTCGAGCACATACCTGTAGTACGGCACCTCGGATTATTATTATTACAATTACAAGTATTATTTTCTTTATTACCTACTTGTTTTCGTACCAGGAAGACTAGCTACGCTATAGAATACCTTTGTGTGAAGCAGCTTTTAGAAAATACTAATACAAAAAGTTTTTAAGTCCCTTTGTAAAAAAAACATTTATGGAAAAGCTTTTATTTTAGATACTGTTTATTTAGATGTCATTGAGTTTTAGGTTAACAAAACAAAACCTATTTGAATAAAGAACATCATTGGGACATCTATCAAATGCAACTTCTATTTACTGCTGCTGCGCTACAAAATACGTTATTTACGCATCGCGACCGCCACTTCACATAACTGCACGGTAACATTATTCACAAGGATGTCAACTACTACATGAGTCAAATCATTTATGAAAATATTTTCTGTGTGATGAAAATGAAGTTTCTGAACAGGGTATGAAGTGGCCAGGTGAAAAAATTGGCAAAGGCTATTAAATGTTGATAACTGGGCGTGGTTAGCCCTGCTCAGCAGTGGTGGAATGCGATAGGCTGAATAGTTGATAGAATTTTGTTGCACAAGCAGCCAATTATGTTCCTACTACTGGGACACAGGCTTTGTCTCTGTGAGCCGAAACCTGCTGTAATCCACCACGTCGGCCTAGTGTGGTTTGGTAAGTGTCATCATATTTTCAAATTTTTAAGTTTAAGGATATGCCGGTTATTAAAGGAGATGCCAATTTGGGTTAAATTATAAAAATGACAAAAGACATTTTAGGACTTCTTTTATTTAAAACTTGCTGAAAAATCTAGTATAATGGCGCACAGAGTCTTAGAGATTTTGTATTATGGTGAAAATTAAGGGAATAACAATATTTTACTAAATAATAATAAGGTTTTTTGTTTGGTGGATTTACATTTGATCCAAAAATTTATGGATGCTGTATGATCTACTTTTGTTGAAAAGTTTGATTTAGATATCTTAGTTAATCCATAGAATCTCATCGCAAACTCTATACCTGCTATCGATTTTCAGTAAGTTTAGAGCAGATTAGGCTCCACAACGTATTACAACCACATAGGAGTCTAGATTATGCTTTAACTGCAAGTTAGCAATTAGTATTCACTTATAGTATCACTAGTTTGAACTACATTCGGCTTACAAAAATTGGCTATGCATAAAGGAAGAAAGTTTCACGTACCGTATAATTACAAATATTTGACTTTAGACATAAAGGCAAGTAGATAGTACTACTTTTTAACCAACGTCCCAAAAAGGAGGAGGTTCTATGTTCGACTTCAAGTTTGTTTTTTTTTTTTTTTGTGTATGTTCACCGATTACTCCGTCGATTGTGGACCAATTTTGAAAATTATTTTTTTTTGTTTGAAAAAGTATGTTCCGAAATTGGTCCCATTTTAATTTGGTGAAGATCTGATGAAGAACTTCGGAGATATACAACAGAACTCTTCAATAAATAACGGCAAATCTCTCGGGATTGCTGCAATCGCATGTCTGTTTGTTGTTTATAACATTTCATAACATAACATCACGCCAGTTCGCTCTTAAGGGGTAAGCAGATCTCTCATTTCACCGGTTATGTTCAAGTTTCATGAAATCTATTCCGGCGAAATAGTTCCCTTACTAACTTGCCTATTAGGTACGTACAACTAAAAAGTGAAAAATAAAAAAACTTTTTGCAAAAAAATACTACCGACTTCCAAATACAAAACTACAAAGTGAGAAATAACTTAATTTTTTTAAGTCGGTGTCCATAACGCAAAAAAATGGTACCTACGAAAGACACCGACTTAAAAAAACTAAGTTATTTTTCACTTTGTAGTTTTGTATTTGGAAGTCGGTAGTATTTTTTTGCAAAAAGTTTTTTTATGATCTATAATTAAAATCCGTCTGAAATTATAAGCAAAACTTAGCTTTGTTCAAAAAAGTATTGAATAAAAATCGGTACCACGTTTGCCAAAGCGTACGGCGATAACGGTGATTATTTTTTTCATATTGGCGGATGATATGCCACTAGGTAGATACAGGCAATTGATGACCAAATTCTAGTGGCCAGATAAATTTTGACAAGCTACGGACCGGGGAATGGGCGAATAAGTGCGAAAAAGGGAGTCCCACTTGAACACAAATTATAATAAAAAACAATTCTCTGCCGTGAGGTACACAGAAGAAAGAAATGAAGTCGACATCTATAGTAACAAAATCTACTACTCTAATGGGGATTCCGCTGCATATTGGGTTCTGTCCTGCGAGTGCACTAGGTTTTTTTTTATAAGGGTTCCACACCGAAATGGATGCAAAAAACATAGGAAAGTATGCGAAAAAAGTCGAGGAAATACAAACTAAAAACGTTATGTTACGGGATCTTATAGATATAGGACGGTACTTACATAAAATGTTTCAGATGTAATCATTATGGTCCGGGCTGTCTTCGGCTCTTATCTTGATAAAGGATATGTCCCATGCTGTCACTGTGGATTAATACATAGATTTCAAGTTATTGGGGAAAGGATTTCCCATGACTTTACTTCGTGGTTCTGTGGAACAAACTTTTAATTCTGAGTCTCTGGAAACTGTGAAAGAACGTTTCGCCATTCTATCTCGGCCACATGGCTGACCTAACAATATTGATGTGTTTTAAGGAGTAACATTGCAACTAAGACTATGTAAGTACTCCATCGATTTATCTTATTCAACTTTCTTTCATTTCTAGAGCCAGTAAATCGACTTCGGGTCAGACAAGTCAAACTTATAGACTCGTGGCTCAGTGACTTTTTAATTTATTGCAGCTTGCTTCAAGAAAGAATATTTAGAACTGACAATTTGCTAGAAAAGTCATTTCGAGTTTGCAGATTATGTTTTCGAAAAAATGAGTTTCAAAAATGGAAACGGAGATTACTGTGTCCTAATAACTCGGCTTTACGAGTCACTGTGTTCATGAAATATTGGGTAATATTTCATGTAATACTGTATTTTGTTCTCAGTAAATAGTGAAATTTATTGCGACGGCGACAAGCGGGTTTATTATCAGTTAGTTTATTGCTCAGCGAGGAATGCGATGATATATTATGACCGTTTGATCGTTCGGATCGTAATGTGAATAATGTGACTGTTCCTAAATGACCCCAGGCTGAATAAAAATTTAGTTTTTCCTAAAATGTCCCTATACTTAGAGTTAAAGGTCGGCTACTTCTGAAAAAGTAGAATCTGTGCCCCAACTAGCCGCACAAATTTGTGAGGTGCGTCTTCCTGACTTGGACGCCTCTCCACCGCGTATACGTGAATTCCGAAATATAGTTTTGTTTTGGAATTCACAGTTATAAGATTATTGGCCGGTTTCTGAGGTAAGTAAGTATGTGCTTATCTCGATTTAAGCATCTGTCACTCTTGATCATCTGCCACTTTAAGTTGTCTGCGATGCTGAGCAAGGTTTGAGTATACGTAATCAAGTCATGCCAAAGTATACCTTCACAACTGAGAAAAACACATTTGATCATTCTCAAATTCTCAAACCGTTGTCAACGTTACATAATCAGTGTAGCCAGATTGGGCGACTTTTCGCCATTTCTTAGACTCGGAAGGATGGCCGAGGCGGCCAATTTTACGATCGGCGACTGGAAATCAAAATGCTTTTAACAGTTCATCACTATTTTCATTAAACTTCAGTCGCGACAACACAGGGAAAATAAAGAAATTCTGAAAAACGTTTTATGCGGAACCAAAAATGAAAAATGTGTCAAACGCGTTAAAGTTGATATTAGCTTCTATTTTGTTCAAGGCAAAAATGGAAATTTACGTTTCGTAGAATGTTTCGTGGTTTTAGTGAATAGTGGTCGTCTTCAGTTTTATATAAATGGAAAACGAAATTTTCGGTGGCTTGGGGCTCATCAAATCTGGCTACACTGGTTACATTTGGCAGTTGATAGTTGACAAGCCTTTGCTCAAACGTTAATCAAGCAAAATAAATACAAAATCTTATATAAAAAATTCTCGTGTCACAATGTTCGTTACCGAGGAGTACTCCTCCGAAAAGACTTGACCGATTCTCATGAAATTTTGTGAGCATATTGAGTAGGTCTGAGAATCGGCCAACATCTATTTCGAGTTAGGGTAGGTAGGGTAGGGTAGGTAGGGTAGGGTAGGTAGGGTAGGTAGGGTAGGTAGGGTAGGTAGGGTAGGGTAGGGTAGGGTAGGGTAGGGTAGGATAGGTAGGGTAGGGTAGGTAGGGTAGGGTAGGTAGGGTAGGGTAGGTCGGGTAGAGTAGGTAGGGTAGTGTAGGTAGGGTAGGGTAGGTAGGATAGGGTAGGTAGGGTAGGGTAGGTAGGGTAGGTTAGGTAGGGTAGGGTAGGTAGGGTAGGGTAGGTAGGGTAGATAAATGTTTGGTGTTTTTATGGCAAAAAAAAGTTTGCCGGGTCAGCTAGTAATATATGAAAACTTATAAAACGAATGATGAAGATACATTCTTGTCTTCCTTAGAGATGCCTTAACGAAGACCGATGCGTGGCAGAAGAGTGTTCGACATGAATTATCGAAAACATTAGGTTGGATGCAAATATTTCACACATGATGGATGCAAATATTTCATGATGATGATAGATCTGAGATGCTCGAAGAACGGATGGTCGATGGGGCTGAAAAGTTCTGGAGTGGCGACCGCGTGGCGGAATACGTAGCAAGAGGGAAGCCTCTGTAGACCGATGACCTGTTTGAGGTCGCGGGAATCCGATCTATGAAAGACGCACAGGACCGGTTGATGTGGTGACGCTTGGTAAAGGTCTGTGTCCAGCAGTCTTTCGGCAGAAATGATGATGATGATGAGTGAGATCTTCAACAAAAATATTTAAAAGTGCCAGTTTTTGTGTTTGTGGTCGCCAGTGGCTTTTCCTGCGTGAAAACCGAGAGCTATCCTACAAGAACTATGTGAAAAGTGAAGATGGTACCAAACTGGTACCCAAGAAATGGGAAAAGAAGCTGTAGAAGACAGTGTCAGAAATGGGAATGGGAAAGGTTGCTGGTCCTAGATCTAGGCACAAAGTGTAAGCGATGGCGCGCTGTGGTGTTGACGAGTAGCTCAGGAGACCCCAGTGGAAACTGTTAGTGGAGCCCTATGGCAAGTGGCACACTGAGATAAGGGACATTTTATAAACTATAAAGATGTATGGTATAGACTACATTCTTATATCTCTGATTTCAGAATAAAAGGCTTTGTTATTTCATTTATTTATTATTATATTAATTTATAATATTTATAATTTATTATTAAATCATTTTATTATTAGTCATTGTGTAATTGTATTCCAAATTATATACTACCAAATACGTTCAACCATTAACAAATATCCAAACAAACAGACTTTCATACCTATATAAAATATTAGTAGGATCCACAAGACAAGAAAAGGTTACAACGATGAAAATGTGTACAGAACGTAGTTCATTATTACCTCAATGGTACAGAATTTGGCTTTTGTATGATTCAATTTAGGTATCAGTACAATAAAGATGATAAAAACAACATGATAGTCTCGTTTATTTATTATTTTACAAAATAAGTAGTCAGATATTACATTGTTTGAACACATATTAAAACATAGTCTTCCTTCATAATATCCGACATATATCCAATGGCACCGACCCTGGCTAATTTTGTTTTCCTCCGGAGGCTCTTCGATGGCTAGCAAAGCCAGCCGTCTTGAAAACCAAGAAAACTCATTAAAAATAACATCACAAAAGTTCACATTTGGTGGTAAATCACAATTGCAATCAGATTCCAATGCAGATGCACGAATTATGTGTGTGTGTTGGTTCTGTTCCCACTTGAGAGATCTTGTGAAATTCTGAGTAAAATATCTAGTCTATCTAGAGTTCTATGAGGTATCACAAAAACCAGCAACTGCTCACTCTAAACACATTCACTTCTAGTAATTATAAGCTTCAATTCTTGATTTCGGCAATCCAAGGGTATATATCCCATACCAAGGGTATGTGTGTTAATTTTCTCTGGAGGAGGTTTGTCTTTATTAAATGACCGGACACTTGCGAGAAATTTTTAATCTTGTGTTCACTGATGAGAACTTAGCAATTATGGGCCCGCGGGTACCTGGTTTGCTGGGAATACGGATGACTGGATGTTTATGCCAACGGTCTTGCCAATTTTTGTAACAGTGCCTGTGACATTAGCCCTTTCTTCATTTTCCAAAACCGGTTCTGATCTCAATACACGATGAACGCGAACTTTGCTCGTAATCTTGGACTTTCTTCTCAAGAGTCATGATGTATTCTTTTTGTTCCTTCCTTTCCTTGTCCATTAAGTCTAGTTTCACATCATCATACTTTGAGCTTAAGAAGTTCATTGGTTTTTCAATCTTCTGGTAAGCTTTCTTAATCTCCTCGTTCTGTTGCGTAAGTTTGGACATGTCCGCGGCTATTTTTGTTAATTTCGAATCTTGGTCTTTCCTCCATTCATTCAGAATTTCAACTATTTCCTGCTTGTTGCTGATATCACTACCTTGCACTGGCGAACCTTCAATACGTGGACGCTTTGATCTGCTGGACACGTTACAAAGTTCTGGCTTTTTTTGGACTAGATGGAGTTTTCATGTTTGGTTCGGGCTGTTCATGGTATAAATCGCAGTCTGGAGTCAGAGGAGGTGATTTGTTTTCGCGGCATTTCGTTTTCTGACTCTTTGCGGCCTGCTTGTACGGTGATAATAAATTGGAGGAAGTGCAACTTTTAGCGATGTTAAAAGCGGCAGGCGCTTACACTGTTTAAGATATGGATGACGGGTGACAAAGAGTTTGATAATGATTCGGGATGAGGGTAAATGAATTATGTACTCACAATTTTTGTCCCCTTTTTTTGTAGTTATTTGCACCTTTTTGTATTTTATCGTATGTGCTATTACACAGATTTGCAGCGGACAACATCGGCTTCAGAATTAGATGCACAAATCACTATTTGCACTTTTAAACTTTTATTCATATGAGCGAAATTTTAAAAGTCTTGTTGCAAATATTTTTTTTGGTAAACTATGGTAAATAATATGTTATACACCGGGTTTTACATAGGCAAACATAATTAAAGGGCCGTCTGCCACCCTTCATAGAGATTGCCACGACCTAAGAATATTATAACCCGGGATACACCACTTCTTCACCGTTCATGTACTACGGCCTGACGCAACACGGACTATATATACCCTTCCCAGTATATGGACCGTGACTAAGGCAGCGCTTGTCCACAGACACCCACAAAGGCTAGGCCAGCTTTAAATAATATATATATAGGCTCTGCCTAAGAAACAAAATACCACCCGACAGAACTTTTAGAAAGTAGGACACGTACCTGTTGGAGGAAGAGAAGCCCGTCGGGAAGATGGGTTGGCTCAATATCAAACCCGCTCGGTACACGTGGCCCGGCGACACCGTTCACAACACGCGAGCAGCCTTATTGGTCGCCGAGACGCACTATTCGCGTCCCTCAGCAAAACCGGCCACTCTCATCAGCAACAATCACCAGGACATGATCAGGGATTCGGCCCCAAACAGCCCGTTGAGAAGCGGACGACCTAACCTCTGGTCGCCGCGCAATCCGAACGTCAGTCCGTTCGGAAACACATCGCACAAAAATCTAAACTATGTAATTTCAACTAAACATTTCAAGAATTTTAATTCTTTAAGAAATCACATGAAACCATTACCCTTTCGCAAAATACACCATTCCAGGTCGAAATCACACCCAACAATCATTGAAGTACAATTTACAATTAAATTCCATATAAAACGCTATTAAATATGCAATGCGGCTCGCTAACGGTTTAGGTGTTTCTGAACGCGAACGCTGCAAACCTAATGACAGCTGTCCGCCTGTCAAAACAAATCTAAGTAAACAAATCATTATATGTTAAATGTTTTTAAAGTAATTCTAGTGAAATGAATGTATTTTGGATTCTCGCCACGAGTCTTTTGGCTCACACGTGTGTTCCGAGTGCCTAGTGGTGTTTTAATAATTTTTTGCTACTTTTGTGACGTGTTTGTGTATTTTAAATGTGTTGTCCTTGTTTGTAAACAGGTTTGTTCTGTTTCTGTGATTGTCGTTCTTTTTACCACATATATCCATAATCATGGACAAAATAAACCTCCCGAACCCAATCCGCCTTATATCCCAGCCTCTTTATATCCTCTTCATCCCTCTCCGAATCCTCTCTCGCAATTTGCTGTTTTTGTCTGCAGCGTATCTGCAAATCTCGCGTAAACGACCTGGAAATTCAGAAACATCCACCCCATCATCCAATAAACAAGCAAAGAGCCAAATTAGCCGAGTTAAATATTCTGTCATGGATAAGGATCCTTATGTCGTCCACGTTTGTCGCGTGGAAACGCAACAAACATCAGGAACCACA
This sequence comes from Orthosia cruda, assembly GCA_964057195.1. Classification (NCBI taxonomy): domain Eukaryota; kingdom Metazoa; phylum Arthropoda; class Insecta; order Lepidoptera; family Noctuidae; genus Orthosia; species Orthosia cruda. The sequence continues at coordinate 30,698,553 of OZ059826.1, forward strand.
CTTCACCCCATTAATTTTGGAAGTTTTTAATATGCAATAAAATTTCAAACGTTTATTTATTTATTTATATACACTTTATTGTACACCATAATAAACAAGAAAAAAGAAACTTAATACTAAAAAAAATACAATGGGCGGCCTTATCGCTTTCCGCGATCTCTTCCAGGCAACCTGGAATGGACAGAGATTACCTGGACATGACATGGGGTTGTCGGTGGTGGGACAATACCAACAATGAACATAATAAACATACAACAATACTCACTAGTAACAAAAATACATATATGCTAAATAATATATACATAAATATATACATAATATATAAGCAATGAAAAAACAATAAAAAAATAATAAGTACGACATTCATAGCACATTTTAACAAAAAAAAACCAAGAGCACAATCACAGCGATAGGTAATATTCTTTGACGAGTTTTTTAAACACTTGCAACGACTGAGCACGTTTTATTGAGTCAGGCAATGCATTCCACAGACGAGCAGCCTGGACAGTAAAAGATTTATCCATAAAAGTTGTGGAATGCATTGGCATTTTAAGTCGCAAGTTATCTGATGACCTTAGAGATTTCGTGTGGGAATCGCAGATAAACTGAAAACGATCCTTTTTTTTTTTTTTTTTTTATAATCTATAGGCTAGCGTTTGACCACCATCTCGCCTGATGTTAAGCGATGATGTGGTCTACGGTGAAGCACGCTTGCCTAGAAGAAACCTATTCACTCTTGACTTAAAGACCCCTAGGTTGTAGCTGTCAGGGAACAAAGACTCCGGAAGGGAATTCCACTCCTTAGCTGTGCGCACAATGAAAGTATTAGCAAAACGCTTTGTGCGTATGGGAGGGATGTCTACCATGTACCGATGGCGCATGGCCGTACGCCTTGTAGTCCGATGATGGAAAGGGCTAGGCGGAATCAAATTGTGCAGTTCCGTCGCACACTCCCCGAAATGTAACCGATAAAAGACCGACAGACTGGCGACTCGGCGTCGATATTCGAGGCTCTGGAGCTTTGATGCGACCAGTGCATCGTTGCCAATAAGCCTTTTGGCCCGTCTGTCAATCGACTCAAGTGCATCAAGCTGGTATTTGGCAGATCCATCCCAGAGGTGAGAGCAGTACTCCATGCATGACCGAACTTGTGCTTTATACAAAATCCTTGAGGTAAAGAGGGGTGGATGGAGTAAAGAGCACATTAAACAAAAGAGAAAGAATATGAGCATTCCGGCGAAGGCGAATTGGCAACCACTTGAGCTTTACACGAAATTCGGAAACATGGTCATATTTGCGCAAACCAAATATGAACCTTATACAAAAATTTTGAAGCCGCTCAAGTTTATCGAGTTGTTCTTGAGTAAGGTCAAGATAGCTGGCATCAGCATAATCAAGGATGGGAAGAAGAAGAGATTGTGCAAGCGCAATCTTAGTGGCAGTCGGAAGAAAGTTACGCAGTCTCCTCAAAGTTGCAGCAGATGAAAACAACTTGCGGCTGACTTCTTGCAGTTGAGCAGTCCAAGAGAAGCTCTTGTCGATGAATATCCCCAAGTTTTTAACTTTTTCACTGAAGGGAATTACTGAATTGTCAAAAAGAACTTGGGGAATACACGCCCAGTCAATCCTAGAAACCATTCTAGAACTGCCCACTACAATTACCTGCGTCTTTACAGGGTTGACCATAAGCCCATACCTCCTGCTCCAATCGCAAATGCGAGCCAGATCAAGATTGATGGTAGCTATAGCCTCAGACAGCTTTCCGAGAGGAGCTCGCGAGTATAATTGCAGATCGTCTGCATAAAGATGGTAGGAAGAAATTAGTTCATTAGAGATTGAGTTTATAAAAACTGCGAAAAGTAAAGGGGATAAAACGCCACCCTGTGGTACCCCGGCTGAAGTACTACACCAGGAAGACAACTTCTCTCCGATGTTAATACGTTGCCGGCGCCCGAACAGGTAACTACGAAACCAGTCAACCACCGATGGAGATATATAAAGAGAGCATACAATGCCAAGCAAAACATCGAAATCAACAGTATTAAAAGCGTTACTGAAATCCAGCAATGCCAAGACCGTGAGATTGCTGCTTTCCATGGCTGACCGAATATCATCCGTAATGTTGAGAAGAGCTGTGGAGGTGCTGTGACCAGGACGGAAGCCGGACTGGAAGGGATTCAGGAGATTTTTTTGGATAGGAAAGTGCTTATTTGATTACGGATTAACCGTTCTAGGACTTTGGACAGGAATGGTAAGACAGATATTGGACGGTATTCAGAAAAGGATGTGGGTTTGGACTTTTTTGGTAAAGGAATTATCTGTGCATCTTTCCATGAGAATGGAAAGACACCGCTAGACGCAGAAAAGTTAAGGATGTGGCAAATGACAGGAAGGATAACGTCCAGCACCGGGAGTAACATTATACGGCTGATACAGTCACTTCCTATTGCACTGGAAGTAATTGATAGTATGCTCCTCTTAACATCACATGCGGTGAATTGACTAAAAACAAATGGAGCATAACTGGGAGTCGGAAGAGATGAAAGATAGAATAGAATAGAATATAATAGAATACTCTTTATTATGTACACCAAATAAGTTACAGAAAGTATAGATAAAGAAAAAAAAAAAAATACACTGGGTGACACAATGGGCGGCCTTATTGCTAAAAGCGATCTTTTCAAGACAACCTTTGGATGGATTTTTAAAAAGAAAGGAAAGAAAGTACTGTAGGTAGTCTATTGGTGTACTATTTATATATAAAATAAATACATATATATAAACATACTATATATAAAAATATATACAGTTATAAGTATGGAACAAAAACATAGAAATCAAGAAAACAACTACTAAAGAGAGAGGTAGTGATTCTTTACCATAGTTTTAAAAATGGGCAGAGATTGAGCTCGCCTTATTGACACAGGTAAAGCATTCCACAATCGCACCGCTTGAACCGTAAAAGATTTGTCGTAAAATCTGGTGGAATGCATCGGCATCTCTAGTCCCAAGTTTTCCGATGACCTCAGGTATCTATTATGTGTGTCATGAAGGAACTTGAAACGTTCTTTGAGATAAGAGGGGGTTGTAGGATTGTATAGAATACTGTAAAGCAGAAATAAAATATGAGAATCCTGGCGAAGACGTATGGGAAGCCACTTGAGCTTTGTCCGAAATTCAGAAATGTGATCATATTTGCGCAAGCCAAATATAAATCTTATGCAAAGGTTTTGAAGACGCTCAAGTTTATCTAGTTGTGCCTGGGTGAGATCGAGATAACTGACTTCAGCATAGTCAAGGATTGGAAGCAGAAGGGACTGTGCAAGCGCAATTTTTTTCTGAAGGATTTCGTCGAGGAAAGGGAGTATCATTTTTCGACTGACACAATCACTGCCAACTGCGTTAGAGGTAATTGACACTATGCTCTTCTTAACATCACAATCAGAGAATTGACTAAAAATAAATAGGGGACGATCCGGAGTTGGAAGGTTTGAAAGATAGCTCAAAGTAGTTGCTTTCAAGGTCCCATTACATGAGGATGAAGACGAGAAGTGCTGATTTAGTTGATCAAGATCAAGGTCTTTAGGAATCGATTCTTGGCGAGATTTCCCAACTCCTATGGATTTAAGAAATTTCCAGACTTTAGCTGGGTCTCCATTTTCAACCGAGGTGTGGATATGGAGTCGTTGAGCGTCTCTACACACCTTATTGCAGCGATTTCGTGCGTTCAAAAGTTTCTCCCGGTTCGGCGACGTGGGACGACATTTAAATTTGGTTTTGGCAACAGCTTTCCTGTGGATTAACTCTTTAATGTCGCCTGTTAGCCATGGCGCCGGAAGATGTTTAATTCTTATTGCACGTATGGGAGCGTGAACATCATACAGCTGCAAAAGGTTGTCCGTCAACACGTTCACTTTGTCATCAATTGACTCAAGGCTGACCAGGGGTTCCCAGTCAATGTTGCTGGCATCCCTTCGGAGATCTTCTATATTCATTCCACCAAAATTGCGCTGCAGGAGAATTTTAGGTTTTGGCTTAGGAGGTTGAACTTTGTATGAGAGGAAAATGAGGTCATGATAGCAAAACATGTCAGCAGGGCACTGGCCGTGTTTGCCGACATGTTGTAAAGAGGAAACAATAACAAGGTCTAAGAGTGACGGGTTACAATTAGGAAAATAGTGTGTGGCACTTAAGGGAAGTAAGGATAGGTTCAAAGATTGAAGGACTGATTGAAGAGAAGAGGAGCGGGCATCGTTCTTCAATAAGCAAGTATTGAAGTCCCCCATAATGATTATATGACTGTAAGAAGGCAACAGGTTTTCTAGGATAGTTTCAAAAGAAGAGAAGAAATTTATTCGAGATGAAGGGCTGTAATAAACGCCTAGAAGGATTTTTGTAAGGTTTAGGGTGACTTCTATAAAGAGATGCTCGCCCGCGTTTGACGGGGGAGGCTGTGCTGACATATCAATAATTGAAAAAGGAATGTGTGGGCGAAGGTAAATAGCAACACCACCTCCACCGCCACGCGCACGGTCATTTCTTATCAGTTGAAACCCCGGCAAGGAATAGGATGTGGATGGGAGACATGGTTTTAGCCAAGACTCGGAGATAAGGATGGCGTGGATGTTCTTACAGTCAAGAGAGGCTAGCATGTCAGGGTGGTGTGCCGGAATACTTTGGGCATTTATATGGACTACATTAAAATTCTTCGGAACATCGGAAAATTGGGATTCAAGTGTGTCAGCAAGGGTCGGAATGCTAACAAAACTGTCATCACTACTTGCAGTAACAAAGCTTTCGGCGTCGCTGCTGTCATTATTGCTTGACATCGAAAATGTATAAATAAATAAAATATATATATATGATAGAATACCAAAAATATGAAAACAAAAATTACAAAAAAATATAAAAATATTTAAACGGAGGCCAATTTATATCCACCCGCCAGTTGTGTGTTAAAACATATAAGAAAAGCTTTACAACACAAATAACACACTGTTCCAAGACATCCTGTTTTGGAACAGTGTCATCATATCGGACAATGAGACTTTCAGTGCTTCTGAGTGTGTTTTTTTTTTCTGTTTTAGGATTAATCAATATTAGAGATAACACTAAACTGGTGGGTATTATATATTAGCATGTGAATGCATACATTTAATAACTTAATTAAACTGTATTAATATTTTTAATTAAAATTTAAATTGGGAGCGATTTTATTTTCTACCAACTGTTACAACTACCCACTTACGAATCAAATGTGATAATCCAATGTATTAAATTTTACTGTCCTATCGAAATTGGACGAAGCTGTGAAATGATTATTCAATGCATCGATATCTAAATCTTTAGGGATTGACTCTTGTCGCGCTTTACCGACCCCCAATGATCTTAGAAAATTCAAACGTTGTTCGCGGTGGAGTCAACAGAGTGGGTCGTAATAGGGTATCCGTGGAGTTTACATCCCCTAGGATGCAATCTCCTTTTTAGTTAACTCCTTGCTTTCCAAGCACAGCTACACTGCAGCAATCCCAACCTTCAACATCACCAGGATGGGTGTTGTCACAGGTTTTCCCGCAGATATCAATGAAGAAGAGGCCCTATCTTACTTGTCTGTACCCTCAGGTTGTGGAGGTATCTTAAAAGTACGCCGAATCAACCGCAAGGTTCATAAAGAAGGCATAGTAGAATGGAAATCCACAGAAACCTGTGTACTGACTTTTGATGAAAAGGTTTTACCTAAGCGAGTATACTACTGCTACACATCCCTCTCTGTCGAACAATATATCTTTCCTACCATCAAATGCCGGAAGTGCTGTCGTTTTGGACATATTGCAAACTTGTGCAGATCGAATCGACGCTGCAGTGAATGTGGCCACAATCACCCCGGTGATGGTTGCAACATTTCAGAGGGCGAGGCCTTCTGTGTGCTTTGTTCGGGAAACCACTTTGATAATAGCAAGCCTTGGCCCGAGCATGGTAGACAGAAAGCCATTAAGACTGTAATGGCGGAGAAATCCATTTCCTAGGTTAAGGCTAGCAAATTCATCTCGATAGTCACCCGTAACTATGCTAATGCCACTAAATCGCAGTCTTATCGTAAGACTGTCACATTCAAGGCCAGGACCCATGCCCCTCTTTCCCAATCTTTTGATCAAGCTGCTCATCAGCAGATAGTAAGTACTCCCCGATCTTCACAGTCTAATGGCTGTGGTCTTAATAGTAATGTCTCTAGCAATAATACTGTTTCAATCCTTGAACTTCTAGTAAAACTCTTACCTACTCTTATTTCCTCTTCTAGTAACACTCAATTACCGTCCAACGTTGCCGATCAACATATTTCTCTTTTACTATCCATTTAAAATGGCGTCCCGCCAAACATTTCTTCAGTGGAATGACAGAGCGTGTGGCATAAAAAGCATCACCTCATATTCCTCTTGAACAAATACAAGCCATTGGCTTGTTCCATAGCTGAGACTTGGCTCACCCCAAGTCTCAGCTTTCGTATACCACACTTTAACATCCTTAGATGCGATAGATCCGACGGGTACGGAGGGCCGGCTCTCTTCGTAAATAATCGGGTATCACTTTCCACTTTATCCCTTCTTCCCCTTCAGGGTAATTTGAGTGTAGTAGCAGGTATGGTTGAAGATATCACAGTGTTTTACATCTATATTGCGCACCCCCACTCTGATTTTCTAGTCATATTAAAAAACATTTTTAGTAATGTACATGCCATGGTCCGGCATTGCATGGTACAAGGTGATTTCAACTGCCACCATTATAGATGGGGGTCTGAACGCTGTGATGCCTTTGGTATAGCTCTTGTGGAGATCCTGGATGACCTAGATCTCTGCGTCTTAAACAATGACTGTCCAATCCGTAGATCTCCTCCTGGACAATAGAAGAGTTGCGTTGACCTCACTTTCTGTTCAGTCGACCTAGCAGCATCAACCCACTGGGAATGCACATCCTTGTCGCATGGTAGTGATCATTACCCTATAGTTATATCTTTAATAAATAAAACTTATTTAGAAAAAACTTCTCCTCCACTTTTGAAATATAACTTGTCCAAACCAGATTGGACTAATTTTTTATTATTATTAGAGCCGAAAATTGATAATCTTCCAAATTTAAATTCAAGTTTATTTGATTTTTCTGATCACCACCATGCCAATAGCTACTATGAAGGTTTTATTGAGGCCGTAACCTTTAGTGCAGATTCCTGTTTCCCTCTGAATAACAGTGCCTGGAATAAAATCCTCTCACCCCCATGTTGGGATCAGGAATGCACCTTGATGGTCAGGAAGTGGCATGAAGCTGAAAAACAATACAATCGGGCGATGAACACCCAAAAACCTATTGGCCTATCAGCAGGTTTATGCCAGATCTAAACATCTCCTCCGTAGGAAAAAACATGCAGATTGGGTTAAATTCTGCTCATCCTTATCTCTCGCCAGCCCAATCTTAGTTGTGTGGAAGAACATCAGCAGGTTTAGACGTAGTTTTTCACCATCAATCTCTTCACCGGTCACTAGGGAAACAGCAGACCTTTTTTTTGACAGAATTGCCATACCATATGTCCCACTCTCTTCTGAATGCACTAATGTTCCCTCTCATATTGATTCTGATGTCCCTTTTGATGCGCCATTTACTTTGAAAGAATTAAATTTAGTACTCAGTCTTGACCGGGACTCAGCACCTGGTATTGATGGTCTACCATACTCTTTTATTACTCATTCTGGAGAAAAAACAAAACAGTATTTTTTAGATTTGATAAATTTTTGTTTTAATCATGGTTGGGGTCCAGACCAGTGGAAACTACAAATAATCATTCCCCTATTGATATCAGGCAAACATGTGGATGATCCGCATGGCCTTAGATCTATTGCTCTGTCTTCAGCCTTAGCTAAGCTAATGGAACACCTTATTAACACATTAACACCTTTCCAATCGATTGATTGGAATGGTTAGTCGAATTAAGAGGATTACTGCCGAACTAGCAATTCGGTTTTAGGAAGGGGCTCAGCACAATGGACAGTGTTGGTATTCTATTAATAGATATTCGCTTATCTTTTGCCAAAAACGATTCTGTTGTAGCAGCCTTCCTGGAGATCTCTTCTGCATATGACAATGTTCTTCTTCCTGTCCTCAGGCAGAAACTGCACCAGCTGAATATTCCAGTCAAGATGATCGAAAGCATATGTGGACTTCTTTGGTCTCACTCCTTGATTCTGTGAGTCCAGGGCGAGGATTTAGACAAGAGACAGACTTGGAGGGGACTCCCGCAGGGCTTCGTCCTCAGTCCTTTACTCTATAACCTGTATAAAGCCGATATCGGCTCCTGCCTAAACAATAACTGTCATATCTTACAGTACGCCGATGTCTTAGTTCTTTTCTCGGAAAAGATTAATTCCTAATATATCAGTGACCATTTCATGAAACATTGTTCCTTTAACAAATAAATTTAATTTTTTGGGCGTTTTTCTCGACTCTAAATTAACAGGTAAGTATCATATAAATTACTTAATCCAAAAATGTGAACGAGTCATTTCGATTCTAAAAATTCTTGCGGGCGTCTCGTGGGGTGCCCACCCCTACACTTTCAAATTAGTTTATAATGCCTTAGTTCGTAGTATACTAGATTATGGGACGCTCCTTCTGGTTCCTTGTAACAGTGGTGCCTTGGTGGGACTAGATAGGATTCAATTTAAGTGCCTTCGGATCATCTCTGGTTGTATGAAGTCCTCTCCCGTTAACGCGTTGCAGGTCGAATGCGCTGAACCTCCGCTGGCCCTAAGACGGCAGTATCTAGCCTCCCGTTTTTTATCTAGAATATAATTTACAGATCTTCCCACTCTCTTATTGACGCCACATTCTGGTATAACTAAAAGTTTAAAAGACTTGAAGTAGATAGATTTGAATATGAGCCATGCATATGGCGGTAACATATATCTAACTCCGATTATTGCCTCTATGGTGTTGTGGTATATGTATTTTAATGTTTTAACTTTTAATATTTTTTATATTTATGTATTCATATTTTTTGTTTGTTTCAGTCCCGTACTAACTCATCAAGTGTTCAACTGTATCAAAAAGAACTTAGTTTTCATCTACAGTTTCCCCTCTTTTAATTAAATTACCAATCTCAGACACTCTTGTTTCTCAATTTACTTTGGACATTGGCAGAATATAATAAAATAGAATAACATTTATTTGCATAAAAACATGTCATAGTAGATGGTACAAAATTAAATACAGAGCATACATGTTTTTGCTTAACATTATAAGCTTGCGTATTTTTCGCGCATACAATAGAAACATTTTTTTTTTTCAAGAACTCTTTTACACTATAAAAACTATTAGTGGACAGCCAGTTATACAATTTACTTTTAAATAATCTGGTATTTAGAATTTTCAGGTCGCTTGGTATCTTATTAAATATTTCTACACACATATACAAACAACTTTTATTATATTTAGTAAGCCTTGGCATGACATCCAGTACGAGCCTGTGAGGACCGCGCCGGAATCGAGGATGTACATCGTCTGCTTTTGTAAATAATGCCTTATGCTTCCGCACAAACATATATATCTCATATATATAAAGAGACGGTAGCGCTAATAAACCAAGTTTCTGAAATACCGACCGACAAGAATCGTCGGATTGAAGCCCATATATTGCTCGGATGCATTTTTTTGTGCAACAAATGCTCTATTTTGATCGGTACTATTGTCCCAAATGATCAATCCATAGCGTAACAAAACAACATATGCATGATATGATGTTATTGCCGTTTGGACGTTTGTTACATTCCTAATTTTTTTTAGCGCGTATACATACTTATTTATTCGTTTCGAGACAGTATCGACATGGCTTTTCCAGTTAAGGTCTTGATCCAGAGTAACGCCTACGAACTTAGTTTGCGTTACTTCACAAATTTTATTTACATTCATTTTCATTTTGTTATTAAATTTATAATTATTTGATCGGTTAAATTGTATTTAAACAGACTTTGCAAGATTTAATGATAGATTATTATTACTTAGCCATTCAATCAGTATGTCAATTGTGTTATTAATGTCAGTCTCATGATCGTCAATTGTATTATTATTTTATCAGATGATAATAATGGAAACGTCATCAGCAAATAATATACATCAATGATTAGTTATATTAGTAATAGAATTAATATACAGTATGAATAAAACTGGGCCTAACACACTGCCTTGTGGGACGCCATAATTGTTGCATTTAAGTTCAGAAGAATGTGGTGTCATGTCATTATGTCTATTTACTTTTGTAATTATAACACGCTGTTGTCTGTTACTTAGATATGTCAATATCCATTGAAGTGCAATGCCTCTAATGCCAATTGCCTCCAATTTCTGTAGTAACAGGTCGTGAGATACTAAGTCAAAGGCCTTAGATAAGTCAAAAAACAACCCTGTAGTAAAGTGGTTTCGGTTAATATTATTCAATACGGTTTTTATAATAGTGAAGATAGCTAGTGTTGTGGATTTGTTTTTTTGGAAGCCAAATTGCTCTTTTTTAATAATGTTAAATTTATCACAGTAGTCAATTAATCTCTTTGACATACACTTTTCGAAAAATTTCGATATTATAGGTATTATTGTTATTGGGCGATAATTATTAATATCTGATTTATCGCCTTTTTTAAAAATTGGCTTACCAATTGACACTTTTAATGAATACGGAAAAGTGCCAAGTGCATATGATTGATTAATACTAATAAGTTCATTAGTGCATGCTTTTATAAACTTCGTATTGATTTCGTCATAACCTGCCGAATTTGTGTTTCTTAATGATGTCATCTCCGCTCTGACTTCATTCTCGGATACAGGTTTCAGAAACATCGAATGAACTAGTGAACTTTCGTCACAGTTCCGCTTTGTACTTGTGCTAGAAGAGTGTGCTGTATTGATATAGTGATTATTGAACGCAGTTGCTATTATATGTAGTCGAAATCGGCTTTGCTTGCCATAAAGAAATATAGAATAGAATGTGTCTAGATTGAAATTACTACCCCAAAGTGTAGTTCTACAGTCCAGCGAGGCGCTGAGAACACGGAAAAGTCGCAAATTGAATAAAATATAGTGAAACCGAGCGATGAACGAGGTAACAAATTTTCCTTTAACAAGAATTAATTCTACCAAAAAAAAGTGTTACAATAGTAATTACTGACGCTCGCGTTTTATACTTCTTTGTGTACTTAGTTACGAATTAAAATGACGGGGGATATGTTAAGAAAGATATGCAATCGTTATATTTAACAAAGAGATGGTCATCAGTATGTATGGAATACGATTTTATAATATATACTTAGTTATTTTTTCGTGACGGTCCATTCTCACCTCGATCTCCCCTGATAAAAATCTATGGGGTCTACGAGACAACGAGCGAGTCAAGTAACAGGTGATAGGGAACACAGATGGTGGCAGAGAGTTCCACACATTGCTCACAATAAAGGTGGAGGAGAAACATTAACCAAGTGTAGATTGTACCCTGCAGTTGATTACCAACCTACGTTCGTCTCTGGATTGCAGGATTAGACAGACTTAAGAACAGATAGGTATAAATTTTGAGTGTTTAATTTGTACGTCTCTACCTTATAAAGATTTTAATATAATAAGCAACCATCTTACTTAAAGCTCCAATGAAAAAAGAAAAACTCAACCCGTTTCGACTTCCTCTCTTTCCAAAACAATTTAGAAACTTAATGATACCAGGGCAATATAAAATCAGGAAGCTTTATGTCAGCTGACGCCTGAAGTTATTTCCAAATTCCCTTTACCAGCTTCTACCGGTATTAGAGTAAGCAAAGAGGGTCTAAACGTAATTGTATCAAGCGGAATGGGCGAGGTCAAGTTGATTTAATTCTCTTTTGAAGGCATGGAATGAAGCAAGCCTGAAGATTAACTAAATGTTAAATAGGCTTATGCGCTGGTTGTTATTTGTGAGGCTAAGCGAAAATGATTTAATAACTATGATATATAATGATTACAGCATCTTACTACGGTACTTTCTGAAGGTTATATTTCTGTTCTGCTGTAACTGAATGTAGTGAATTTATCCAGACGTTGCGTGACAGTCTATTTCATTGAAAATAAGTACGACGACATTCAATCGTTTTATTTTGTTTCTGTTGTATTGGCCGTATTGGTCTGTTGCGTTGATCCGTATGTATTTACCTTATTAAAAGCGTAAGATTTTTTATTATTATTGTGTCATATTCAGATCATATTACATACAGATATCCAACATTTGTTCGATAAAGAAATAAACAAAAAAACAAAACACCCGACCCTATGATTTAAACCGCTCGTAATCCTCCGTCCATTTTTCATATTTCGCACTACACAACACTTCCCACACTGTTAAAGCTGGTCGCTTGGTTCGGTTGAGAGGGTAAAATGTGGAAAACCTAAAGGAAATTTATGTTTTCCAGAATGTCACGCATCGAACGGTTCCATACAAAATTTGGGATCGAGCAAAAATTGTAGCGACGGTCCGAGGACGTTTTACGGTGCTTTGAAGAGCATCTGGTTTGCCTTAATACCGAACTGGGTCGATGTATGTTTTATATTCACCATGTCCGAAAGATTCAGATTCAGTGTCATTCGATGAGATGACGAAATAGTCTACTTCTTTTTATATATTTTAAAACTTTATCACAAATTATATTAATAGTCAATCTGAAAAACTCTAATTTTAGAGTGTTTGCAAAATTAGTAGTTATGTAAGGATCATATCAGATGATGTTCTGTAGTTTTGGCCTACCTCTATGTGAAAAAGCCATGAGTTTATGTACGTATATAGATATTGAGCGTTTGTGCAGCAGTCCAATTTTCCTTTTCATTTTATAGCTGTGTATGACTTTGACTGAACCTTTATAAAGTCCCCCTAGTTTGTTAAAACTTCGAACGTTTTCAGACCTTTTAAAATACAAGATTAATTTCCGAAATTGTGCGGTTCGAGCTCTTTTGTAAACGCCAACTTTAAGCTGTAAAGTAAAAGCAAATAGCCACTGACAGCTGACGAAGATTAAATTAAATGCGGAAAGTTTGAAGAACTATCTCCTTTCAGATTGTTGGATTGACGACGCGGACCGATTGTGAGACCGAATGCAATGGAGAACCGATACTGATCAAATTTTAAGTTTTAAGTAGGTATTTGAACAACAATAAATGTTCGTACTTCGTATTATTGAAGGATTTATTTATTGTAGTAGGGACTATGAAGACCAGAATAATTTGCCTGAAATCGCACATGCAGTCAAAATGATTAAGGTTAGGTATTGCCCGCGGCTCCGATTGCATGGGATTTGTACTTCTCTAATATTTTTATAAAATGGAGCCTATGTGTTATTCTTACCTATAACGTATGTTACTGTAATAGTAGTTTATGAAACTGTTGCATAATGAGGGGTATTAAAACATGAGTGTGTGTTTAAAAACCGAGCAGTAGGCGAGGTTTTTAATAGTATTCACACGAATGTTTTAATACCTAGTTATGTGCAGTTTCATACACTACTTTATCTACACTCATAAATTGGGATTGAACCTAAAAAATACCTCTTTTTGCATTTTCCATGCCATAAAATCGTGATAGCATTTGTCATATACTTTTCTCGAGTTTGCTGGTAATAAATTAAGAGTAATTTCCTTCGCCGCATCTAAAATATCGGATGGAGTCAAATTTTCTTTACATTCACTGATATCAGACATTTTTAAACAATAATTTAAATAACTCATGAAATTCAGTACAGCAAAACTTGCAAAACTTATGAATGGCGCCAAAACCCAGCATTAACCGCGCCTGCGCTAAGGCGTAGCACGCACTGCAATCTTTATTCGCGCGATTTTTTCCGCCCATTCTGCGACCTATGGAATTGTATGAAGTTGTTCGCATTGCGGTAAAGAAATCGTGCGGAAATAATACCGCAAGAAATCCGTGTTTTGCCACAGAATCCACCGCACTACGGCGTGAATTTTATACGCCCGAATATTTTGACCTCTATGAACAGGTAGAAGGAAACAAAATTTGCGCGAAGAAAAATCGCAGTGCGTGCTAAGTCTAAAGCGGGCATTGTCATAGACAATTTAAAATTGGAATCAAATCTTTTTATAATAGGTACTATAAAATGGCATTACAAAAAAAAAAGATGGAAACTCCTTAGTGATTAACTTCTTGGATTTGTCCTGTATCGTAATAGAAAAAAAATTGTTTTATAGCATTATTTTGTTAGAGAAATAGTGTTATAATAAGATTCTATTTTTAAATTTTGGTATTGTGTTTATAAAGTATGCCAATATAAACTCGTTTTGAATTTTATAATTCGAATATTACGATATGAGAGTAGATAAAATCAGTTTTATCAATTTATTGGTATTTTTTAGTAAAATGTAGGTAATAAGTAACTTTATCACCGGGTAATCCTAGGCTCAGCAGTTAACTAGTTGAAATGTGTATTAAAAAATCCGTTATATTTTTGTAAAGGAAATCACAAAATACAGTACCATGTTTCTATCTAGGAAGCGAGAAAAGTTAAATTATGTTTTAAAACTAAATAATCGATTAGATACATGCCGGAATTCTTAGTAGTCGATTGTCGTCTTTTACTCAAAAGACTAAAATCTCGTGTGGGTATTTCAGAGGGGATGGCGATGCAAATAAAAATACTTAAAAGGGTTTACTCACCCAGTGTATTCTCATATCAAATACACACACAGAACACAGTTTATGGCAAATAGTTTATAGAACACAGTTTATAAAATACAGTTTATAGAATACAGTTTATAAAGCACCTACCCTAATACTTATTAATGACGTCTCGATCAAAAATAGATTGCCTTTGATGGCATAAGCCACTCTATTATAACCTCGGAATGGGCGGGAAACGAGAAGTGCAATCTTAACGTTTACCAACCTGACAAAAAACAGTCCATCTTTGTTGCAAGCGTAAAAAAATCAAAACAAATTATTGGCAACATACAAAAATTACTTAGTGTGCTCAATTAAATGTAAAGATCGCTAATACGATAATGAACAAATCGGTAAAATCTGTCTAATGTATGGAAATCGAGTGACAAATGCTTATCAATCGTTTCGTGGCAACGATTCATAGCGAATTGAGTTCCTTTAATTTTTCTTCAGTTAACACTGGTCACTGACCGCTGACTGATAGATGACAGGCAGAAAAAACCGCCACTCTTTCGATTTCTTTCGTTCTGAGTGCGAATGTATTTTCCATGTTTTATTGTAAAACCCTAAACCCCACCACCTCTGCTTTGCGTACTTTATAGGACAATGCGACGGATCTTGCTGTTTTGAATTACCTGGCTTTCTATTTTGGACAACTTATTACGCCTATCGATCGGATATTGACGACATGGATCGCTGTGTGAATTGTACCTATCAAGCGTACAAAACCACACTTATGATGTATTTACCGTCTCCGGCGTCATGTATGTCGGCTGACTTATTGTAGGATAGCATTTATTAAAACAATACTTACACAATAGCTAAATAATTGATTGATTAGCCTTACTAGATTATTATGAATATATGGAATGTGCCTCTTGACCGTTTCACTTATAAAAAAGGTAGGTAACCGTCAAGTCCCAAAAAGACCGATTCGGTCTCAGGCTTTGGTGCTTTGAGGTATTGACAGTTCTTTGAACCATTTTGGGTTCGACCGAGACGTAGCGATTTGATTGAATATGATTTAAATAGTTAAATTATTTCAGGTAACCAGTGAGAACTATGTATGCCAAGCATGTTGGAACTTGGCCCAAAATGTGGCTCTTGGGAGATGTCCGATTGAAGCATCAACCCAAGTTGGTCATTCCAGTGTTTGTGTACGCTGCGGTCGTTCAATGTTAGCACGGCGGTACAACCACCTGCTTCGCAATTCTTAGATGATATTCTCATAATTATTGAAGATGAATAATAAATATTCTAAACATATTGGTGTTTTATTTTACTTCCCCTTCTCAACCTGCCTAGCCTTTGTCAAACTATGTTGGGGTCAGCTTCCAGTCTAACCTGATTCAGCTGTGTACTAGTGTTTTACATGGAGCGACGGCCTATCTGACTTTCACAAACCACTTACTGGGTAACACGATACCTCTTGGCAAGACTGGTGTCAGATCTCAGGCTTCTGACTACCCTTAACGACTGTCAAAGACCTTCAAATGACAGCCGGGACCAACGGCTTAGCGTGCTTTCCGAGGCTGCGAGGAATCTCGGCATGTTAAAATGGTCATCCATCCACGGACCGACCTCGTCAAGTGTTGCATAACCTTGAAGATCGACCCGTGATGCTGTTATTATTTATATTCTTTTACTTCCTCTTCTTCCTTTTTTATTTAAAAGGTAGGTGCAGGTACCTACTGCTTATAAGTGCAGGATATTGGATGGAGAGACTTGTCTTCGACTGCAGCGAGCGTGCCAAACGTGTCAGATCTTCGACATATCACACATGGAGACTTTCTACTTGCACTCCATGCATAAAACCATTACACAACCGAAGCGATTCAAAAATATTTCGCAAATAATATCAAAAAACTGCACTATGTTATATTGTAACCTCACTTTTACTATACTTCATAGAACTTTATTCCTGGATAGTCAAATTTCACCAAATTTTCAGCGAGGTTTTGTTATTATATCCTTTTACAAATAAGGCTTGTTTGATTGAGTTAACACCTGGGCAAAGTTACTATGGAGTCTTGCCCTTCTCCATGGCCAGTAAAAAAATCTTCGGAACAAAATATAGTAAAAAACAAGCTGACCGTAGTGGCTTCTCATTCCTTTGTTTTTCAATATTTTTTATAATAAAAATTACGGATATTTTTTTTTGCGTGCCCCCTTTTCTGTGTGAGAATTGAGATTTTTTTGGCTTTGGATCAACAAGATGCTCATATTGTGAAAATTTGAAGATTGTCGCTCCAACCGGTACAGCTAAGTGGTTGGATCTACAATGCAGACGGACAGACAGATTTACAGACAGACGGACAGACAGACACGTGAGTGACAGCAATAGGGCTCCGTTTGAATCCTTCGGGTACGGCATCCTAAAAATGTTAGTAGGTGCTGGCAGAGCCGAACTAAAAATAAAAAAATAAAATAATTCCTTAATTAGTCAACGGGGGATTGAAGTTTTGTTTGCAAACAAAGTCGCAGACATCAACAAAACTATCTATAAATATCGGCACTAGCAGAATCATTTTATAGCTGAACTATAACAAAGATAATTCATTCAGAAAATAATATTCGTTTCGCAGAGCAAACGATAATTTCTTGGGATGACATAATAAATGAGGGTACGTGTACAAACACTCAGGTACTATATATTAAGATGGAGATAATGCCCAAGCTCCGGAACAGAAAAACACATATATAAAATGCGTAAGAAAAGGGACGATTCCCTTTTAATGAAAACCTCCGTCTTTATACCATCGCCCTCTGATTCCAGCTCGCCCGAACAGGTGTCATATTTCAATGGAACTTTTTCCTCTCCCTAATTCGATCCAGAAAATGATTTGGAAAGGCCCGATTGGATGACGTCATTATTTATTATGAATAATGCCGATGCAAGGGTTTGTATAGCTGTGAAAGGTGGAAGGAAAATGGCCGGGTCGAGGAAAATAAATTGTTAACTTTTCACGGAAATCTGCGGGTAAACTATTTTTGCGCTGTTAGGGCAATGGGTATTGGCAGTTATATATGGAATACTAGATTCTGCTAGCGGCTTAGCCCGCGTGAAAGTTGAAAATTGTCTCACGGGAACAGACTGTACATTTATCCGAGATAAAAAGTAGCCTAAGTGATATTCCAGACTATAATTTATATCCATATCAAATTTCATACAGATTGGTTTAGCCGTCCTAGCATGATTGCTTAACAAACATACCATCCATCCATTCAAACTTTCGCATTTATAATATTAAGTAAGATTGATCCTTATTGCAATAGATTGTAGTAAAAAGTGGGGAAGCTTGAAACAGCAGATAATGTTCATGTGTATTAGCAACTATCTAATAAGAACACTAGTCTGTAACTGTCGTGCTCACTTAATGTTAGAGATTTATAGCTCAGCAGCCTGATTGCGTAAGTGAATTCGGCAGGGCAAAGGGAACAACTCCATGAAAGAGTATGCTACAATTCCTTTAAATGTTTTCAGTATTCCGTAATTTGAAAGGGTACGTCCTCCACCTTATGAGTTGAAATCACAAACCCTTTTCATGACCTATCCCCTTTTGACTGTATAAAGGTGTCGTCACCGTTATATGCCGAATGTAATTGTAATGTGTTATGTGCCGAATTCACTTACACAGTTTAGGGTGCAAGTTTTCCAGGCTCTCCTTTAGAGTTAGGCCGAACTTTTCTTTAATTGTATTATTTTCTACTATAATTCTTCAAGAACTGTAACGTTTAACTAAATATGTAGATTTCAAATAAATGTCGGTGCTTAAAAAATAAAAAGCAGCATACGATGAGTAACGCGAATCAAATACTTAATAAGTACCTAAAAAATGCCGAACGTGCCTTAAAAAGTAACCTTGGTTTAATCCGAAAGTGACTGTCAAACGAAGTCCCTTGACACATTCGCTGCACTTTGATAATGTATAAAAATTTATGAAGGGAAAGATGACACCACAAAAAATATCATGTCGTTAAGTAACGCATTGAATTTACAACCGCTAACTTATTCTTGCCAATATTCAAGTTAATGTGGTGTGAATAATTGACATGAATGCGTTTAAACACCTTATATGTATTGGCGAATAATATTACATGTATATGTTAACGTTGTGAGCAGTATTTAGGAGTGTTTAATGGTTCGAAAACCTGATAGTTGAACTTAGTGCCCGCATTCATAATACAAGGTTTGGGCTCGAAAAATGGCGAGTTTTGAAACAAAAGGAATTAAGGAAGGTATTTTAGTGGAGATTTTCTTCGTTCAGACTCTAAATGAAAAATGCAGTCCATTTTAATCTTGTATCTTATTTTATTTTTAATAGCCTTGGAAAGGATTATTTTATACAAACAGTGTCTATGCTTGCTGCGGCTCTTGGAAAAACTCTATACAAGTTTCAAAATTAATACCTTTTGTTGTCTGATTCAAAGATATAACACACACCTCACATTTAAACAGAACTCACGTCTAAAAAAGGAGTAAGTGGAAGCTATTACAGAAATGAGCTGATATCGAAATGCCGAGTATTCTATTACTATCAAACAAATCTTCGCAAACAACAGAACTTCGAATTTCGTTTAAATCCAATTTCGGGGGAAACGTGCCAT
Organism: Orthosia cruda; assembly: GCA_964057195.1. NCBI lineage: Eukaryota > Metazoa > Arthropoda > Insecta > Lepidoptera > Noctuidae > Orthosia > Orthosia cruda. The sequence goes on from OZ059826.1 coordinate 30,717,883, forward strand.
TCATACACGTAGTTGCTGATTGTATTTAACGAGGAAAGTACTGTGATTTGTTCACAGTACTTTCCTCGTTAAATAATATCAGCGCGCGGTGGCATTGACGGATCGCTCGTCCACCTACAATGAAAGATCGGCAGCAGGCTGGCACTATGGCAGATCATCGTATCGCGAGTATGTTTCATTACCAGCTTTTAGATGAAACGTTTATTCCTAGGGATATTAGGGAGGTAAGTTAGTTTTTCTTGCTCTAAAAGTTAAAAACACCTGACGTTTGGATGATTCTTGTTTACATATATTGCTTTATGTGAAAGAGTATCTAAATATAAAATATTGCTGACTGTCTTTATGCCCATTAAAGTACATTAATGCTGGCCTACTGATGAATACTTCTGGTAGGTATGGACAACTGTGAGACCAAAAGAAGATAGAAGAAAGTACAGAAGACAAAATATTCTCCGATTCAGATGATTGCCCGGACATGACCAGTCTATAGCAAAAACGATAGAATTGGAATTATTCTTAAATATAGCTTATTATTATCTTCAGCTATTCTGTTCGCTGTACTTTTGTTGTTTAATTTTCTTTCTTTTACTTTGTATCATAAATGCAATTGAGAATAGTAGTTCCAATTTATAACCGCCTATTTAACAGCCTCCCACAAGTTATGGGATCCAAGATCTAGCAACCGTAATGCCGTAGAGTATTACTATGTGTGTTATAATATAATACATGGAGAGGAAGTTAACGTGATCTTTAATGTTCTGTGTCAAGTCATGTGTAGTGAAACCAGTTCTGTCTTTGTTCGTATTATTCATAGGAAAGTTTGTTCTGAGATAACGTATTATTGTTAAGCTTTTGTTTTTGATTTTAAGGAATTGTGCTGATTTAAAGTAGCTTGTACTTGACGATTTGTTAAATATAGATATTTGACTTAGGTACTTTGTCTTGGGTATCTTAAGATTTTTGTTTAAGAGCTAAGATTCCAATAATCAGATAACTTTTATTTCAAGAATAAATATTACAGTTTGACATATTTTCTATACAAAAACTGTCAAACCACCGTTTTAAACCTCAGATAAAAAGGACAATAAAAAATCGGCTCTTAGCGATATTAATAATAAGGTAAAACAAATCATAGTTCACAATTAAACACAAATAGACTTTTATAATGAAGTAGACTGAAAAAAAGACGGTGAAGTTTCTGGAAAAGGTATTTTTTGTCTGATCGCTAATAGGAACCTACTTGTCAGCTAGAAACCCTTGCCCTCGAAACCTGTCATTATTAATTTAGACTGCGACATTCTATGCAGCCAACCATTTTAATTCATTGCGTATTCTGTAAGTCGGCAATAAATTTCAAATTTCGAGCAAATTGAATTTATGCTCCTCTCAAAACATACTGTACAATATCGGTACAAGGTGCCTTGGAGTCTGTTATACTCAAATAAAACGCAGTACTTCAGAGCAAGACAATTTTAATATTATAAACCCGAGTCGTATACACTCTGCCAGGTAACGAAACCATAGCGCGATCTAATTCGATCCCAACGCCATCTATCGAGCTATCAGGTAGTTTTCTTAACAAAATATTGAGTATTTTTGTGGGATAGCGTGGGGATCGAATTAGTCTTGTTACTACTGTTTTTACATTGAACATTCCGCCCACCAAAAGGAATATGTTCCTTTTCGAACCGCCCACCATGAACAAACTCAGCAAATACAAGAACAATGGACTGTATGATAATTACAAACAAATAATAAATAGTGGACGGCTTCATTACATATAATTGCAATATAATTGACAGGTATGGTTCCGATCAAAACATGACAAACACAACAAAGATTTATCTACTTGACAAGTTAGAATAACAACATACAAGTAAAACTTTTTCATAACATTACCGAGTTCGCTTGAACTCCATCAAAACATAAAGTAATGTTTCATAATACAAAAAAAAATATAACACAGTATTTAAACAATAGTGCAGCGTGAAATAAAAATACAAAAAGAAAACAAATCTTAGCACAAAATGAATGCTTTGTGACTTATTCAGTAACAGGAAGAAAACACAATTTTGAAATTGGACGTTTAATCGTAGTGCCCTTACAACGAATAGTGACAACGCGCGTCAAGCTATCTTTACCCGGATGCAGCTGTATAATTCTACCATATAACCATTTAGCCGGAGGTAAGTTATCTTCCTTTATTAATACTACATCGTCTATTTTATAATCAGGGTTACGAATATTCCATTTGTGTCTTTGGAAGAACTGTGTTAAATATTCCTGTTTCCATCTACGCCAGAAGTTTTGCACCATACGTTGTACCAATTGCCATCTGCGTAAAGAACTAACTGTGGCATGCTCATAATTGTAGTCGGGTGCCACTACCAATGGATGACCCACAAAAAAATGGCCAGGTGTTAAAGGTACAGGATCCTCTGGATCGCTACTACCTTGAGACAAGGGCCTAGAATTTAAGCATGCCTCAATTTGGGAAAGGACTGTGGACAGCTCTTCAAACGTCAAAGTAGAGTCACCTACGACGCGCTTCAGGTGATGTTTTACGCTTTTAACTCCTGCTTCCCACAATCCACCAAAATTTGGAGCGTGGGGAGGAATAAAGTGCCATTCGGTTTGAGAGTTTGCAAGAGCAGCTGCAATGTCTTTGAACATTGAGCTCTCCTGGTTGAACAGTATCTGTAACTCCTTGGCAGCGCCCACAAAATTGGTGCCATTATCGCTCCAGATATGACGACAATGACCACGCCTGGAAATGAATCGTTTGAACGCTGCCAGGAAACCCTCAGTTGTTAAGTCTGAGACAGCCTCAATGTGTACTGCGCGCGTGGCCATACACACAAATAAGCAGATGTATCCCTTATACGACCGCTGCCCACGACCCTTAGAGACGCTCATATTAATGGGACCCGCATAATCGACTCCGGCATTAAGAAACGGCTTGCTTGGGGTCACTCTGCAAGCTGGAAGCTCTCCCATCAACTGATGTTTTGTGGTCGCAGCATATCGGTACAGGGAACACAACGACGTATATGAGCACGTACAATATTTTTTACCCGACTGATCCAGTACTTGGTGCGTATAAAATTGAGTACCAGTTGCTGTCCTCCATGAAAAGTCTTTTCATGAGCGTCGGCTACAATTAACTTGGCCAAACTAGAATCATGAGGAATAACAACTGGGTGCTTTGTATCATCAAGTAGTTGAGAATAGCGCAGTCTTCCCCCAACGCGCAATATCTCACATTTATCAATAAATACATTTAATTTATATAATGGACTCGCTTTGTCTAATGGAACTTTATTTTTCAGAGCCATAAATTCTGCATGAAACCATTGCTGTTGGCTTTGCCTGATACACACATCTAAGGCTTCACGAATTTCTAAAGCTGACAGGTATGCTGTAAACTTAAAGTTTGCTTTACGAACTCTTGTTGACTGCAAAAACCTTTTACAGTACGCAACAACCCTCACTAAACGTGTAAGTGATGAATACCTAGATCCCCAAATGGCATCAAATTCAGACACGAGGTTAGCAGTGTAAACCTTAACAGGTTTCTTCTCCTCATTAGTGCGTATTGCGCTGGGTCTAGTATATTCTATGTGATCATTTCTTAACCAACCTGGTCCTCGTTTCCATAGATCATCATTAAGTAGAATAGCTGAAGAAACTCCACGAGAAGCGATATCCGCTGGATTGTCTGTGTGTCATAAGCCCACTGTGTATTGTCTAGCAAACTAAGGATCTCGGAAGTGCGGTTGGCCACGTAAGTTTTCCAACGACTTGGATGATCATTTAACCAGGCCAAAACAACAGATGAATCTGTCCAAGCATGGATGTTAGCCTTCGGAATATTCATTACTTCAGCTACTTCGATCAATAGTTTTGCTACTAAAACAGAACCACACAATTCCAGCCGTGGAATGGATATCTGCTTAATAGGAGCTACCTTTGTTTTTGCCGTTATGAGGTGTGAGTGTATTTGCGCAGTAGCATCGATAATGCGACAATACACCACAGCCGCATACGCTACATTCGACGCATCGCTAAATCCATGTAGCTCTATCGTAATGTCCTCATCGCTTGTGCTTATCCATCTGGGAATGTGAAAATCCACCAGTTTCTCTAATTCTGATCTGTAATATCTCCATTCTTGTGAGAGATCTGGTGGCAGTTCATCATCCCAGCCTATACCACTAATCCATAATTTTTGTATGAAGACCTTCGAGGTTATAATGCACGGCGCTATCCACCCTAACGGATCATAAAGCCGTGATATTTCTGATATGACCGTTTTTTTTGTTTCAGATGCAGCAGGAGGTGACATCTTCACAGAATAATCAAATTCGTCAGTGTACCGGTTCCAGGTAAGTCCCAAAATCTTAGTTACCCCATCAGTTTTAATTTTCAGATCTCTACCAGAATTTTCCTTTAAGGATTCCAAAAAACACATCCTATTGCTTGTCCATTTTTGCAATTGAAATCCTCCTTTCTCTAATAAACTGTTCATTTCACTATAAATTCTTTCTACTTCTGTTTCAGATTGGCAGCCAGTCATCAGATCGTCCATATAGAAGTCTAACTTCACCCTTTCAGCAGCCAATGGATACATATTACCTTCATCGCATGCAACTTGCTGCAATGACTTGACAGCCAAATAAGGGGCGCATGACGTACCAAAGGTGACAGTCAGAAGTCGGAAGTCCTCTATGTCTTTGTTAGTATCCTCTCTCCAAACAATTCTTTGGAAATCCGCATCTGACCGCGCTACTTTGATTTGGCGATACATTTTTATTATATCTGCTGCCAGACAGATTGGATGTTGTCGCCATCTCATGACAATATGTCTCAAATCTTCCTGAAGAGTGGGTCCTACCATTAAAGTGTCATTTAAGGAAACCCCGTTTGTTCCCTTACATGACGCGTCATAAACCACTCTTACCTTGATGGTCAGTTTATCTTGTCGAACCACTGCGTGATGGGGCAAATAAACTGCATCACTTTTATTTATTTCAGACTTGTCGGTGATTTTCTCTAAATGGCCCAGCAATAAATACTCCTTTATCACATCAGTATACTGTGATTTTAATTCAGGATCCCTAACCAACTTCCTTTCTAAACCTAGCAATCTTTTTACAGCTATATTTTTAGAATGACCGTATTTACAAGGTGGATCTTCTGAACGAAAAGGTAATTTTACGACGTAACGCCCATCTTTCTCTCTTTTCGTTGTGTTTGCGTAAAACTCCTCGCAAGCCCTTTCTTCAGGCGTAAGAAGCTTTTTCGTTAAAGCAGGCTCAGAATCTAGTTCCCATAAACGTTTTAACATTTCGTTCTCTTCTATTTGAGTGTGCATCGCGATCACAGTATTGTGGGAATCAAGAGACCTATCCGCTTTACTAACATGGCCTGACACAATCCAACCTAAATGCGTGTCTTGTGCAACCGGAGAGCCCGCGGGGCTCTTGATTAGACCCTCCTTTAAAATACGGGAATATGTTTCAGCTCCTAACAAAATGTTGATTTTATTAGGGCAATTGAACTTTGGGTCGGCCAGATGTATACTGTAAATTTCTGGCCAATTTTCGAGTTCGAAGTTTGTATTTGGCATAACTGAGGTTAGTGAGCTTAATACATGCGCAGTTACTTTTAGGGTAAAAGAGGGATCATGCAATGATTGTATATTAATAGTAACCACATGTCTAGAGACAATATTGCCATGGCCACCTCCTATACCGGCAATAGTAGTCTTCGAGACTACTCTCTTTAAACGAAGCAATTGCGCTGCTGCCTCAGTTATAAAAGATGCTTGTGATCCTTGATCCACCAATGCTCTCAACATGTGAGAGGACCCATTTTGTGATTCGGCCTTTACTAGAGCCGTGGCTAACAAGAATTGACCCTGTGCTTGTCCATTCACAAAATGAGTTGCTATATTTGCACTGACATCATGTACTGGCTCTGAAGTACCTTCATGTGGGGTTGCAGACACCGCTGGCGTAGTATCCCCACTGGCTCCACTAAGGTTCTTAGGATGCAACAACGAATGATGCTTCCGCTGACATATACGGCATTTTGAAAGAACACGGCAAACTTTGGAAGTGTGGTTACTGCCCAAACAATTAAAACATACACCCAAAGACTTTGAAATGGCACGACGCTCGTCAGTATCTAGTTGACAAAACTTCCTACAATTGGTGAGCTTGTGACTCTCAGAACAATGTGGACATGAACCATTAATAGCACCATGCATTACTTTAGCGTGAGATGTACAATTACTATCGGCTTTTGATTTATGTTTAGGTTCAACGCATTCTAGGGCTCGAAAACGCGTCTCTAAAAACTCGCAAAGCTGTTTAAAGGAGGGTAGATCGTCGGATGATTTACTAACATGCAGTTCCCACTGCTTCCTAGATTCTACGTCCAACTTCAAGCTTACAACATAAACAACAATAACGTCCCACGAACTAACATCAATCCCAATATTGGCAAGTTCGTGCAAACAATCATTAGTAACATCAAGCAAATCTTTCAGTGCCTTCGATGATTCGATTCCAATATTACGTTGGCCAAATAGTCGGTTTAATATACATGTTGACATAAATTTCTTATTATTGAACCTATGTTGTAACATATCCCAACATTTTTTATAGTTAACATCAGTTATAGGAACATGTCTTATAAGCTGATCTGCTTCACCTGACAGCTGAGTTTTTAAATAGTGGAGACGTTGTACGTCATCAAGTTTTTTGTTATTGTGGACTAATGATATGAACAAATCTCGAAACGACGACCACTCTGTATATTTTCCACTAAAAGTAGGTAAAACTATTTTTGGCAATCTTCCCACACTGTCAGATGGACTATCGCAAACTTCTTTATTGGAACTATTAACTTTTAATTGAGACAGAGCATTTTTTAATTCAACCTTATACATTAAATACGTTTCATAAACCTTTTCATAAATATCTTCCTGAAAGTATTCATACAATTCTTCACCTTCACATTCGCCTACGATTCCTTCGTATTTTGCAGTAAAATTCCTGAATTGGCCCTCCAACATCTCTAGACGTGCGTCCACATAGTTGTAATTTATCCGATCTTTCGGAGACTTTTTGAAGTTTATCAAGCCCTTCTCAATTTGTCCTTGGACATCCTTCAACTTTCTCAATTCCTTTTCCATGTTTTATGTCAACAGTATTTTTCTAAGTGTCAATAGGTATGTGGGTATATATACAAGTCCAGTGAAGAGTAATTATTCTAAGTGCCGCCAAGTGTAATTTTCCTAAGTGTTTTGAACACTTGTAAAATCGCTTCGAAATCGGGCATAGATTCGACGTCTGGTCGTTTTTATCGAAACTATTCTAAGTCCCTGACCGCACTATTTTTAAATAACACTTAAATGTACTCACGGTTTTTTGTCCACTTATGCACTTCTCTACTCACGTGATACACAATCCTCAACACTACGTTTGTTCACCGACTACTAGCGCCACCTCGTATCAAGTAGCGTAACTATGTAACTAATCCTTGTTACTTGTGTTCCTCCAATATTGCCATCCGGCTCGAAGGACCATGTACAATATCGGTACAAGGTGCCTTGGAGTCTGTTATACTCAAATAAAACGCAGTACTTCAGAGCAAGACAATTTTAATATTATAAACCCGAGTCGTATACACTCTGCCAGGTAACGAAACCATAGCGCGATCTAATTCGATCCCAACGCTATCTATCGAGCTATCAGGTAGTTTTCTTAACAAAATATTGAGTATTTTTGTGGGATAGCGTGGGGATCGAATTAGTCTTGTTACTACTGTTTTTACATTGAACACATACTAAACTCGAATTTAGTGGAAAAATCCGAAATTAGACGTTAAAAAGGTTTATCTTATAATTAATTAATATATCTTATCAAATTATTATTGAAATTATAAGAAAATGTGTTCCGAACTGAATAAAACTGAAAACTGACAAACTGTGTTTCCCGATAGCTACAATCTAGGGGTCTTTAAGTCAAGAGTGAATGGGTTTTTTCTAGGCAAGCGTGCTTCACCGTCAACCACATCATCGCTTTCCATCAGGTGAGATAGTGGTCAAGCGCGAGCCTATTGTTAATAAAAAAAAATACAGTTAATGGTTGTCTTATTATTTCGTGACAAATTCTTAATTAAATATTTATTCGGGCACCAATTATTTAAACACAGTACCTTGACCATACTTAAGCTATTTAATAATTTAAAATACCTTCATACAGAGAACCAATAAGAAGAAAACATCCTATCTCATGAACTTTATTATTTGGGCGAAATGTTTTCCTACAATGATAGGCATTTGGAGATACAGTTACCAAAGGTTTGGTTGCTGGTTAAATAATTATTGGGACTTGCAAAATATGTCTTACTAGCAACAATACAGAGTTTTGCTATTATCTAATTAGTTTTGTATTATATTATTAAACTTTATTTTCTAATAACTAAAGTTTGTTTTTTTAAGGCCCAGTTTTTGGAGCCTTTGTTAACTCAACCATTGGTTAAATATGCTAACCAATACTTTCGAATTTCGGTAAAACGGGTTTATTCATTATAGAGTTAATTATTTGTCTAACAAATGGTCAAAAAATTAACTCTCCAACTTATTTGAACATTTGTGATGCTATCAATTGATAATAAAACGCATCTTACCAAAATTTGAAACCGTTGCTTAGCAAATTTAACCATTGGTTGAGTTAACTATGGATTAAAAAGCTGGGTCTATGTTACAAAACTTGTACGGTAAGTTCTTCCTTTTTTTACTATAAAGAGAACAAGAGTGAGTAAGAAGTTATGGGGATAAAGTTATCATGTGATGCGAAGCTGGCGTTTTCCCAACGAAAGTTGGGCTAAGACTGAGCTATAAATATCCTGCTCTGTGCACCAAAAAATTTATGTTGCCAGTATGAGAACGGGCACGTTTCTTTCTGTTTTGTTGTATCGGTTTTGTTGCGTTTTATATAAGTATACATTTTTTGGTAAAGGGGTTAACTAACTGCGAGAGGTTCGTTATATTTTCCAAACATGATGCAGTTTTATTTAGTGTCATAAATTGGTTTATTATTTATGAAGATACATTTACATAGCAAACAAATCTTTTGAACCACGAACAACAAGTAATGCTGGTTGCGGATGGGAGAAATGTTTATTTAAATAAAGTACGTATGTGTATTTATTTAATAAACCATTTTTGCACAAACACATAATATACAGACAAGAAGAAGGAAAAGAAAAATAGGTACAAAGGTGATACTTATTTCTATAGAAATCTCTTCCAGCATACCTGCAAAGCAAATATGAAAAAAAGAGATGTAGACATGGTGTGTAGAGCGAAAAAATAATACACAGTAATAATTAATACTGATTACAAATAAAATATACTGTCTTAAATATACATACATATTTTTAAAATAAATATTATGGCAATACATATTAATACCTATACATATAAAGGATAATAATACATCATTATATGCAACTACTACTCAAAACGGTGAAAGAAAACATCGTGAGGAAACCGGCATGTCCTAGAACCAAAAACTCAAAGACATGTGACATCTGCCAATCCGCACTGGGCCCGCGTGGTGTATTATAGTCCACTCCCTCTATGAGAGGAGGCCTGTGTCCCAGCAGTGGGAACTTTAAAAGGCTGATGATGATGATGATATGCAACTATGACGGAAGTGAAAGGTACTGTTCTTTCACTCTTCTTTTAAAATCTGCCAAATTGTTGCTGAGTTTGGCAGTCCCTAATGTCAGGTGGAAGAGAGTTCCACAATCGCAAGGCGTACACAGTAAAAGAGTAGGAGTAGAAGTCTATACTGTGCGAAGGGATATAAAGGAGATTTTTAAGATGCGACTTGCAAGGGACATCGGAAAGACGGGAGTAGGAAAAGCGTTCTTGGATGTAGGAAGGCGTTTGAAAATTACGAAGGATGTTAAATAATAGACACAATATGCAAGAGTTCCTGCGAAGTCGAATAGGGAGCCACTTGAGTAACTTGCGAAAATCTGAAACGTGATCATACTTTTTAAGGTTGAGAACAAAACTAATATGTTGTAGTAGGTACTTAGTTTCCCGGACGAGATCTTTTTCAAGCACCTTAATAACTGTCTAAATATTAATTACTAGCTGACCCCCGGGGCTTCGCTCCCGTCAACTAGCTACCTACCCACCTACCCTGCCTAACCTGTCTACCCTGCCTATCCTGCTCACCCTGCCTAACCTACCTACTCTACCTACCCTAACCTATCTACCTACCCTACCCTACCTACCTACCTACCCTGCCTACCTACCTACTATTTTTTATCTATCATCAATAGTTTTCTCAGCGCACGCCAAAGAATGAATTTTATAGGCAACATTTTGGTACCTTGGGTTACCTAAATTATTTCAATTTTCATAAGGATCTCTAATATTTTTGAAAATATATGATAGCCTTTGACACTCAGGAATAATGTAGATTTCTACTGGTGAAAGAATTTATAAAATCGGTTCAGTAGATTCAGAGATTACCCCTTACAACGTCACAAACTCACATACTTTACCTCTTTATAATATTTGTATAGATTATATAGACGTATAACTTTTTCAATTCGCTCATAAATTATTATTTTACACAACAAAGGTAAAATTAAAAGGAAGTAAATTACAAGATTTTCCTTTTATTTTGAATAGTTAGTTAAAGACTCATTTACGTACTATTCAAATGAAAATTCTTATAAGTTATTTAATGCAGGGTATAAATTAATATTCCAAGTAATAGATTATGGATTCCTATTTAATATCTATTGAATTTTCCTATACCTTTTTCAGAAGATTTTTCTGAGAACTCACTGTTGGCCTTTTTGCTTGATAAAAGTTATCAATAGTTATATAAAAATTATCTTGATAAAAGTCAGAAATAAAAAAGAGCGAAAAACCAAAAATAGTCAGATATAAAATTATAACAAGATGTTGTTGTCTTTCTAGTTAATTATTAATAGAATAGATTTTACCTAATAATGTTGTGTTATAGGATATTATTTGTATGTTATCTACTAGTTTATCCATTTTTATTGGCTGGATTGGCTTGTTAAATGGGGACCCCCATTTAACAAGCCAATCCCAAAAAGCGGATTAGGCACAGTTTTTTTAGCCGTTGTTTACTCAAGTTATGGTTAAAAATAAGTTGGAGAGTTAATTATTTGACCAAATTGTAAAGCTAACAATTGATGAAAATACGAATTTTACCGAAATTTTAAACCACTTGTTAGCTGTTGTGTTAAACCACTAGTTAGTTGTTGTAACCATTAGTTGAGTTAACTGCGGATCAAAATACTAGGCCTTAAAATAAGGGGTTTCTCATTCTTTAAAAGTATATGGGATGGCAAAGGCTCATTTTTATTACCTACTAAATGTGGATTTTATGGGCATTTAGAAGTTTAATGGATTGGAAATTTAAACTCCTAATACTAAAAATTTCCAATTTAATTGGGTTTAAATATGAACACATAAAAAAGTTGTAAAATCGATTTAATGTTTATCCAAACCACAGTTAGCGACCTTACTAACGGGTCGACGCGATTCCATTTATGTCATACTTTTAGGAGATCATTAAAGCGAAATTGCAATTTCGTTAACATTCACATGGGCGCAATGCTTTGTGATTCGACCTTTTTACACTTGAAATTTTCTTAGAAAAAAATACGTGCACGATATCGCTATCGTGCACATATTTTTTATCACCATCAAAAAGATCTTTTAATAATAAGTTTAAATTTATAGTAGTAAGAACAATTTGGTGGTTTAAGCTAGTTGCTCAAACCATGATTACTTAGCTGATTAATATATGAGTTTATTATATTTGCTTTGAACGTGGTTTTTCATCAATTAAATAAAAAAATAAAATTTTCAGATAAAACTGCGGTTTGAACAGTAGACCGTGAAAAAATATTCCAACTTTGTAAATCAATTCGTAACTGGCTTCAAAAATGCAAAATGATAAATAAATATATATAAAAACACAACTTTGTACTTTGTAACTAGTGTACAACAAAATCATACAAACGTGATTTCCAACAAATTCAATATCATTGTTTGAAGAAAAAAGAAAGAAATAGTTTAGTTTGTTTGTAAGTTTAAATCAATGACTTAATCTTATCAAAAATAGATTTGTAAACATAGCAATTTGGGGTTTTTTAGTTTTTAATCCGAATTTATTGATAGTAGAAAAATACTACTTAGACAGATCTATAGATAATTTTTTGCTGATTTTGTTGACATCAAAATACTTAAAATCGCCCAGTTGTCAGATAGCGGCACTTTGGCTATTATAGTATGGCAGTGTTGTGGAATTCTCAAGTTTACTGTTTATTTACTGGCACATAACCATACAACGTAGTTGCAATTTTTCGATACAACCGTTTCGATCAACAAAGCAGTTTCAGTTACAACAATCGTGTATTAGATCAGGAAAGCCTTCAAGGTTTGCATAGATTTGTTGGTTTTGGATTTACGGTGTTTGTACACTTCCGCTTACCGCTGGGATACCACCGTGAAACGTGGCATTGCTGCATGCAATTTGGTCTGTTAACACCAAACACTATTAGTGTTTTTACGCTAGAGATATGCAAGTTAGGTAACTATTGCAGCTGCTCCAAGCTAGGTAGCTAACCTAGCTTGGCGCAGTTGTGTTGGACAATAGCTAGTGAAGCTTGATTGTTCGCAACAAAAGTGAGAGTGGAAGGAAAGAGAGCACGCCCAACTATAAATAGTCCGGTACACGTACTTGCACCGCGCAAACTCCTCGCACAGCTTTGATGGAACCAATCAAAGCAAACACATTTTCACAGCACCGCTAGACGTCCTCGCACTGTCTAGCTATATAACACATAGTGGTAAAGCACCCTTGTAAATGGCTTTTAAATTCGATGGCAGTCTTTCAGGAGGCGAACTCTCACATATAGATCTGACTTATAGATCTGACATATAGATCTGACATATAGATCTGACATGTAGATCTGACATGTAGATCTGACATATAGATCTGAAATATAGATCTGACGTATAGATCTGACATATATCATCAAGATGTTTGATGATGATGTGTTTTTTCATATTTTAAATTGTTCCCCGAGTAAAAGTTGTTTAAATTTATGTCTACTTTTATCTACTAGAAGATTGCCAATGAATTAATAGTCACCCAGTATCTATCTTTTCAGGTATATTTGTTTATTTAAAAAACACCCAAGTTTCAATTTCGTGACATGGTTAGAAAGGCAAATATCTTTATTTTAAAACTGCAGAGATTGTAACTGTGTAAGTATTTACTAACTGCAATTGTTTACTTTAGATGACTAATCACCGCTGATAGCTACAAAATCTGCTGATTACCAATGCAAGCTGTATTAGTTAGTAAACAGCTTCCGCATGGCCTCTCTTGCCAAATTAAAAATAAAGATGCTGTAACAGATTCAGGGGTTGTTTGTTCCAAATTTTCTAAATCATACATAATATACAACACATCGAAAGTGTGTGACAAGATGGTGACACTGACATTCAGTGTACTCGTATTTTAGAAAAAGACTACGCAATAATGTACTCCTAGGTTACACACCCGAAATGCCTCTTAATACATTTTTTTATTCGTCTACGGAATCAATGCCTTTGTTTAAATAAACAAACTTTGGAAATAGAGAAGAAACCATGTCTTTTCGTCATTTTCTAATCATGTAAAACAACAAAATGAAAAATGATAAACCAGGAACGTGCAGTTTTACTTTTAGCTCTCCTTTATTAAAATTTAATAAATTAAACAACAATACTAAGCTGTTTTCCAACAAAAGAGTTATAACAGCTCACTGAACAGAAACTCCATTCGTTATCAGTATCGAAGATAAACACAGTGCGGCGTTTAGATTCATTAAAGTCCAACTTTTGCAGTTTAATTAAAGTTTTGTATATTCGCTAGAGACTTCCCGCGGCGATGCCCGCATTCCTCTAAAACTTGTCCAAAGTAATGTGGCCTGGTTATATCTCAGTATACCAAGTAGTAACATGTATGTTAGTTACATAATATTAAAACAAGTTTTAAAAGTTGTGCAATATTCTTAAAGTTAGTTTCCTTGGAGACCGGCTCTGCTGATAAACGTTGCCTTGTATGTCTTTCTTTATTAATGTTCTCTTGTTGAATAGTTTAGAGAAAAAGATGAGTCGTAGAAAATTAAAAAGATATTAACTAAGACTTTTTCTTACCATAAAAAAAAACTTTTTGCAAAAAAATAGTACCGACTTCCAAATACAAAACTACAAAGTGAAAAATAACTTAATTTTTTGAAGTCGGTGTCTTTCGTAGGTACCATTTTTTTGCGTTATGGACACCGACTTCAAAAAATTAAGTTATTTTTCACTTTGTAGTTTTGTATTTGGAAGTCGGTACTATTTTTTTGCAAAAAGTTTTTTTATTTTTCACTTTTTTGTTGTACGTACCTAACAGGCAAGTTAGTAAGGGAAATATTTCGCCAGAATAGATATCATGAAACTTGAACATAACTGGTGAAATGAGAGGTCTGCTTACCCCTTAAGAGCGAACTGGCGTGATGTTATGTTATGAAATGTTATAAACAACAAACAGACATGCGATTGCAGCAATCCCGAGAGAATTGCCGTTATTTATTGAAGAGTTCTGTTGTATATCTCCGAAGTTCTGCATCAGATCTTCACTAAATTAAAATGGGACCAATTTCGGAACATATTTTTTCAAACAAAAAAAGAATTTTCAAAATCGGTCCACAATTGACGATTACTCAATCGGTGAACAAACACAAAAAAAAAAAAAAAAACAAACTTGAAGTCGAACATAGAACCTCCTCCTTTTTGGGAAGTCGGTTAAAAAAAGGGTTGCTTAGTTTAAGAAACTAAACAGTCAACACTTGAAGACTATACGTGCCTTTTCATACAGATTGATATATAGGTTGTTGGGTGAAAGAGCTAATATTATGATCAAAACTAGCTACAATAAGTACGTGGGTAAAATCGAGACGGGCATAACACAAAATCCCAAACTTTTTTGGTCTTTCGTAAAGGCGAAAAGGTCCCAGTCCAACGATATACCGTCAGAGATGAAACCTCACGATCAGATAGCCACTTCCGGAGACGAGATCTGCAACCTCTTTGCAACCCATTTTTCCTCAACTTTTATCTCAGCGGAAGACGCAATACATACTTCTGTGCAGGAAGGACATAGGTATCACCAGAATAGCTTAGGTATGGTCACGTTATCTGAAAGGGATGTTGTTAAAGTCCTTAAAAAACTAAACGTGTGCAAGGGTCCAGGACCCGATGGTTTACCGCCATTATTTGTCAAAAACTGTGCGAGTTTGGTCGATGTTCCTGGGCTTCTGGACGATATAAATATATTTGTTCCCCGTAGTAGTCAACCCAGGCCTGACCGTAAAGTTGAGTTATTTGCACCTACTGCAGTTCGAACAAACCTCGGGCGATCAGCGCCATTGAACCGCTTCATGAGGACCTATAATAGGAGCCACTCTAGCACCAATGACATTGACATCTTCTCCAACACCTTGGCTCAATTTCGTAGACATCTTTTTCAACAACTTCAGGAAATTAAGTAATTGTTTTATTCCATCATTGACTGCTCTTAATTATATAATTATTGTATTCTGTTATTGTTTATTCATTACTTCTTTGTTGTTATTCACTTTAATTTAATTCTATGATTTGTTTTATATATTTTGATTTAATGATTAATGATTATTATTGATTTTTCTTATTTGACATTTTAGCATTTGTTTTTTTTTTTTTGTATTTGGCGACATTTTTTGTATTCTATGTAATTAAATATATGTAAGTGCTGTGCACACCTTTAAGTGAATAGTTCACTGTAGTTAATACAACGAATGTGATTTATCTGTTATCAATGTTTTTGTGAAACATTCGTTGGTGTGCCGTAATAATAATAAATAAATAAATACGCCCCGTTGCTGCAAGGTGTTCCAGTGCGAGGATAAACGAATACATACAAATGAATAAGTAGAATTGTTTGTTCATCTGTTTGAAAAGGTTTCCTTAATCTTCATCCGATAACGAAATTGTCTCATTGATTGAAACCTAGACTATCGCTTAGTGTAATAGCCAACTTTTCTACCGAAAAGTGTCCGGTTCCTGTGGCATAAGTTGTGGAAGTGAAGCCGCGGGAAACGCTAGTACTTGTTAGCTAGTGTTAATTAATAATTTAATTTTATTCTGTTCTTGCTATTCTCAAATTATTTCCTTGTATCTTGTTACGGTAACGAGTACATTAATTAACTTAGACAAACTACATTGCATTTCACGATACCACATTTTCACGAATACGTCCACAAACGAATAAACACTCATTTATACATGCAGCCGTTGAAACGGGCTCATCATTAAAAATAATAACATTACTCCGACATGTTTTGTTTGTAACAAACATTTGGGTAAAATGCGCATTTAGTTTATGCTCCGTCCATCCAGAGTGTCCCACATAATTATTTTTGCCCAGAAATACCCGGGAACTCGGGGCGTGAACTCAACGGAGCATGGGGATTCATATGCAACCATAGGAATTTATCACCAGAGTTATGGTTTTCTTCTTATTAAATGGAATATGTACCAACTTTCTATATGGCAACATTCTGGAAAAGTTTACATTTATGTTTGTATGTGCAGTATACGAATTTAGTTATATTTTCTTACGGATTAAAAGGCATAGCTTAATAGCTTAATAGAAAACTTTAAATAACCAACCCCTACCAACTATATACATTATGGTGCGCAATAAACACTTGAGAATTTTGAGAATTTAATATATTTTAAAACAAATGGAGGATGAATGTAAGGTAACGCCGAGCAATTCATCAAAACGGATGAATTGAATTGAAATTAATCCAATAATAATCTTGAGTGATGATAGCCATTAAACATATGCATCTGATAATCAGATCCTATTAATTTGAAAAATAACTCATTTGTAAAGATGCTTAATGTATTTCGATAATTATTCATTGGTAGCGCGATGACATCCAATCTATAACAATTAAAACCCAGGTAGGGACTTATACATAAAATAAGCACAAATTGGATTAGTTAATTATATCAGAGTGAATTTTCCATCAAGCCTTCAAAATATTACACATACGAAACGATAACATATACGAACATTAAATTACGCCAGCCCAAGCTATCAGAGTGCATTAAAACTACATTTTAAAAACTAATAGAAAATTTGTTGCGCGTCCAAGCATCCCATTTTAGAAATAGATCGTGCAGCGGTTTATCCGAGCAAAATATGATTTTCTCCACGATGAACCAGCTGATGATAGTCGAGCGTTACCGAAGTTACACGAAACGTGGCGAAATGAGCCGAGCTTTTCGTGGAAAATTGTGAAAAAAAACGTGACGGTAATGCATCACGTTTTTCATTTGAAAAATACATATCCCAACTAAGTCGAACATTTTTCAATTCAACGCTAGTATTACTAAATAAATTGTTTGTTTGCTTGTTTGTAGCAGGTATAGTACATTATGGTACAAGTGTGTAATGTTGGTGATTATCGATGAGGCGCCATTGAGACCCGAGCCGTTAGGTGAGGGTCTTAAGAGAGCCGAGGACGGTAATCATCAATACACACGTGTATCATACGACGTTTTTCAACACACTTGTGAAGCAAATATTACAAAAAAATCATTTCCAACAGTGAAAACGAGTTGAGAAATTTTTTTCGCAGTGGCGGGCAAAATTAATCAGTTTTCTTATGCGCGCGCATCTAATAATGGCGATCGGCCATAGACTAAAAATAATGAGTTATCTTTTTTTGGCTTTTCGCGAATATCGTTTTAGCCACGTACAAAATGGGGAATTTCAAGTTTTCTTTATTGAGGCGCCATTGAGACCCGAGCCGTTAGGTGAGGGTCTTAAGAGAGCCGAGGACGGTAATCATCAATACACACGTGTATCATACGACGTTTTTCAACACACTTGTGAAGAAAATATTACAAAAAAACCATTTCCAACAGTGAAAACGAGTTGTGAAATTTTTTTCGCAGTGGCGGGAAAAATTAATTAGTTTTCTTATGCGCGCGCATCTAACAATGGCGATCGGCCATAGACTAAAAATAATGAGTTATCTTTTTTTTGGCTTTTCGGGAATAGCGTTTTAGCCACGTACAAAATGGGGAATTTCAAGTTTTCTTTATTACAGACAAAAAGAAAAGTTTTATTTATTAAACACGAACAAGTTGATATTATCTATTTAAATACGAAGTTGCATCAAATGTGTTGCATTTGTACTATTGAGCACGATCTTTTTTGCATCGAAACTTTTTTAAGAACAAAGCAACTCAACCAATAAATTAAAAAAAAAACTGTTTATCTCACTTGTGAATAATAGTAATGAAAAAGTCACAGTTTGATAACAGGTGTCATTATGTGCCTAATTGCAGTGAAATTAGAGCCAAGTGAGTTGAAAAGTAATTTCTTTAATTAGTTTATCCGATTTCGATATTTTTTCACTAGAATAAATCTGCTACACTATCGCTGGAGTATCTTACAGAATACTTTTATTCCGAAAAAAATTAGACACGTTTCCTATACCGACGGCCCGGGGATCAATATCTTGTATTTTAAGTCAGCTTATGGAAAGTTTACTTTTCAGCAAATTAGACAAAATCAATCATCATCCTTAGATCATTCACAACTTGATTGTTATTTTAAATTACACTAAACAAACTTTTATCGTTGATCTTTCAAGGCTCTCAATTCTAATGAAATTTTCCTAAAGAAAATCTTGCATTTTCCATCGTGGCATGAATTTTCGCCGCAACCTTCGGTCGCTTCTGTCTATACATACGTCTAACTGTATCTCTTTAAGGCTAAGAGAATGGAGGCCTATTTTCGGAGCGCATGCCTCTTTTGTTTCGTCCACATTCATTAATATATATGAGAGAGCTCTTAGTATACGCAGCCTACGGCACTCGACGCTACTACCGTATACTTGCTGATGCCTTGGTACATTTTACACTTTGAGTGCCTAATAGCTCAATAATGTAACACATAACTGCTGTTTTTTAGCGGCTGGGTTATGTTTGGAAGTTAAAGGTTTTGCCAAGCGAATGTTTGCAGAAGAATTTTCGGTAAGGATTATGTTATCTATAATTATGATCATACAATACCTACAGGATAGTTTAATATATTAATCAAAATAGACTTTTAATAATCCATTGAAATAAATTTAACATTATCTGATGTTCATAATAGCAATGTTAATGATTTTGCATAAATATT
This sequence comes from Orthosia cruda, assembly GCA_964057195.1. Taxonomy (NCBI): domain Eukaryota; kingdom Metazoa; phylum Arthropoda; class Insecta; order Lepidoptera; family Noctuidae; genus Orthosia; species Orthosia cruda. Next base: position 30,737,241 of record OZ059826.1, read on the forward strand.
TTCACAATAATTTCATGATTTCAAGATATCGTGTTGATGCATTAATTTTATTACACAAACCAAAAATAATGCTAAAATTAAACAGCAAAATCTTATGTATTTCTTATCTTGTCTGTTATCTTTGCATATTTTGTATTTATTATTTCGATGATTTATTAACTTAATTTCTAGCAGGTATGTGTTAGTAGGTAAGTTTATTGTATTAAATGTATTTGTTGGAATAATACCAATCCTAATTTAAATTAAGCCTTTCGGCGTACCTAATATTAATATTATGAAATAATGCAATTAATTTTTGCCACCACAAGGTTGTAGAAAGCACAAAATGAAAAAAAAAAATGTTGTTATAGCGGCAACAGAAATAAATCATCTGAGAAAATTTCAACTGTCTAGCTTGGGCGCGGAGTCTTAGTAATAGGGTCCCGTTTTTACCCTTTGGGTACGGAATCCTAATAATTAAATACTAAAATTAAGATTTATTTCCTTCGAGTAATCAAAATACTGCGCATTTTTTGCTCATAAAAATTCGGTTCACGTAAGACGAAACGCAAAATATAAATGAAGTGATGAATTAGGTATTTTTTTGCTTGTATTAATTATTTAAGGAAAATTTTAGCTTTAAGAAACAGAAGTCACTAAGTAATCAGACATATTTAATTATCTCTCTCGGCTTGATTGCTAGAAAGATTGATTAGCTCACTGAGATTGTCTGATATGATACGGATCGCGGTTGGATTCCGGGTTATCACCTGCTGCAATGGCACAGATGCAGCTTTTCTGATTAGAGTAGAATCTACATTCATCTGCTGACCTATCTGTTCCATTAACAAAGATGTAGGTACAGAAAAAATATTGCAATGTCTCTTTAATTTCTGAATAACTATCTACTAATATAGGTATAGCTTTGATATACCTAAACATTAGTAACAGATTCACTCGCTTCGGCCGTCAAGGAAACCGGGGTTTCGTAACTGGTTTCCATTACCTTTATGTACAGTCAAACTAGCCATTCGGTATACACTTTATGTACAAATATGTCATCTTTCCTAATACTCTGTCAATTTATTAATACAATAATTGCCCTACACTAGGATTTTCTTCCTGTATCGTGGGTGAGTTTACAAATATTTAAACTCACATCCACAAGACACACAGATCAGTACATTGTCTCAAAGTAAGTAGTTGCAAGTTATGCGCCTGTTGACTAAATAACCTTTTCGACTCCTCTACCTACATAGTACAATCGGCAAAAAAACGAGCATTCAGTTATCTTTGTAAACTTTTTAACTCAGTTATGTGAGTGCTCTGTGACGAAGTCTATGGCATAGCTTGTCTGAGCCAGACAGGTGCGGAATGAAAAAAAAAGTTTTGCATAACCTGAGGATATTCGATTTGTGTAGTGTTTGGATTGCGACTCGTAAAAAAACGAATGTTCAAAGTTTTTCTAGGTAGATGTTGACCTACATAAAATACAATATATAACAGCACGCCAGTATTATCAGAAGGATTAAGCTGAAGTGTACTTGTTATGTTTTAGCCTCATGAATTAGGGGCGAGCCTATTGCCTCAAAAAATCAGGTGGCCACAAATACAAACCCCTGGCTGCTACAAAGAAATTCCAGATACAAGAACTCAATATCACTATAACTCACCCAGGAGATATCTTGCTCAAAAGTAGCGTTTGCGACCACTAGACCAATGAGGCAGTTTAACCTAATATTGTTGACTGGCTGGACGGGGTAGTGGTTAATTTCTCAAATATATTTCTTAATTATTTTATCCCAACACACTTCACACTAATAATATTATATAGGCGAAAGTTTGTGAGTGTATTTGTTATTTCTTCACGCCACAACGGCTGAACGTATTTGGATGAAATTTAGTAGTTTTGAGATAGATTATAGTTAGGAATAGCACTTAAGATATATAATAAAATAATAAATAATTTTCGACTTACACGCGGGCGAAGCCGCTGGCAGAAGCTACAAACTTGGCAGTAATTTTAAATTTACCACATTCCACCTATAGATTCCTAAAACAACAATGCAATACTCATTATATTTAACTTAACATCAATACTGCCGCTAATATTAGAATAATTCGAAAGGCATTAGTTTACATAACAAGAATGATTCTTCGGAAAACCAAGAGGAAAGAGGGAAAACCGTACGGAAAAGGAATAAACATTTATTAAATCATGCCGTATGTGAGAGTTAGAAATGAGTGTTTTATTACCGACCCGAGTTTGTGGCCAGGAAAATTGCGACGGCTATTTTCTATCGTTTAGGGCATTACGTATTGTTGTTGTGGGGTGATTGGCGAGAGAGCTTTCAATTTAGGTGATTTACAGATTGAAGGAGCTAGTCGCAAGCTCAAGTTCGGTGTTCCTTAGATCACGTTTGGGTTCTAATAAATTGTAGAAACACAAGAAAACAAAATATGAACTATATTTTTATAGGTACTGTGTTTGACATAATATGCATTCTAGTGCCCTATAACTTTATAAATTAGAGTTTGAATTGATAATACAGTTTCTGTATAGACACATAAGATTTTCACACTCAATCTGAATTGTTAAAAATATACATTTCAAGTAATCTGTCTAGCCTTTCCTAACTATATTGATGTCGGCTTCTTCAGTGAAATCAGATGAAACTGAGTAGCAGTTATTTACATGGAGTGACTGCCTATTAGAACTCCACAACCCAGTAATTTGGTAGGCTTGGCAAGATTGGTGTCAGATTTACTGGCTACTGACTGACCCGTGAAAAATATTAAATAAAAGTTATTAAATAAATATTATTCCTGAAATCGCTTGTTTCCTGGCTCAATATGGCATTATGAGCGACAGCTGTCGTAAAACTTCAAAACAATATTAACACAGAAAGTGCTTACACGACGTCTTTAACGAGCGCCAAGCTCAGTGTGAACCCGGAGTGTTCCAGTACACTCGATAATTAGCTCGGCTTTACCATAGCACCTATTTGTTTTATGTCGCGTGATTTCATATTGAAGTAGGTATGGTTTATGTCCAAAAAACGACTTTATACACACTCAACTTAGCCGCTAACAATCCTTAACGACGCAATTATAACTATGCCAGATAACATTCGATATCGATTGTTATACGAAACATCCTTTTACATAATATTATTAATTATTATATCTCTAGCCGTGAGAACCTGTATTTGGCTTAATGTAACATACTCAACTTGTGTATTCATTTTATGTATAGCTTTTGGTTTTCCATCCAATAAATAAATAAATTACAAATGTCTGATTATTACTTGCTAAGGAATTCTCTCACTTATATCAGAAATCGCCTTCATTTTCTCGTAAAAAAGTTGTAGGAAGCCGGCGCGCCGACATCGAAAAACTCGTTAAATATCAATACGTAGCGTTAATGTTTACACGTAGTCATAACGAAACCACCCGTATTGGATGACAGCCAATAGCGAGCAATATTTGTCGAAAGCCATGACAACCGTAGATGCGCACCTGTGCTCCGAATATTTGGAATACTAATGTAAAATACCTAATACTACCACAACCATAGCTATTAAAAACATTTAAGCCACTGTCACATGTTTAGATCTCGTAAAACTGCCACAAGAGAGTGTAAAACAAACACACAAAGTGAAAAATAACATCACTTTCGGCAGTTGGTGTTCCTGTTTTCGTTTCTTCGTTTTTTGACACGGACTGCCGAAATTGAAGTTATTTTTCACTTTGTTGTGTTTTTGTTTAGAAGTCGGTTGTAATTTTTGTAAAAAATATAATTATTTATCACTTTTTAGTTGTGGTAAATATTGGGCATACGTATATGTGGTACATAGTAAAGCCAGAATAGACTAACCCAATAACATGAAATTTAAACAAAACTATGGAATGAACTGTTCACACCTGCGTACCCCTTTAGAGCGTACCAGTGATGTTATGTTATGAAACGGTCTAAACAATAAACAGACATGCGATTGCAGCTATCCCGAGTGATTTGCCGTCATTTATTGAAGAGGTTTGATGTATATCTCCGAAGTTCTTCATCAGATCTTGATGAAAATTTAATGGGACCACATGCAAGCGTTCAAATAAAAAAAAGAATCATCAAAATCAGCTCACCCAATAAAAGTGCTGAGGTAACATAAAAAAAAACTCCTCCTTTTTGGAAGTCGGTTAAAAATGAGAGAGTACACGTTAAAGAAGCCGCCGTGCATACGTCGCGATTTTCATTTTAAGTTTTTGTGGTGGAAAAATAACACCGTCGGGCCATACTATATGCTAAATAGTGAAGAACTTCCGGGGGCCGCAACTTGGCTTTCCTCGCAGCTTTATAATTTGGCGCTCGACTCTGTGAATTTACGGAGTTCTTTTTTTAAGTATATGGCACGTGTCAAGGCTTTGTCTGTGGTTTTGTTAAGTAGATGTAATGTGAGTTAAAAGAGTTGGTTTGTTTTCCGGCACTGCTTGAAATGTAGAACGGCGCAGACTAGGAATGGAATAGGTTTTTCGGTATTTTTAAAAGCTTTGACTATGAGGCTGTTTGTTCAATATTTTCGTAGACCAGGTCTGTCTCATAGGCAGTTTAATTTAGTTAGCGACCAGCCTTAACCTGATTAGAGCCGCCAATAGCTAACCTAAATTAATTAAGCTTGGTTCGCATGGGTTTGGTTTTCATACTTTGAAGTTCATAATTTGAGTTCTGCACACAATTATAAAATACCACCTCAACTACTGGAACTAAGCTTGAGCTTAGCTCTTGGGGTCTTATTTATCAAAACTTCGACGTAGTTTAGCAATTGCTTTGGAGTAAAAATACAAATTTTCTATACGAATATTGAATTTAGAATCTTTTAATATGTCTGCAACCACCTTTTAAAAACTTGGTTTAATTTTATAAACTGACAATAAAGAAACAAAAGTCATTATTAATGCTTGTCATAATATATGCGGCATCGCATATAGCTGGTACGATTTCAAATTGATCAGTGAATCACTGCGCTCAGCGCTTATAATGACGTGCGTTCACGAGCTACAATGGCCACATTGTGCGTAATAGTGCCATTTTGAGGTCCGTAATGAATGGGTAAATGACTTCCATGGGCGCAGGGCGGTTTTGTAAAAAGTAAATTATGTGATAGTGTGCCTGTAAATTGCAATTATGTTTTATTACCGAAATCATAGATGTAACGTGTACAATGTGGGGCAGTTTGTACAACATTTAGTTAATTTTGTAAATATAATAAAGTATAAATTAAAGAAACCGTATCCTTCACGGTATGTGAATTCTTTAATTTTATATAACTAAGATTTATTAGGAGCGCGAATGCCGGCGGCATATTTAAATGTGCAAACGTGTTTGGTCCAAAATAAACGATTTTTTTGAAGACGCAATTTAAATTGCGTCGATAGACGTAGTGCCAATCGATCGAATAACATCGCATTGCGTCCATTTTAACGTACTTGAATTTTTTGCTTGGGAAAATGTCGCTTATAGGTTTGATAGAAATCGAATCGCGTGAAGAATTCAAGAGGGTCGCTAAAATTTATATTAGTAGATAATTTGTTATAGTGTATAATATAGGTTGTTCTATATATCTTGTTATTGTATTTTACTGTATTATATAGCAATTCAAAATATTGCTAAAGTTACTTATTATGTTTGGGATACTGGCAACTCAATCAATGTAAATAAAAACTGTATAAAATGATTAGAGTTCTTAAAAATCACAACAAACAAGCCTTTATTTATTTTCCCCGCAACGGAAAAAACAAAAACATTACACAAGTGTAAGCATATTTGAAATTAAAAACGAAAGCACATCAAAAGAAAGCAAATAGCGTAAAATTATGGATTGCTAAAAACACGACAAGTAATAGTAAAGGATAATATGGGATTAAAAGTAATACGAGAGATGTAAACGCAAATTCAATATTACAATGAATTCATATTTTAAACCTACTTCACATTTTTATTGAAGCTTTCAAGTATATGACGCAATTTAATAAATGTTATGTATTATTTCTTCAGTAAAAAAAGATACCAGGAATGAAGGATGGTAAAATGGATAAAAGGGAATCGGATTTTGGAAGACCACGGAGCAAAACTGTTGGAAACTTTGCGAAGGACTGTTTCGTACCTTAAGCCTTAGTTCAGATAACACGTTCTCAACACAATGCCGGTTGTACACAATAGCGTGGCAAGGAACCTACGTTTAACGTTTACGGTGTTTTCTCGATATTTAATAGAGCAATATGATTATAATCTAAATCTACTACACATATACCTTTTTAAGAGAACATATATTCGTTAGATCTACTTGATCCGTTGATGAAAATTATTTCACTGTATGCATAACTATATATATCGCTGAGTGCTAAATTATGGCTTACCTCAGTATAACATGTCTTGCCAATCATATTCAAATGTCTTTTAAAACATATACGGTATACTTTAATATACTCCATAAAACGTTCAAACCAACGCATATTAAATTGAAATGATACCGTCGTCTTTAAAGCAAATCAACCGCTCGTCTTCTAAACTTAGCCTAACTGACTAATATATACAACAGCACTTTACACCGCATCGCACCCCCTAATGCACCGCTGCCATGTCGCATATCGCAGGTTATTCTCATAGAATAAATACAACTGAAAATGCATGCATACATTAACATGCGTCTACTTACAATGAGTGTAAGCGCACTCTCGGCTGTAAATTGTTTAAGAATGCCGTACATTCGCGTAGTTCTGTGGTCCTGAGGCTCTAGACAAGTGCCAATACATCAACGGATATGACGAGATACCGATACTGAAATGTCAAAAATGTATCGGATTACCAATACTTTACATGTTAGCATTTTAATCATCGCCACCGCTGATAGAAAAACTACACACAAACACACTTTGTCATCTTAGGTCTATATGTGGGTGCGCCTGTTTTCGCTGGTTTTAAAGAGCTGGCGTTCTGTAAAATACATATTTATGTATTCAGTGGTACCTCTATATGCACATTACTTATGTAGTGCACTCTACGACTTAAAGAAACGCTTAGTTGGAACCCAGGGTAAATTGTAACAAGTGCTGCCAAGCTTTGGGATTTGTACCATATTTTTTAATATTTTATAGGTTGGCAGTTCTTTGTCTTTTTTTAGGGGTCCCTTGTTTTTTAGGGACTTAATAAATATATAAGGAAATCTCTTGTAAACTTCTGTGGTTATTACACTGAATTTAGTGCAAAATGGTATAGAAAAACTAAAGCAATAAAGTAAAATTAATGACTCAAAATATAAAACATTTTTACTATATTATCTGCCATTTATAAAAGTTAATCAACTTTCACAGCTCAGGTGTGCTTGCCTTGAAAATAAATTTGGTAACTCAGCTTAACCGAGTCTCTAAAGTATAGCCCTCACCAAACTTCTTGGCCGCCCTGAAGTTGGTTTACCGGATGCGCGAGGCACGAAACGGTGCTGTTTTTGTATGAGATTTACTACTGCGCAGCCATTGTAGGCTACTTCAGGGCGGCCAAGAAGTTTGGCGAGAACTATACATTAGTAAAACATACCACCACAAAACAGGTTAGAACTTTTCAGACACTAGAGAGGTCGAAAAAAAAACTAGGAAGAAAGTTAGGGATGCTCAGTAGCTAGGAAACGCCAAGGATTTTTTTCAATCGATGTGATGCCAGTGGAAAGGCCCGCTGCATATTTTAATGTCACTATTTTTCCCGAGCTTATAGTGCGAGGTAACTTCGATTAAAAAAACCGCCAACCACCTGGTCACTACCAAAGTTATTAATCACATTGCGGTAAAATCGCTGAACGAAACTGTTCAGCGATTCATCGCATTATTAAATCATATTTTGAATTCAAAGCGAAATACATAAAACCACGAAATATAATTGATATCTGAGAATTTCCGGTGTCAAAAAATGTATCTATTTGGTCACTTTCGTTAGTTTTCGTTAATGACTTAACTTGTCAAAAATACGTTTCTTAACGTAGCAATTTGGGGCCTTTAACAAATTATATACGCGGTGTTTAGGTACTTTTTTATCCGGATTCTTTTGATAGTAGGAATAGTGCTTAGATAGATCGATATACCACTTTTTGCTGAATACGATGGCACCAAACATTAAAACCAGTCAACTTTTTTGTTGTTGAATAAATTGAAAAGTGTCAGATAGTGGCGTTTTAACTTATGGACGGTAGAATGTGTACTATCAAAATGTAGAATAGACACAAATTTTATTTTTTCATCTTTCATTAATAGTTTCTGTGATTTATGAGTTTGGTAAGAGCTAAGTAACGTTTTTGAATCACCTGCCTTTTAACTATTAGGTTTCTAGAATGTTGCTCTATCATGAATCTAAATAACTGATCAAGATTAGTTGCCTAGGTACAGACCAAATATATATACAGATTTTATAAAAAAAACTTTTACATTCCTAAAATCACTTTTCTCGACAGAGAGAACTCCAAATATTACATAGAAATGAAAGCATTAAATAACAATTAATGGTTAGTTTGAATCAGCTGCGTAATAACCATTATTTATGTGCCTATTTTAATCCCCGACGGAAAAAGACTGGTGTTATAAGTTTTACGTGTGCACCTGTGTATTTGTGTATCTGTCTGAGGCATCATAGCTCCGATTTTGATATCGTTTTTTGTTTGTTTGAAGGGTGACCTTTCGAGAGTTTTCTTAGCTAGTTTTGATGCCGATTGTCATCTGTTAAAAAATTATGGGCTTTTACTGTTTGAATCGGGCTGTTTTCGCAAAATATCGTGTCATAATAACGTGTTCAATACATTGTCGATCGAAGCGCGTCTACTACTAGATAAATGAAGTACCATAAAATAAAAATGTGTCGGGGGTGTTTAAATTTTAAATTTTTATTTGTTACATAAAACGTTAACCATAACATTTTTACTACAAAATGTATGTCTGTCAGAGAAATTAATTGTTTATCACCTAAGTGTTGAGTGTCATTTATGCGTCATTAAACCTCAAGGTCTAATATTATTGTCTAGGTGATTGTAAGATAGATCTCTAATTGTTACCAACGCAATTAACTTACCTTATTTATTTATTGTTTATGATGAATCTAAGTATATATTTATATATAATTTATTTTAATTTTATTTGTTCTATACTTGTTCTTTCATTTAGTTGCACCTGCCATGTTTTATGTCTGCACAACCCTAAGGTCAACTGGTAGAAAATGCCTAAAGCATTAAGTCCGCTTTTGTATTTGTGCATAAAGTTTTAATAAATATGTAAGTTATTTATTTAGACTTCATGCATAAAAATAAGTACAAAGACGGACTTAATGCCTTGGGTATTCTCTACCAGTCAACTAAAGATGGTATAGACACAACAAGTAGCAAGTGCATTGTTTAACATTATTATTTATTTATATTTACACTAGAGGACGCCTCGCGGTTTCACCCGCGTAGTTCGCGTTCCCGTGGGAGTACAGGGATAAAAAGTAGCCTATGTCACCCGGGGATAGAGTAGCTTCCCAACGGTGAAATAATTTTTTAAATCGGTCCAGTAGTTTTGGAGCCTATTCGGTACAAACAAACAAACAAACAAAAAAATCTTTCCTCTTTATAATATTGGTATAGATAATGGTAAGTTACTTATAAACTAAGCCCCACAAAACCGTAGTAATGGTTTGACTGTGAAAAACAAAATCTAGTTATTAAGACGTTAAAAAGTTAGACGTTATACAGAACCAGTCAGGCTATAATGTTCCCGGTTTAGTGTCAGTTAGAATGAAAAAAAAACAAAAATGAAAAATGAATGAGGCATGAATGAATGATCATGATGAATGTGTAAAACTGTCAGCTTGCTTGCCTATTCTATGTACTATCCTATTCACAATGTAACGGAAATTTGCAGTCATATTTTAAAAACTGCTTCCAGCCACGTAAATTTACACAGACAGAAGCAGTTGTATAAATAATATCTTCTTCTTAGTCGTTGTCTTCATTTCTGAAGGTCGTGCCCGTCTTGAAAAGCCTTGACGGAGTTAACGACGAGCTGCTTCCAAGCCATCCTGTCTTCGGCTCTTCTCATAGCATTGGTCACATTGAGTCCCGTAATGGCCCTGATCTGGTCAGACCAGCGAGTAGGTGAACGTCCGCGTAGTCTTTTTCCATCCACTTTTCCCACTACAACCAGTTTTTCCAGGTTGTCTAGCTGTCTCCGGGCGATGTGACCAAAGTAACTTAGGACTCGTTGGTAGCAGATCGTGGAGAGTCTGGTTTTGATGTTCAACTGGTCGAGAATGGACTTATTCGTGCGCTTGGCTGTCCATGGTATGCGCAACATTCTTCTCCAGCACCACATCTCAAAAGCCTCTATCTTTTTTCGATCCACCGTGCGAATTGCCCAAGATTCCGAGCCGTAAAGAAATATCAAGAATACCAGAGTTCTCACGAGTCTCTTCTTTGTGTTGTTGGAGACATTTCTATTCTGCCATATCCTCGACATCTTGCTCATAGCAGCCTTGGCCATCTGCGTACGCCTCCGAATCTCCCCGTCGCAGCCTCCGAATCTCCCCGTCGCAGCCTCCCCGATCACTAATCATCGAGCCCAGGTACACAAATTCACTCACAAACTCCAGATCCGCAAGTTCTCCCGTGCGTGCGATTAGTCCAGCTTGGTCGATGATCATCACTTTGGTTTTCGATTTGTTAATCGACAATCCTACCATCTCGCTTTCACGCTCCACTCTAGCAAATAGTTCCGCGAGTTCGCGCTCTGAGGATGCAAACAAAGTGGTATCATCTGCTTACCGGAGATTGCTGATTTTGTTGCCACCTACCGCGATGCCTCCCTCCCTCTCTACTAAGGCTCTCCTCATTATGTGTTCGCCATATATGTTGGAAAGAAGAGGGGACAGAATACATCCTTACCGTACTCCTTTTTCTGGCTTGAAAAGTCCCGACACCACATTATTGACCCTAACCATCGACTCTCCATCTTCGTACAGGTTTGCAATCAGTGCTGTCAAGTGCGAGGGTACTCCCATTTCCTTGAGTATACTCCACAGGCAGTCCCACCTCACACAATCAAATGCCTTGGAGTAGTCTATAAAGCACAAGAGTATTGGAACATTAAACTCGCGGCTCTTCTCTATCATTTGCCTCATATTCTCAATTTGCTCTCTTGTGCCTCGACCCTTTACAAAGCCAGCCTGTTCACTTGGTATTTGTCGCTGTAGGTAAGATTGGAGCCGTCCGTTAATTATGTAGAGCATTATCATGCTAGCGTGGGATATGAGTGCGACCGTCCGGTAGTGCCCGCAATTCCTTGTTGACCCTTTCTTGTGCAATTGTATCAAGAGAGATTCCTTCCAGTTCTTAGGCCATTTACCCGTTCTCCATATATCACACCCTTCTTAATAATATCACACCCTTCCATTATACCCTATAAAATAGAGAATATTGTAAAAAAAAAACGTTACAGGGCACATTCGGGAAAATCATTCAAGCGAAAACGGTGAGCTGTTACGTTACAAATAGGATTAGGCATGAGTAAGAAAATATTGTATGACCGCGATATACTGGTGCAGTGGAGTTTCAGTTCTATTAGACCGTATTGTACTCCAACAATATGATACGATGTATTCTATGCATTGTGTTATTGGTAATCTTTGGGTATTAGAATAATAATAGCATTCTACAGTAACATATAGTTTTTGAAAGGCAAAATTGACCAAAACAAAAGGTAATCGAATCACTAAGTCCAGAAAAGCCAATCTGCAAAAACCAAAAAAAATATGTCAAAGACTTTTTTTTCCGTACATGATAGCGCAATGGATGGAGGAGAGAGATGGCGGAGGATATTTTGGGAGAGACGAAAATAAGGGGCACGGTAGATACGGATACATGGTGATGGTCAATTGAAATACAAAATCTATTAAAGGAAAAGAAGAATAAAATCAAGGAATGGCAAGGTGTAGAACAGGTAAACGCTAGTTTGAAAGCTGAAAAAAAGAAAGAGTATGATGCTTAAAAAGATAAAAGCCAAGAAAACCGTGGCTATAGCAATAGCAAAAGCTCTCGATAAAATATACGACACGCTGGATAGTCCAGCCGGCCAAAAAGACCTGTACCGGCTTGCTAGAGCTAGGGAGAAAAAGCGAGAGATGTTTGCCAGATAAGATGTATATAATTGATGAAGTGTGAATGATTCTTTCTGATGATGATCAGAAAGAATCATTCACAATTCAAGAAGGATAGGTGGAAAGACTACTTTAAAAAACTGATGAATGAGGAGGAAAATTACTGGAGTGGTGCGTTAGAAAGTAAACCCGTGAATGAGGCGTTAGTGAGAATGTTTAGTAACGATGAAGTAAGAATAGCAGTAAATGAAATGAAGAATGGTAAGGCAGTTGGTCCGGACGGAGTACCAGTTGAAGTATGGAAGTTATTGCGCGTAGATGGATGGACGTGATTAGCTTTATTCTTCAATAAGTTGCTGCGGGATGAGGTTATACCTGATGAATGATGCAATAGTTTACTAGTGCCCATCTTTAAATCAAAGGTGATGTGCTGGAGTGCAACAACTATAGAGGAATAAAACTAATGGCACATAGTACGAAAGCTTGGGAGAAAGTTATTGAAAGGCGGCTGAGAGAAGAGAGTGAGATATCCCAGAACCAATTTGGTATTATCCCTGGTCGGGGTACAACGGATGCCATTTTCACAATCCGCCAGTTGTGCGAGAAATACAGAGGTGTACATAAAAACTTGCACATGGTGTTCATTGACCTCGAAAAAGCATACGACCGGGTTCTTCGTGAGGTTTATAAAATCTACAAGTCCGTGATTGGACCTGTCATACTGTATGGATTAGAATGTGGGGCTGTGATAAAGATGGATAAAAGGAGATTGCATATAGCAGAGATGAGAATGTTGAGATGTATGTGCGGCATGATGAGATTGGATAAAGTGAGAAATAAGTATATTAGAGGCAGATTCAAAGTGGCGCCAGTGGCAGAAAAGTGTAAAGGAAATCGTTTGTCCTGGTATGCTCATGTGATGAAGAGGGATGAAACGAATATGACTAAAAGAGTTATGAATATAAATTTTGATGGATAGAGAGGGAGGGGACGGCCAAAGAAAAGATGGATGGACTGTGTGAAGACTGATATGAAATAAAAGGGAGTCAGTGATGGCGTGACGGGGGACAGGACGGTATGAATAAATAAAACGTTGGGCACCGACCCCAAGTAACTTTGGACAAGAGCAGGAAGATGATGATGATGATTAGGTAGGTATTTTTTGGGTTGCTTAGCCGGTCTGGAGCTTTGTGTAGATTAATAATTCGTTAGGTACAAATCGAATTTTACCCGCACATAGTAACAGGCTGTAAATGCACATACCAAACTATTATTATGCCTATACATACTTTGCTAGACGACTCTTTCTACATTTTTGCAAGGAAGTAAGGAAATAAACTGCCCGTCACACAACTTGTCATCAATTACTATGACAGCCCTAAACTACGTGTTCCGTCATTCCGACGGTGAATGGTGAATGGGAATTGGCGGAAATTGCACTCAATTGAAGGCATCGTCCCTAGCCTACGAATTACTTATATACTGCAATTCAGGAGCTATGGTGCAGCCTAAAAAAGAGGGGCGCATCTGTTATTTTAAACACAATTTAGTTTTTACGAAGAAATAATAACAGCAAGGCGAATTATTATTTTAGCTGAAAGGGGGTCCACCGCTGAACATAGATCTCATCAAGTGTCGTCACATCTACTGAACCTGTGCTTCCCCCATTCAGTGGATACCACAGTCTTCACTAGGAGTCCAATTCACCTAATTATTAACCGATTAGTCTAATCGCATTCTGCAATTTTTGATGTTTTGCAATTTTAATGATAATGCTGAAAATGAAAATCGGCCCACCCAGTAAAAAGTTCTGAGGTAACACACATAAAAAAAAAAGCAGCCGAATTGAAAACCTCCTCCTTGTTGCGAAGTCGGTTAAAAACGAGCAATATTTGTATATTTGTAATCACGTTCTCGATAAAATTTTCAATGTAGATTTTTCAAGAACATTTCAGCATACATAGCTAGCTATGTACGCTAAAATGTGGCTAGGTCTCATATCTGGGGAAATTCGTTTTCTCGTAAAAAAATGTTTTTTTATTTTCACCCGAGCTGAACTCGGCCGCCCAGGTACTACCAGTGAGATGTATAGTTTCATGGAACATATGTACATACTCTTATATTATATTAAACATTTTGGATCTTTTTTCATTTATGGTTAAAGTCTGTTTTGGTCAGATGTGCCCTTTTTGCTTTAGATGTCAGTAGGAGCAGGGATGTGCCTTTCGTACGTGATCACGGGAATCAAATCCACTATTCATAGGTTGCTGTGACTGGGGGCTTTTTCAATGATTGGGAAGGGAGAATTTTACTGCAACTTTGCACTTTTCCCTTGCAATTTATCAAGTAGGTATCTGATTTATTAATGAGTTTTCGTTATCGAGAGAAAAGGTTATTTGGATTATGATTCAGGGTTGACAATTTCAACCTTAACAAAACAATTTAACCAGCTTGTGAAGCTCACTAGCCTTTTTCCAGTTATATTGGGTACGGCTACCAGCTTACCTGGACTTAGCTGAATACCAATATTTTACATAGAGCGTCTGTCTGCCTGACTATACAACCCGTTACGGATGTCAAAGATCTAAAATTGATAGCTGCAACCAACAGTAAGAGCGGTTACGCACTACACGTACGTTTCCGTAATCCGTGTCCAATATTTGAGTTCCGAGTTCAAAATGTTCTGAATTATGACAGACTAGCTTCTGCCAGCCACTTCGCCCGCGTGAATGTCAAAGACTATGTGTAGAGAGCATATTTCCGGGATAGAAAGTATACTAGTAATCCTATGCGCTATTACTGACTATAATCCATCCAAACTTTCAAATTTATAATAGTACTAGCGGATGCCCCGCGGTTTTACCCGCGTAGTTCCCATGCCTGTGGGATTACAGGGTTAAAAATATAGCCTATGTCACCCAGGGATAGTGTAGCTTCCCAACGGTGAAAGTATTTTTGAAATCAGTCCAGTAGTTTTATACAAAAATACAAATCTTTCCTATTTACTAATTTTTCCTTCCATAAGAGAAGTACTACGCTACATCGGAACCGAAATTTCACGGACACGGATCGTAGTCCGTAGCTGCCCTTAAACGTGCTATTCGGGACGCGGAGAAGTAATGGATCATCATCGAGCATGGGTGCATGCACTAATCGGCCTCGGCAAAAGATTGATACGAGTGATTGTTATTGTTTAGGCACGAGCTCTTGTAACTTAGGCACATGTCCCACCGCGGACGATCAGCGAGTAGCCAGTAAAGTCAGAAACTAAAAATGAGTTGGCGAGCAGTGAATAGCGAGTGTGTAGTTCCGTTAGTTTTGTCGCTCGGCTATAAGCGAATATTCTTGTGCGACGGGCGCTTACTCGCACCACTCGCTACGGATGGCCACACTGTAGGTAGACATGAACCGATCGGTGGTGGTGACTATATGTGTATCTTTTATTGACACGGGATCTTATATCTTTTGTACGTTTCTTCGGCAAGAAAAAGGCTAACCGGATAGCTAATCGGTTACTCGTCGGTGGTTGGATACCACCAACTCGTTGGTGCTTTATGCTGCAGTAGGGCACCCACTTCAAACTAAACAAAAGAATATCCATCTCAGCATACCATAATAATTCAAGCCGTAACCTCATAGTCATAACTAAAATCTCTTAATAGTTTTTCAGAATTCTTAAGCTTAATCTTAGAGCCAGTCGTTGAAGCTAACTTATTGCATTTCCGAACTTTGAAACTGATATCAAAGTTCACGTTTAATATTATGCCCTAGGAACTACTTAGTATCACGAGCCGGGAGAGGGTTTAATGAGCTCTTTGGATCAAGCAGAAAGTGATTAAATTTATGAGTGTGCAGCAACTATAAATTGTGGCTATGCTGTTTACTGGTTTTCAGATTACGTGAAATATTATATTGTGTAATATTTTAAATATATAATTATGCGTCCCACATCCAAAGGACTCCCGCAGCCTTAACCAGATCATCGATCCACTGAGTGGGAAATTTTCACTGTTGCGTTTTTGGGTCGATATGGCGACTGCACTTGGGAGAGCTTATGTTCAGCAGTGGGTGTCTTTCGACTGAAATAATAATGATGATTAATCTGCATTTACGCTCAATCGTTATATATTATACGTTAAGTGGACGCATGTAGCAGAAGCTAAGGGTCTGCGTACGATGGTCTTCTGTCACTGAGTCTATTTTTGGACATTCAAACAGAATGACTACGTGATGCCGATCATCCGCATCCGCGCAACCTCCATCTCGGATGGACTATGAAATCGGTGGAGGATGTGTACCAAACTGTGCTAGCTTTAGCAGTATTGGGTACACATCCTCCACACACTACCCAAGCAATTACAACATTCATTTCAAAGTATACATTGCATATAAGAAACTAAATAAAAGCTTGTAGAGTAGTTTAGTTTTAGATATAACTAAGGAGGTTAGATAACTCCCTTAGGGAAAAGAAGTAAACTTTTTATTACTTAATTTCAGTTAGAAATCACTTATTTTCCTAACTAGTGTTTCAATAATAAATTCAAACATTAAAAAAAAACGAATAAGAATGTTAATCTACGAGCTAACATATTTCAGCTCATGCCAGACGGTCGCATGAGAGAAACTGTGGTTAATAGCTAGTGCAATAAATATCCCACCCAATTTAATTACGGCCGTTTAAAATACTACGATATACGTTTACGTGCTATGTGCTACTATATTACGAGCTCTACACAACAAATGAATGAATCAAGTTAAAACGAAATGTTCATAATGAATGTTGTTTACTACACAACGTATGGCAATTACTTTGTAGCGGCACCAATGCCGCCACTTACGAACTAATGGCATGACGTCATACAAATCCTGAATCGCGCAAGCAAAGTTTTCGGCGCGATTAGAACACATACAACAATCCCACAACAACCGTAGGGCAGTAGCCCGGACCAGACACAACACCCGTCTGGTCGGAGGATCCTCCCTTTTCTGTAAAGGTTTGTGGGTCTTTACACCCTGTTCCACATGCCCCCAAACTGGTGACCCTCGAACATGAACATCAGCGCAGCCTTCGTGCAGAGCTACTTCATTGTGACGTCATCATCACTTTCTCAAGCTTTCGAGCCGCGAGTCACACTGCCAGCCAGTACCCACAGCATCTACGGGGGTATCCTGACCACCAGCATGCAGCGGACGCGCATTCCTGGTCATCACCCTCAGCTTATTTCATCACCACTTCGACCCACTGGAGCCAGCAGCTCTGTCCCGACCCACTAGGGCATCATCATCGCTCCGAACTACTGGAGCCAGCAACACTATCTCGATTCACTGGGATATCATCACCCCGACTCACTGGGGCACAACAGCAAACAGTTCCGACTCACCGCGAACTCTGCGACTTCTGGTTCCGACTCACGGGAACCAACCTTCCACTGGCCAGGCACGCATCACAAGATGTATGGACGACTCAATCTGCTATCGACCTCCGGTCTCCGGAGGGGAGTGATGTAGCGGCACCAACGCCGCCACGTACGAACTAATGACATGACGTTACACAAATCCTACATCGCGCAAGCAAAGTTTTCGGCGTGATTAGAACACATACAACAGTCCGACAACAACCGTCGGGCAGCTCCCTTTTCTATGGAGGTTTGGGGACTTTACACCCTGTTCCGCAAGCCCCCAAAACTTCATGTTACTACATTTGCCGCGTAGCAACCGCTACGCCGTAGGCATTCGTAGCACATGTAGTGTTGCCATAACTACCCGCCATGCGGCTGCTTTACGCCGCCGCCGTCTAGTCAAATCGTTTCGGTGAAATATTTGTAATACCATGGGCACGTTTCACTCTGCCTTTACTGGTATTTTGGGCTTACATAACATCACGCTAATGATCCGTAAAGGGATAAGCTGAATTAGTAGACCCACCCAAATCTCCTCAGAAATAGCCCCATAGGGTTGGATATAATTATTGTATTATAGCAAAAGATTTGTGCCATTGTTTCATTTAGTAAATACTTCAACAATAGCCGTTTCTTCTTGTCATCATTTACGACTCACACAACGATAGACTAGATAAGTTTTCTTTTAACTTGAGAACAACTTGAAAATTTCAAAATTAAACGCCCTTTTGGAATTGAGTCGGCTGATAAATGACGACAACCGGTTTAGTTGAGGTAACTCGATAAAACTTCCGATACAACGAAAACTCTTTGAATTATTTGAATAACGAAGTAAGCCAAAGTAATTATTGACTTTGCGAGGGTCTCGCAAAATAAATCAATATCAAATCATAAAGAATAGATCTACGCTTATTAAATGCAATTTAAATATTTCACCCTTTTGTTAAATAATGTCAGCCTGTTAATGGGGTGCATTTAAATTCTAAGAGTGGCTAAATGAGGCCGTTCATTTCGCCACTCTTACTCTGTCATCAATAATTTATAATTTTACAAAGGTAGGGACGAGTTATACACGATTTGGTAAAGTCACTGACAATTTCTTGACATGACCACGACCGATATTTTTTTGTTTTTGTTTTTAAAATCATCGAATGACTTCTCCCGCTTTTTGTGAAGTGGGAGGGCGTGTCAGTGTGGCTTTTACTGACTAAAACCCACCCAGTGTTCTTTTAGTTGCTTGTGCCAGGGCCCCGGTAACTCTCTTTCAAAGTTATCCGCGAAGACCACGACAAAAGAGTCACGACCTTTAACCTTTTTTAAACCGACTTCAAAAAGGAGGCTAGGTTTCCAAGTTTACTGTTTGTTTTTGTAAGTTTGGTTTTTTTTTTTCCTTTATTTATCAATTATACAAAAAGTTACAGGTTTATTCGTATTAGATAGCAACCAAAAACCACTAAGGTTTAAACTTGTGCTATCGTGAGTCTATTAGTATGCTTATTTATGTGCTATATATATAAAAAGAACGCTAAAGGCGATAACAATTAATAACAACTCAAACTAGTTAAAGACCTATATTATTATTTAGGTCTTTAACTAGCTTGTACCACAAACATCTCTGCATTATCTAAATAATACTTAAATAATATTGTTTAAGCTTAAATTTAATATTTTTGTCTGTTATACAATTATTCATTTCTGAGGGTAGACTGTTAATAAGTCTCGGTATAATATAAGCAGTAGTTCGCTCACCATATGTGTTGTTTGCGCGCTGTGTACGAAGCCTATTCTCAGAAATTGCCCGCGTGCGTACAGGATGTTCAATTATGTTTCTTAAAGATTCATTGAAAAATTGTTCTTTTAGTAATAAAAAAAATACTTGTGTATGAACTGGTAAGACTTTACAGTGTTTAAAGAGGCCATTTATATCGTCGTGAAACTGATTTCTAACTTTTGAGACACTACCGTTTTTAAAATTTGAACTTGAATTTTGTAAATCTTATCAAGATAGGTTTTGTAGGTACGACCATAACTACTAAGCCCATACTGGATGTAGGATTCAGCCAGTGCGTAATAAAGCATAATCTTCACTTTGAAGGGCAAACGGTTCTTTAATATTGTAATATTAGCAAGAAATTGTTGAAGTTTATCGCAAACACGTTCTACGTGATGACTCCAGTTAAACGTATCATCTATAACTACTCCAAGATATGTTTGTTTATTGACAACATCTATTTGAGGACAGTTACAATTGGTCACATTGCCGGCATGCAAGCAGTCATGGTCATGGGCTATTAGGTTCCGTAAGGGCAACTTTGTAACGTAGGGAGATTTAGTAACTAAAAGTTTGGTTTTGCTTGCATTAAGCACTAGGCCAGCATCGTGACACAACCTTGTTAGAGCATCCAGATCGAGTTGCAAGCGTTCACATGCTATTTGAGGATTTTGGTTAGCAATAACAAGGCAAGTATCATCCGCGAATTGATAGCATGTACTGTTTGTTATGCATTTACGCATGTCATTAACATACGACAAAAAATGCAGGGGGCCCAATACCGAACCCTGAGCTGTTCCCTCAGTTATATCCACGCGTTCACTACAGATGTTGTCAATTTTTACAGTAAATGTTCGGTCTTCAAGATAGCTTTTACACCCGTTGAGTAATGGACCACGCACTCCGCAATCGTCTAATTTATCAATTAGTTGTTTATGAATTAAAGTGTCAAAAGCACGTGAAAAGTCAATAAAGAGAGCAAG
Organism: Orthosia cruda; assembly: GCA_964057195.1. Classification (NCBI taxonomy): domain Eukaryota; kingdom Metazoa; phylum Arthropoda; class Insecta; order Lepidoptera; family Noctuidae; genus Orthosia; species Orthosia cruda. The sequence goes on from OZ059826.1 coordinate 30,757,533, forward strand.
AACATATTTTCTCTCATATAGGTGTTGATTGACTTCATCAGTGAAATTTGACAAGAGGTGCGTGGTGCTTTTACCGGCCTGAAAACCAAATTGATACTGATTAATTACGTCGTGCTGTCTGTAAAATGCATGAATTTGTTCACAAACATATTTTTCCACTATTTTATCAATAGACGATAGCAAAGTTATTGGACGATAGTTTGCATAATCATTTTTTTTACCCTTTTTATGGATTGGCCTTATGCAACCAACTTTTAGATCATCTGGGTATAGACCAGTTTCAATGCTTCGATTAAATAAGTCAGCAATTGGGTTGGATATACCGTCTCCTATCATTTTAATATCGGAAACTTTAATATTGTCTGGACCTGGAGCTTTCCTTGAGTTTAACTGTTTTATGATTTTATGAACACTGCCGGCCGAGGCCTTTTTAAACAGCATACTAGAATCCAAAGGTATACGTGTAGCTTTAGGGTCTGTTAGTTTTATATTACAGTTAGGAATTATGTCCTTAACCGCTCTGTCAAAACCATTTGCGAAGTTGTCAGCAATGGTTTTGGCAGTAATTCCTTGCGCATCAAAAGCCCTAAGAATGGCCGTGTCAAGTGACATGGTCACTCTGCCTAACATTTGATTTAAAATATTGTAAAGTTTTTTTAAGTTTTTGAAATTATCACTAATATGTTGTATATAATATTTGTTTTCTTTTGTTTTTTATTATTTTATGAATTTTATTTCTAATTTTATTTTTGTATTATTTAAATTATTTTTCCAATCCCTAAATAATTTGTCTCTTTTATCACAAAGCCGGGCAATATTTGCATCAATCCAAGGTACAGTAAATCGTTTCGAGTACTTACCAGTCAATTTACTTGTTTTAATACTACTTGCAGACTTGTCTGCATTATCAAAAGATTCATAAATAAAACTTAAAATTTCGCTAGGCGAACTCATACTTCTTGTCTTTGTCCATTCAACATTTTTAAGTTCTTTGTAAAAAGTATCGTAATCAAAAGATTTTTTTGTAACAACCTGTATAAACTTAGGAACTCCAAACAACTGGTCAACGCAGGTAAATATAATGCCTCGATGATCAGCTAGTACGACATCGAGCACCGCCGCGAACGGATGTAGTGTGAGAAAACGTGCAAAAATGTGATCAATACACGACTTGGTAATTAAATCTTTTCTAGTTTCAATTCGGGTGTAATCTGTTATTCCACACAACAATCCATGTAACAATCCATGTTCGCTAAGTTTTTAGATATGAATCCTTGTATGCTGAGCTTACTTTCAGATCAATGTTCGTATCACCAATAAGGAGTAAATTTTTAAATCGAACTTAGTAATGTGATTAGCAAGCTCTGTGACAAATAAACTTTTACTTGTAGACGGTGGCCTATAGATTGCAGAGACAATTGCGTTTTTACGTGAATCAATTTTTAGGTAGCCTGTAAGATTCTCAAAAGTCTTAGTTTTTTGTTTCATTTATTGTAAACTTAATATGATTCCGGACATACATAATAATGCCGCCGCCTTTTTGGCTCGTACGCAACTGTGAGTACAATTTATAGCCAGGTAAGTTATATAAATTAACAATATTGTCTGAGATACCCACTTCTGTTAAAATTATAAGGTCTAGTGGATACTTACATGAATGAATTGTTTGTTGCAATTTAGTAAAGTTTTTAACGAGCGATCTAATATTAAAATGATAAATTTATATTGGTTTTTGGAGGTATTTGTTCGAAAAAGTGATTAGTTGAATTGCAATGGAAGATTTCTTGTACATTTATGTCCATTGATATTATTACAAATTACTCTTGTAAACAGAAATTTAAAATGCTACTCGAGAGACAGAAAATAATCTTAGAAATTTATAATGGAGTAGACCCTTCTGGTCGATTCTCGGGTTGAGTTGAACATAGTTTTTCTATTTGTTTTATATCCTGCAATGTACGGATATAATAAATTTTGCTATTATTAAGCTTCCTAGCATACACTTTGCCACTCTTACACCAAACATATTGACACGATTTATTTAACAATTGGGTTTTTGCGTTATATAGTAGCGTTTTTTGGTACTTTGTGAGAGCCTCCCTTACGTAGACACGATCGTCAGCTTTTACCTTGGGGACGTCCGGCACTAGTTCACCCATGGTGATACAATTTTTCTTGCTAGCGCCTATCCATTGTTGCTGCTGCATCTTCGACTTTAGCTCCAAGGATGGGTCCTGGTTTTTCCTTGGTTCCAGGTAATCGCCGCGTTGAGTGAATGTCACTATCTGCCACATTCAATTTAATGGACACGGTATCTATCACCTTCCGTATGTCATTTGAGGGCATCTCAGGTAACCCAGCTACTTCCAGAGCTGTTGCGAGGGACTGCTGCTCAACCTCTTGAAAAACTTGCTCCAGGATATTAATGCGTAGTTCTAGGTTCTTATTCTTATTTTGGAGATCGTAGTTTTTGTTTTCAAGATCCTTAATTTTGTTGTCTTGTTTTTTAATAGCCTGCTCCATTGATGTCAATTGCTCACCGAAGAAATCTAGTGAGTTCTCGAGACTTCTTATTTCCTCGCGGAAAGTCTTCTTTACTTCTCGACTGATATCCTGCACCAGTTTATTGGCATCGACGACCGGTGCCATCTCCTTGCCCGTAGGATTGTCGGAGTCGTTCTCATCGTCGTCCTCTTCAGGAATTACGAAGGAAGACCTTCGTGAGAGATTTTTTAGACACTCTTCACAACTCCATTCGATACCGGGTGAGTTCTTGAGGGTGTTCAGCTGTTTATTAGACAGCTTTGAGCACACGGGATCAGCATGTACCACTTTGTCACACCTACGGCACTCCAGCCCGGGCACTTTCTTGGTAACATTTTTTTTGTATTTAATATACCTTTTAATCACCATGTTTAGAAATGAAGGTAGAATATGATTACGTTTTCGTTAACAATACGCGACCGAATGCTTTCACGATTCGACTTAGACTCGAACGTGTTACGCGATTATTCCGCCAATTATAAACCAATTTCAATGATTTTTTTTTTATTTGAAAGCTGGTAATTCTCATGTGGTCTCATTTCAATTAGATCAAGATCTGACGAGTAGATTTAAGTTTATTATTTAGCGTATTTTTATAGGTCATATAAGGTGCCAAAAAAAGGGAAATTAAAATCTTTTTAGCAAAAAAAAAACCGACTTCCTAAACGAAATACTACAAAAGTGAAAAATAGCTTTTCTTTCGGACGTCTGTGTAAAAAGCAAAAAAAAGGTACCAAAGACACCAACTTCCGAAAATAAAGTTGTTTTTCTCTTTGTAGTGTTTTGTTTTTCTTCAGTCACAACAAAAAAAAGGCTTGCTTTTCTTCAGCATTCCGCCTATTATTACCCAAAAAGACAACTGCCAATACAGAAAATTACTACAACGAATTCACCAGTTCCTACCGCCATAAACCGGTTTGCAGTCAGTCTGTTCGTAATTCAAATCGCACGTGCCCGGCGCCAATGCAATTTGGTCGCAGATATAAAAGTCGCACGATTAGTGGTCGCAATTTGTGGACTGCGCGACACGTATGCTCGTAGTGGCATGTATAGGTATGAAAATTTCAAGATTTTTTCTAGAGTCTGAGTTCTTTTTTAATTGGCTGTCTTTTGTGTTTTGGGGTATGATATAACTTCTTTGAAGCGCAGTATCGATAGATACAATATACTTCATTGTATTCTAAAACGGTAACACAACTCTCATTCTCAAGTATATTAAGTAGGAGAGAGTAGCGGCGATCTATAGTGTTCATTTTATTAACAAAATTGACTGCGGCCTATGTTTAGTTTCTTCTTTGTTTGACTAAGTACTTAGCTATGTATTTGGGGTGTATCACAAATGAAGTTATAGTAGCATAATAATGTAATGTTATTATTTTATCACGATGGAATATTATGGTTGAATCTGTAAATATCCATGAGGGTTTCAATCAGAATTACAGTGGCTAAAACTCCATGTGCAACACATGAAGTAAATGAAAATGTTTTTATAGTAGAGACTCAGCTTTGTTATTTACTTTTGTCTCTATCTATAGTTCGATGCGTTATATTGACGATAGGCACAACAAATTGAAAAAAGATCATTTTAACACAATACTTGACTTAAATCATAAACACACCACAGCAATAACAGTAACACGGCTTGTGTAAATTCATGAAACAATTTCAAACACAGAACGAATTTAATTGCAAGAATTGCTTTTATCGCTCACCCGAACGAACTCCGGAGTCTGTTCGTTGGCGTTCAGGACTAACTTTACAAACAAAGTTATCTGTCACAATCCAGGCCTTATTCACTCACTTTACACTGTAGTATCAAATTCCCCATTTACAGACATAAAATTCGTCGGGTGTGACATAAAGTTTTAATTTTACTACACTTCCGTGCGTTTTCATAAATGTTGAGTGTAGGCGTGACTGTGAGGCGAAGTTTACGTTTGCGTTTATGAATTTTCTTAATAAAAATCTTTTGTGGGTGCGTTCGTATTACAGTTACGCATGAAGTCTAGACTTTACGACGATAAAGATAAAAGGTAGCAAATTTGTGAGACCTTAAACATTTTTGCTGAAAATTCTGGCTTGAAAATGGAATATAAAATGTATAGTATCTCTGCGCCTTTGTTCGCATAAGGACAGATTCTCATAAAGACAGATTAGCAGAAGGACAGATTCTCATAAGGACAGTTTCGCATAAAGACAAAGTACAGTTAAGTTGAAAAGAATATATGTATTTAATTTATTTTTACTTTACAAACTCAACCAAAACAAAATTATTTTAATGTACTTCAATTCATAAAAAAAATACTTTTCTTAAACCTAGTCACAGTTGGTTTGGTATGGTTCACATTTTGCACGTCGCAGTATTGCGAGGCGTTATAAGCACTCTATGGCCGATATTTTATCGTTTGCGAAATCCAAAATAATTTTCTCAATTTTACTGTCAACCAAAATATCAGATTCCCTTCTGTTTTTTTCCTGCACAATAATAACCACCACGGACTATTTTCAGATCGGACAGTTTTGCTTCCTCTCTCAATAGCGTGATGAAATAAAATAATGGTGGTCTTTTAGGAATCTTAGAATTAATCCTTTTGTGCCACCCTTCAATGGCATTCGTTGGTTCTAAACTTTTCGCCATAGCAACTAAAAACATCGCTGGTAATGAGTTTCATCCATTGTTTACTGAAATAGTCTTGAAAAAATAAGCTTTCCTCATTACCAGGGGCTAACTCGCACAAACAAAGGTACGCCTCCGGTATAAGCGTTGCTGGCAATAGTGCTAATAAGGAGAAAAATTGAGTGTTTTCTTTTTAATCTTTAGAAGAACTGAATCCAATTGCTTTTGACTTCTTCCAAATTGCATTTATAAAATGATAGTAGCAGCCTTTTACTACTACATCAGGATATGTTAACTTGATAGCTTGGATAATAGCTATTTCATAATCACACTTAAAGGTGCTTATATTCATGCCAAAATAATCTTTTAAAAATTTTAAAAAGTCTCTCGTACGTAGATTGACTTTTGTTTGGCAACAAAGTGTAAAACAATGGTACAAAACTAACAGTTTCGGGTTCAGATTTATGTAAGGTGTCAGCATGTAATGTAAATAACTGATAGAACGGAAGATCACAACATCTAAAAGTTCCATCGACGTACAAAACATTTTTTTTTCTTTTTATAAGTATTTATTATATACGAAATGTACACGAGATGACAGTCAAATCAATGACACGTAAATTAGTTTTTATCTAATCTCAAACTAAACAAATTGTATATCAAGAAGAATGCATTAGGTAGATACTATTGAATATATTTATTTATTGCTACTACCTACCTCCTTTCTAAAGAAATAATTTCATTCTTCACATAATAAATGGATAAGTTTGTATGTACCTAGCTACAACATTCTTGTTAACACTCTCACCGCCTGGCCACATGGCCTGCTGCTTTGGAAAACTGTATATATGCGTGGCGGTGAGAGTGTCAAGGACCTAAAATAATGTGCAGAACTGTACCTTTTCTGTCTTTATGCGAATCTGTCCTTATGAGAATCTGTCCTGCCGATAATCTGTCTTTATGAGAATCTGTCCTTATGCGAACAAAGGTCTCTGCGCGGCTGGCATTCAATTGAGTCAATAAATCTGAAGTGACGCTCGACACTTGACGGTTTAAAGTTATGCTTGAATAGTTCATGCCTCACGTGATATAGATTGCACTACTGCCGTTCGTGGCCATCACATGTTAGGCTTCACAGGACACACGAGAGAGGTTCGGTTTTATTTGATTTTCTTCCGTACGCAACATTAATAAAATTTTAATTGAAAATGCCAATACTCGAAAAAACTGCTGATGAAAGTGTCTTTCTATAAAAAATATTAGTTTACAATAAAAATCGAACACTAGCCATCTAGTTTGATAGATTGACGTCGAGAAAAACTAATTTATCTTCTGATAGTTACCGATTTAATCAATCCACTTCCAACGTACGAGCCATATACGCGGTTCTGATCACGTGAAGTTCTAGAAAAGCCATTTCGTAAAACATAAATATGAGTATATGCACCCGGTTTGTCTTTGTTTCGGCAGTGAAGCGAAATGTGCTAAAATGAAGCATACTTAGGTACTTACCTTCCCACATGTAAACCGAATGCAGAATTTGAAAAGTTATGACAGATTTCTTGTTCTTTTAGAGCATCGTAAAAGCTTTTAACTTTAAGGTGCTACTTAGACTCCTCTCTTTATGTGTGTAGGTTCCTTTGAAAATTTATTCATGGAGATTTATATTAAAGAGACGAATATAGTTATTTTAGGCCTGAAACATTGGAAAAATCAGGCACCAACTTAGTTAAATTAGATGGAATCTTATTCAGACAAAATAAATATAGCCTTATTTAACAATCTGACATGAAATTAATTGACATTTATTTAAACAAGTTTAACTATGTGATACCGGTACATAGAGATTGTCTCGCTTTCCAAAATTGCTTCCTAGACAGATATAGGGCCACTCAAATAACTAATTATTTTGACACAATAGATGAATAAAATTACAATTCAGATTTCAGAATAGGCGAAAATCTGATTGGAGATAAGCTAAAATCAATACGTGTAAGCCAATAAGGGAAAAAATAAACCAAAACACAGTATTCCAAGGGTGTCAATTATTGAGTAGTAGATATATATTGCCGCAGGGATTCGATTGGTAAATTAAAGATATTTTAATCGATTCGATTCGGTATCGAGTCACACCGCTAATTGAGATCGCTCAAAGTTTGCCGATGTCTGCATGTACCGATCGCTCTGGCCTTTGGGTATGTAATATACTATATGTACTATATGTTGCGTTAGGCTTAGCACGCACTGCGATTTAATTAGCGCGATTTTTTTTGATGTTTTGAATTGTGATGAAATTGGAAAGGATCTAGTCCACTTGTTGACAAATAGATATCCAGGACACTCAATAATGAACTACTGTATGCCTGGTTGTTTTTTATTTGACATAATGTAAAAAGGTACAAAATGCATGTTTAACCAGGATACTACATTATTAATATTTATTGGTAATAGGGGTAATGTGAACAAAGGAGAATTACTCCAACATTATAGATCTTTGTGCAACCTTAGTTTTAAAAAAATTGTTATGTTCACATTCCCATACAGCAAAAGTTTGCCACAGGAAGAAAACATACTTAGATATGAATTGAATAAGACATTACATAATTTAACATATAGTAGTAATTTATTCCATTTAATTGACACTAACAATTATGTTGGTAATCACTTTTATTTGACAAAAGATAAATTTTTCATGGATAAGTACTTTCTTTCAAAGTATTATAAAAGACAGATAGCTGTGTCGCAATAATATTATTATTTATATTTTTCTATTACAGCCAAGAATTTGGCTAAACAACTTGCTTCTATAGAGCAATGCCAAGGAATGTTATTTAATTCAGGCAATAATTTGGTATCCGAAATTGATATTGATAATAATTTAAATTAGAAATTAGGACAATTGAGACAACCTCTTGCAAAAGTATACAGGATAAAAATTGTAAAATAAAATCAAATAAAAGTTTAAATTCGGTAAATAGTATTAACCTGGTGCATCAAAATATTCAAGGATTTATGAACAAAGATTTAGAAGTAGAATTATTTATGAACTTTAACAGTATTGATATTCTTTGTATAACAGAACATTCGCTTAAAAGCCACCAGTTATTGTTCAATTTTAATAATCACCAGGTTGGTAGTTCATTCAGCAGAGTAAATGCTATACATGGTGGCTCATTGATTTTAGTAAGTAACCAGCTTAAATTAAAAGACCGTAAGGATATTGTGAGCCTATCTGTTGAGCGGACAGTTGAAATAGCTTGTATAGAATTGGAGCAGTTTATTGTATTAAGCGTATACAGACCCCCTTCAGGATTGTATGACTGCTTTGAAGATCAAGCATAACATCTCACCTACACGCATATATTATACTACTGCACCCCAATTACGTAACACAATACACACAACAACATACATAGTCAGCGTGTGCAAAGTTGTGTCCCAGCAGTGGGCACATAAAAAAAGGCTGATGATGATGTTCCACTGATTGAAGTTTGCCGAATCAATGATGACCAATTCAACGCAGTCGATCCAGAACTAGCAGGCAAGCAAGATAAGTGGGCGTTATGTTTGAATAATAATTGAACTTATGGGCACTAAGCTCAAGTGGAATTTACATGTGCCACGTTTCGCCAGTTATCTCCATATTGAGCGCCATTAATGTGTGACACCGATTACCAGTGCAATATCAATTAGCTTAGCGAGTGTTATATAAGTGAGAGTATATAGACAGCGGCTGAAAAAAGAACCTAAGGATAAAGAAAACACTTATAGATTGACTGAAATATAAATTATTTAGGCCTGTATTTTACGGCCACTCAAAATAGAACCGAAATGTGCGTGTCTCGTATTTATTCTGACATCATATTTGAATTGACATCCTAAGCCCACTAACACCTCGTTTCAGATCAAAAGTAAACATTAATCATCTTTTCGAGCCTGCTTTTGACGAATGAGTAAAGTATTGAAGCGCGCGTTTAGTTCCGGAGACCTTAACCTGCAGACTCCAGCTATAAGATATATATAAGTTGCTTATTCCAGAATTTTATTATATCAGATATGCTGTTGTTCAGCGTTATTTTGCAGAATTTTAGCCTCTACATTTATGGTAACTTATTTTTATTTATTTTTTTGTTGGCATAAAACAAATTATACGAAACAAATGGTCATGGATCACTGGTGTCTGTGGTAGGTAATGTGAACCTGTATTACAGGTCACCTGAATTCCACCCCCCAGCAATTGAAAACACATAATGAATTTGTGACACCAATGATAAACAATAATCAATCATTGGTAGGAAAAAAAAACTGAAATAAAATTGAATTGAAAATAAAAATCTAAGTAAAATTAAGTAAACAGAAGTAGTAGGTTTGATATGGAGTGTGTGTGTATGTGTGCAAGTGTGTGAGTGAGAGTGTGTGAGTGTGATATGTGAAAAGTGTGCCTGTGGGTTTAAATGGGCTAAGTCAGAACCTTAAAAGACATTCTATTCCGGTGTATAATTGTTTGTGGAACCAATTCTGAACAAGAATTTTATTTACTGTTTATTTATTTATTATATTCTTTATTGTACACCACAAAAATATATGTACAGGATAAACATTTATAAAAGTAAGTACTGATTCATATCAATTAGGATAAGGTTATTTTTTACCCAAACTCCTCAGAAGAAGAATAATGTGTTTGGTATCAAACCTACGATTGAATTAATATGACTGGCACCAACTGTATCAAACTTAAAGACCTTCCTGATGCAATGATGGCCCGTCACGTTTCGATTTATATCACACTGATAAGCGATACTAAGCAAGTTTTCGGTTTTATATGTTTAATCACGTACCCAAGACACCCAGATCCGGAATAACTATCCTTAGGCCATACAAATAATTGTTCCGTGCAGGTATCAAACCCACGACGCGGAGCGGAGCAGCCGATCGCGCTACTACTACGCCAACCGTGTCGTCTAGGTACGTTCACATAAACGCAATGCGATGCAATTCAACCGATTTGCCCTTGAAATTTTCATATAAAATACGTAATCAACATCACCTATCGACGTAATTTGAATGGCCCCGTGACACCAGGCAGGTTCCTTAGCGAAACTTAACTTATTTGGAATAAAAAAACATATTTTGTTCTTTTTAGTAGAGTTTCTTGATTGTTTGGTAGAATCAACTTTTATTTTTTATGTGTTTGACGTTCAAAAGTGCCGCTTATTGGCTTAGTTGAATAAATATCCTTGACTATGACTTTGACTTTTTATTTTCATGACCGACGACTTACACAGACGTGTTGAATAAAAGACTGATTTCAATTTTTTTTAAAATGATCATTTATAACAGTTAAGTTAGTACTTAGTTAGATGGGGGTACACCAATGACCCGCAGTGTGATTGCGATGCTACGGCCGGCGGCCCAAACAATGCCTCACCGCCTATCGTGCTCTCTGTGCAACAACAATTGCAGCTTAAATGTATAAGTGAATTCGGAAAGGCAAAGGGTTTGACCCCATGAAAGAGAATGACAAATACTCTTCAAATAATTAGGTACAACCATTGGACTCTTTCGAAAAGAGTATCTTCACCAATGAAAGCGTCCAATAATTTTTGGCTATAGGTACCTAATTATTTAAAAATCATATGTCATACTCTTTCATGGGGTCAAACCTTTTGATTGCCGAATTCACTTATGCAGCTTATGTTGTTGTACCCTGAAGGACCTTTGTGAGCCAAATGAAAACGCTGTTGACGTGGCTGCATTCTGGTCTGGTGTTTAATTATAGAATCATCGATATGACGAAGAAAAGTTAAGTTTAAATTAAAGGCAAGTAAATTTAAAATCTCTTATTTTATTATTTAGTTTCAAATTAGTTTGCACCGAAATAAGTTTAATTATTAAAGTTAATCAGTGAGCTATTCAGTGACTACCAAAATTATGTTTCAATGAAAGTTATGAACAATCATAATAGTCAGTTAGGAAAGTTTTGCCTATAAAAACTTTAGTCTCTAATTACGAATGGAATTGGTGGCGTCTTTCAGCTGACATGCGAGATTATTTCAGAAATAAGAATATTACAATTATAATAAAAAATAAAAAACAATTTAAATTAAAATAATCGTCTCATCTCCCTTAATTTTGAAAAGTTTAGGTTCTTGAGTCTGGAGTTACAAGGCACCCATAGACGGGTGGACCAGGTCAATATGTGACATCACATATTATCCTTTGTCATGCCATGTGTTGGCATTTCGGAGGCAGTTGAATTATTATGGCTATGGCTATTCGACAGCGCCGAGATATCACTATTTCTTTACTCTTTCCTATTCTTCACAATCCTAACTCTCCTTCGTATCTTCGAGAGCGCTTTGAGTATCTTGTTCCAAGAGGAAAAATTTTGCCGTTCCTCATCATCTTTTCTCCTTCGTTGGCTTCTCCATTCCTCAAGTCGTTACGGTGGATCTTTTACTGTTCGTGCTGTCTACCACTGGAATACTCTGCCACACTCTATACGGGATAGCGTTTCGTTGGAGGTTTTTAAGAGAAGAATAAAGGAACATTTCCTATAAACATGACACATACATATTAACTTTTTATATGTAAGATTTTACTTATGTATTATGTTTATACTTTGTGTGTTGTACACGTATTTGTTTAGTCTATTTAGTATGTAAGAATTTTAAATATAAAATATTTTTGAAATTGAATTTTGTTGTGCACTTGGATGCACTGTCCTCATATGCTTATATATCTGATATTTCTTTTGACAACTGAGGTTTGCTGTTAGATATCCCACTTATGGGTTAAGTTCGCCTTTATAAATATGCTGTCCATTTTATTTGTATATTTAATTATGTTTTGTGTGCAATAATTCAATTCATATTCAATGTTTTTATTATAGATTTCATTTAATTTGTTCTTTTAATTATCTGTAATTCCTATACAAACGGGTTGTCGCATCGCATTTTTTTTTCAATTTTTTATTATTGATATAATCGCGTTTGACCACTATCTCACCGATAAGCGATGATATGGTCGACGATGGGGCACGTTTGTTTTTCTGCGAAAATCTTTATGTAAGCACAGACATGGTTGGTTTATATAAGTTTATAGATATTACATACTCATATATAAAGTCTATTTAATGAATATTACGAAATGCCTACCTCCTTGAAACCGCAACCTCCAAGATTCTACGTAAACAAAACCCTGCGTAATCTTATAAATACTGATACAATAATGCTTACAAGCGACATAATACTGCTTGGGTAATTCCCATCTACAATTTTACTTAAAAGGTGCGAGTTTGTGCTGTGACAGTAGAGGCTTCACGAGCAAGACGCGCAACATCACCCATATTGGAGCTAGACCTTCTAGCGGTCTTCTGACGCGCGTCCCTGTCTCTTGTCTCACTCACGATCTCATGCCCATACACAGCCTAAATGTAAGTTTAAGGCATTATATGGTACCGATAGTACTCCCGAGTGTCTGTTAGAACGCGAGTGCCTCAAATTGCAAAATTTATTGTGACACGATAATTAGTGTCGCATCAACGGCTGTGTGAATACGTTGTGTCCAAGTGTCTAGTGTGGTTGAAACGTTTTCAAACAGGTCCGACATTTTCAATACACCGCACCGCTTTTGAATAATGAGTGTCACGTGGAGGAAGGAGACTACATAGAGCTTTAGAATGTTTCATCCAGTGATTATAAAAATATGGTAAAAAAGCAGGTGGCGCTGCAATGTTTAGCAGAAAAGTAAAACTATGCGCCAGAAATAAGCAAAAAATCTCAATATTAGTGATAATCGTTCACTTGGAATGATAGACGATATCATCCTCGTATCTTGTTTTTTATTACAGGAGTAACTTTTGCTAATAAATTGGTTTTCAAAATCTTCATATCTTAATGGACAGAAGTTTTCATAAGCTTGATGATTTTCTGTGACAAATACAAAGATATTTTATTTCAACTAGGCTACCAAGCGGCACTTTTGAACGTTAGATACATTAAAATTTACAAGGAATAAAAATTGATTCTACCGTGCATTCGGAAAGTAGCAGGAGAAGAACGCACAAGAAATTCCATACATACTCATTTAAAAAAAAATACTTTTTTTTTTTTACATTGTTTTGGTACATGTACAACATACATTAATAAATTTATATGTGTTAGGACAATGCACCCAGAACCACTACACACTATACTACGTACAGGAACAAAGTATTAAAAGTACTCACACATGTACTGTGCAGTTACATATTAGGTACTAGAAAAACATTAGCATCCGAAGCAGTTAAGTTAAGACCAATCCCAACTGACGGCGCCCGTTCACGAACATGACGCATGGATCGGCACCCCCCAGCTCAACCATCATGAAGGGAACTGAATGATCCAACACACGCGCCACCATCAGAGAGACATTTGAGAGAGCATGACACACTCAACTGCCAGGGCAAACACAAGTCAACGAACGACACCAAGGTACAGCAAATGTACATAGTATTCACACACGTGCTGCGCAGTTATACAATACTAAAAGAAATTGAGTCTATATAATACAAATATATTCATACAGTCTTCAGCAGGTCCAACAATTCTACAAAACAATAATGTTCTGCATAACACTTGTTTTTGCGCCCTAGTGGTTGTGGAGCAAGACTAGCATTGAGCCAAGCATTTTTATTAGTGATGTAATCCCCCAACTTATAATATGTCTGCCTGCATTTTATACAAGTTTTAAATTTCGTCTCATTCAGTTCTAGAGTAGTGAGTAATACATTCAGCTATCTATGGTCTAAACTCGTAATTCTTACCTTTTTTTAATCCACTTGTGGACCCAAATAATTTTGCGTATTTTTATTGCAATGTAAGTAGCAATAGCGGCTGCACGATGTTTATCCGTGCTGATCGAGCACCAACTGGAATTTTACGTGTTAGCTCGGACATAATTTATGTACACGTATAAACAAACGGACAATACTCGCATATGGAAATTTCTTAAAATTGTGAACAGTGTATACATTTCTGTCGCAATTTCTGTCGTAGTCTAAACTTAGCAATAGAGCAATTAAAGCTACGCGTCTCCTGCTTCGGTCGCTCGTCTCGGTCTCGTGTCGCTGTCGCGACGCGAACTCGCACCTTCAGCTGGTACACATTCAAGACAATTATTAGATGCCGTCAAATTAAAGTAGGTACGAGAATAAAATTAATTATGTTATTTAATAACACTGTTGTTTTCAATTTGGTCCCACAATCACCTGATTGGAGATTGTTTTTAACTGTAGTGCCTGAGAAGGTTTTGTTATAAGTATTTGTTGAAAGTATCTTCTGTCTTTTTTGTTTTATTTTTACTGATTTCTATGTAATTTTAAACTTCAGTGTTTTTTATTTCAAATAATCATAAAAAGGATCTCTCTCTCTATTTTTTTTTATATCGGGGTGAAACTATTCCCAGGTATTAGACAAATCTATCTAGAAGAACCGTGCAAGGTCCAAGATAAAATATATATACCTACCAAAATAAATTCTTAAAAACCCCCGGCCTTTTTTGAACTCGGTTAAAAATGAGAATAACCCTTAAAGTTTTCACAGGACCTACTTGTGAACACAAAAGAACAACATAGCTTCGGGAGTAGGAACTTGTGAAGTATTTTGTGAATGATAAATGAAGTCTCTCCCACGTTATTACGTGGCTACATGTAAATCATCTGCGATATGTTACACGTTTACTGATGTGATGTTCCTTTGTGTAAAGTTTTATAGGAACTTTCAGAATGTTAATGTCTCTGCCCTGAATTGAACAGGATTTTATTTTTTACTTAGCTTTCCGCTTATGTAAAGGAACCTTCTTCCTGGATAAAAAGTATTTTTGTGTTAAGCCCAGTTTTATCGAAATACGTTTGGTGGTTTTTGCGTGAAAGTGTAACAAACATAACATCTATCGATCCATCTACCCATGTTCACAAACTTTCGCGTTTATAATAGTGGTAGAAAGTAGGAAATAATGTGTGTGTTTGTCGATATACAGAAGATGGCACGATGAGATTGACAAAATAAACAATCAATGGCAGCCCTAAAAAGAAACAACTGGATATCATGGGGCCTAGAAGTAGAATGATACAGGCGGACATGTACCTGCTTACTTATATATATGTATATTGCCGAGATAAAAAGTATCCTTATTTGCTATTCCTGTATATAATCTATCGCTGTGCCAAATTTCAGGTCTGATAAGCCGTTCTGCCGTGATTGTGTAACAAACATACATTCACATACACATCCGTCCGTCCAAACTTTCACATTTATAATATTAGTAAGATAATCTTAACTAAGAGGTATCTACTAACTGAGGTGAAATTGTTCGTTCGTTTTTTATACAATTGCAAAGTTATCTCTGGATGTACTAATCCAATTAAGAAAAGTTAACCTATTCCAGAGTTTTATAGGCTTCATCTTATTCTGGCAATTGAACGGTCACTGTGAGATAGAACAAGGGGAAAAAACCGCAGGAAAAAGCTAGTTCACAATTTTGTATTAAAGTTTTAGAATATCCCAGAGCTATTCTGAAAGTTTTCTATCAACTAAGTATATTATACCAGTTTCTGCCAGCGGCATCGCCCGCGTGAATGTCGAAAATTATCCCAAGGGAACATATTCCCGGGATAAAGTCTGCTAAAATCTTATGAGCTATTCCAGACTATAATCTATATCTATGCCAAATTTTATCTAGATCCGTCTAGCTGTTTGAGCGTGAAGAAGTAACAAACATACAAACACAAACATATACAAACTTTCGCCTTTATAATATTAGTGGGCTTATTATTGGGTATATTATGTTATTATTTGAATTATCTTAGTAAATTTAAAGTTTTATTTTCTTAGGGTCTGAAGTCTGAACTAGCCATATTTCTCCAAAACGAACATATACCGCTACTGACGGGTAAGTGACATTAATTGGGTTGTACGAGTATTCGCTATTATGTTGACATAACTGTTTATTTCTAGATATATCTCTAAAACAATCTACTAATTCAATTACGAATATTATTATTACTGAGTCTTATTAGGCTACTTCATATCCCATAAACTGCAGGATCCCTCTGGGATGGGACACGGGAGCGATGACGTGGGAAAAAGCTAGTATTACGTTTTTTTAAGTATTATGTCAGCGCTATTCTGCAAGTTTTACTATTTATATATTTTGAAGTATTGTTTTCATAAAGCTTTTTGTACTGTTTTGTTTTCATAAAGTTTTATGTACTATGTTTTGTGAAGTTTTGTTTGCATATTGCGTCAACTAGCCATATTTCACCGAAACGCATTACGCTACTAACGTACTCGTACGTCAGTAGCGGCATTAATTAGTGGCATTAATTGGCGTGTTCATAATGAGCTGATATCTGGTAATAACATTTATTTAAGTGTTTTTGATCTCTGAAATAACCTATTGCTCCCATAACGAAAATTCTTATCGCTGAGTGCAATTAATTTTTATCACGTGAAAAGCACGGTACCTTTGGATTAGGTCACAACAGCGAAGACGCGGACAAAAAGCTAGAAACCATAGATACAAATATTATAAAGGCGAAAGTAACTCTATCTGTCTGGCCGTTTGTTACCTTTTACTTCATATAGGATAAGGATGAATATTAGAACACGGGTAGCTCATGTCCTAGATTAGGAAATAGGCTACTTTCTAACTCCGGAGTATGTTCCCGTCGGATAACTTTCACGTGGGCGAAGCCGCTATAGTAGTATACAAAATAACCTAACCGTAGCAAAGCTATTTTGTTTTTTTTTTATACAGGAATACTACAGTTTTGTAAAGTATTGTTTTCATAAACTTTTCTATACTATGTTTTGTGAAGTTTTGTTTGCATAGTGTTTCTACTAGCCCTATTTCTCCGAAACGAACACATAACTACATGTTCCGTAATTTAATTTAAATAATTGCTTATTTGTGGTGGATCTCTAAAATAATTTTGTCACATAAACTGCACGATTCCTCTTGGACAGGTCAGGGGAGCGATGACGTGGGAAAAAGCTAGTATAGTAATAAGTATTTTTAAAGTATTATGTCAGCGCCATTCTACAAGTTTTCAATACTATTTATATTTTGTGAAGTATAGTTTTCATAAAGTTTTTTGTATAGTTTTGTTCCCACATAGACACGTACATTACTCTTTTGTAGTTTTGTTTTCATAGTGCCTACACTAGCGATTTTCTCCAAAAACAAAACAATGTTCCTGACAGGCAAGTGGCACTAATTGGGTCGTTAATAATGAGCTGATATTTGGTGATTACATTTACATAATTGCTTTTCAGGCTCCATTTGCGAGGTAAGGATCGTTGGCTCTCATATGCCTGATTACGTGCATTCTTTCGAGAGGATGTGTCGGTGGCTATAAGTCCTGTTCATTTTATAAATGCAGTTATGACGAAAAAACGTGTTTGTCACTTCTAAAATTATTTCCTGATCTGATAACAAAGTCTGTCATAAACAAAACAAGAGAATATAAAGCCATTTGGTATATACTTAGTTCATTAAAAATAACTTCCATTACAAAGTCCATTGGCCAAAAATACGGAAAGTTTGCCAAATAAAAGCTTTTAAATAATGTACAGCATTGGTTGTACATATCGATTGTCAGGAAACTAGTTTATCGCAAGAAAAATGGAGTTGCCTTCGTGTATTTTTTTAGTTATTCATAAGCAGCATTTCAAGCTGCACAATTCAGAAATAGAATTTATAGCGGGAAGTTATTTCAGCCGCAGTGCGTTTGTCGAGTTAGCTATTCGAGCTGTTGCGAATGGCGCGGGTAAATATATTATCGAGTTTATTAATAGTATTTTTCGCTGTGTTGTTACCTCTGTGGTTTATGTTGTTAATAAAATAGACTCTTTGAACTTTGTTTCGTCTACTTTGCTGTGAAACTTAATCCCTTTCTATGATATTTTCTTCGTAATGTTGCTCGTATTATTCTAATAGTTAATGTTAACGCGAGAAAGCTATTTGTGTAGTATTGAAAACAATAACACAACACAATCAAGGGCTGGTAAAATCCAACGCCCGCACTCTCACAGATAATGAACTATTAACATGAAGGCGCTATATACGCCCCAATGTTAAGGGGCTGAATACTCAAAATAGGCTTTCTTTTAAACATTTTTTAGCCAAATCTATTGAAGATGTGGCAGCAGAAAAAAGATATGTTAATCTTGATCATATTTCCGAAAACTTTGTTGTGGCCGAAACACGTTTACGCACAAAAACCTCGATACAATTGAATGGCAAAGTAACCTCTTACCGTGATCTTCAAAAGATTTTTCCGGTAATACTGACCAGCGTACATTTGTACAATTAACAACAATAACGTATCATAAAAGGACGCAAAACTTCATTGACTTATATATTGAAGTTTCATTCATTATTTTTAAGTAATTCATATTATTATGTTTTGCAAAAAAAGTCTATACAAATTACATCGTGCTTCTCTTTCCATCCAGTGCAATTCGACAGTGACCGCTTTGCGGCGTTGCTAGGTGGACGTATGTCGCTTTTTCCGCAAAAAGCAAAAATAATATTCAATTTATTTCTCGTCAATCCAATCTGTTAAAAAAAAAACAGGTATAATGCAGCCAGATCATGTAGCCTGGTGGCTTTAATTGGAACTAACGAAATCACAAGTAATATTGTCAAAGTCTGTATTATTTTTATTTTTTGGCACTACCGCTGTCACTGGCATCTATATTTTTGTTGTATTATAAACGACTCACGTCGTTTAGTTTACTTACTAAGTCCATAACTAAAAAGTATTTGAACCTCTTTGAAAATACAACAAATGTTATCTCAATTTGAATTAAACAATATTTAAAATATAGGTAAGGTCGAATACTATTTTAACCTTCTTCGTTCATGTGAAAACAATAGAAGCAAAAAACACAGAACATGGAATGGTCGTACCAACCACGCTGGCAGTGTCTCGAAATGACAGAACTAATAAAATTCTTCGTATCCATTTGTTTGAATCTTTGTTTCTTTCTAACATACGGCACCTAGAACTGACGAAAAAATGTAAAATTCGTGAGAAATGATAATCTATTTCTCACGGATTTGACATTTTTCGTCGTTTCAACCAAAAATCGTCCACATGTGGACATATAAAGCTCACCAAGAATCACCACATTGATCAGTCCTGTATTTCTCGCAATTAACTATCCCAATTGCAATAACGGGCTACAATAATAGTTTGTTAGTCTATTAATATTGTTAAGCTAATTATTAATTGATCTTATAATTTTGCCAAATCGGCACTGACAATTCTTATTTATTAACAAAAAATCCGCCGATCGCCCTGGAGAGTAAACTCAAAGACTTACACTTGGGGATTGCCAGAGATTTACGCAGCATTCTGGATGTAAAAAGAACAGACCAAATACGGAACACGCTGTGTTCCCAAACGGGCATAATAGACGTGGGTAAAAAGGCTGTTCGGCTCAAATGGGCCAATGCCATTACGGCTCACGTTAGTAGCATGCAAATTGAGCGCTGGGCAAGCCTCCACAATCTTGAAGATGGAACGCACCGTTGAGGCCGGTACAGAAATAGGTGCCGAGATGATTTGGACGCGTACCGTAAGGGGTTGGTTCTAGAAGGTGCGGGAAAAGAATGTCTGGAATGACTTAGGACTATCATGAATTTAATTGGGGATGGATGAAGAGGGAGGGGACGGCCAAAGAAAAGATAGATGGACTGTGTGAGGAGTGATATTAAAGAAAAGGGAGTCAATTATAGCGTGGTGCGGGACAGAACGATATGGAAGAAGAAAACGTGTTGCTCCGACCCCAAGTAACATGGGACAAGGGCAGGTAGATGATGATGATGATGATTTCAGACTTTTACCGGTAAGACTTAGTAAATCTGTTTTACCGATAAATAATAAGTTTCATCATAGTTTTTTTTTTTAAACAGAAACAACTGTTCGGCTTTTACAGTAACATATACGTGGTTGTGAGGCATACACTGTTTTTAGTATTTATGTTTTCCTTTTTAAGGTTCCCTAGCCAAAAGGCAAAAAACAGAACCCTTATGGATTTGTCATGTCTGTCTGTCTGTCTGTCTGTCCGTCCGTATGTCACAGCCACTTTTTTCTGAAACTATAAGAAATATGCTGTTGAAACTTGGTAAGTAGGTGTATTCTGTGAACCGCATTAAGATTTTCAAACAAAAATAGAAAAAAACTGAAACTCATTTTTTTTTTCATCCTACCTGTACGTGTGGAGTATTTATGGAAACCTCAATATCGCGTCTATTCAAAAACTGATATTGAGGTTTCTAATATATTTTTTTCTAAACTGAATAGTTTGCGTGAGAGACACTTCCAAAGTGGTAAAATGTGTCCCCCCCCCTGACACTTCTAAAATAAGAGAATGATAAAACTAAAAAAAATATATGATGTACATTACCATGTAAACTTTCACCGAAGAAAGTAAGTAGTTTTTTTTTAAATACGTCATAAATCGTAAACCACAATTTAACAAGTACGGAACCCTTCGTGCGCGAGTCCGACTCGTACTTAGCCGGTTTTTTTTTATGGCATGCATTGTGCCTGGCGCATATAAACATTTTGTTTCTTTCTATATTATCTTTAAACACCTACACTGTACCAATACTTATAGCAAATAAATGATTGATTGATATATAACAAACAATAGCAACAAATAGTTTCAGCCGTTCTCTAGTGAGACGCTTACAATCACATACAGCATTTTTAGGGTTCCGTCTATCTCCCTGTCTGTCTGTCCGTCTGTCACGAGGCTGTATCTCATGAACCGTGATAGCAAGGCAATATTTTTTTTTACAGATGGTGTATTTCTGTTGCCGCTATAACAACAAATACTAAAAATAGAACAAAATCAATATTTAAGTGGGGCTCCATTACAACATATGTGTTCTTTTCCGTTTTTTGCGATAATAGTACGGAACCTTTGTGCGCGAGTGCAACTCGCATTTTGGCCGGTTTTATTTATTTCTATAGATAGATAAAGTTTACATGACCGTGTTTTTTGCACTCTGTCTATTTGTTTTTTAACTCTAATATACAGAAAAGCGGCACCACGTGACCTCACCACAGAGGGCTGA
Organism: Orthosia cruda; assembly: GCA_964057195.1. NCBI lineage: Eukaryota > Metazoa > Arthropoda > Insecta > Lepidoptera > Noctuidae > Orthosia > Orthosia cruda. The sequence goes on from OZ059826.1 coordinate 30,778,828, forward strand.
TGTATATCAAAACCCAGTAAGTGCTTTGTAATTATTATATTCCAGGAGAGCGAAAAGTCATCTTGTATTAGTAACTAAATGATATATTAAGATTTCAAGAGAATACTAAACAAGGAATAAGAACCTACTAATTGTACAAATGATATTAATAGCGTCATACATTCTATTGCATATTTTAAACATGCCTAAAAAAGACAATTCCAAACCTTGTAAGTTTTGGATATTTGCTAATTTAAGGTGTCTTTACAATGTGATGTGACTTTCCTATTGTAAATAATGATAAAATTGATTACTGAAAGCACCAAATCTCAATTTAAATTTAAAGTTTCCAGTTTAATATTGCATAGTCCATTTCAGTATAGTAAAACTCATTAAAATAATTTATATAAAATTATCTAGCTATTAAAACAATATAAAAAAATGTAACGTACTGTGTTCTTATATGTGGCAGTCGCATATAAGCAGAAATAATTATAATATTTATTCAATTTGCACGGCAAAGACTCGTATGACACTAGCCAGATTGCCTATTTTAGTGATCTTTATTTTCGTAGCAATAAGGTTGCATTCATAGGCAAAATAACAGTGAACGATCTGATGTCAGATGCTAGCCAGTTTGAAATAAGAACTTGCGCGGTTATATTTTTGTAAAAAACCATCGGAAGAGTCCGTTTGTGATATGGGCCTCTGTGGTCGGTCTTGTGTATTTAATTTTCAAAAACTTTTCGCTCCAATTTAAGTTTGCCCCTAAACTATCGATGACAGTGGGCGTGGCTTGGAACCTCAGATGTCGATTGTCAACTGTTCGTCCTCAGCCCCTTAACGCAGTACTGGCCGTGCGCCCGCTCGGTGCCAAAATATTATTTGATTTACATATGCTATGTTAGTTATGAAGAAATTCCAGCCATACATTTTTCTGTGTAGAAATATTTTTAAACATCCTAGTGGTTTTGGAGGAGTTGCCAAAAGTTGCGAAAAAATATCGTGTTGTTAATTATTTGTTAAAGCAAAACTAATAGTTACATGAAAAAACCTTGTGTTCAAAATTATGTACGTGAATCAATAATAAATATTTATTTTTTCAAACCTTTTAACCTTGCCGTTACTAAGGAGTATGCTTTAGAAAGTTACCATCTTACGGCACTAAAGGGTATGTAGGCCCTTAATGACTTACATGAGTGGGCACAAAATTATGTCAATATTGACAAATATTATTATTGTAGGGGTGAGCCACATAATCGGAAACCAGTGTTGTCAAAGGATATCGTGTTACCCAGTTACTGAGTTGAGGAGCTAGGATAGAAACTCGCTTCGTGTTAAATATTTTTATTCAGTTGTATCCAGTTTAATTGGAAGCCGATCCAAACATAGTTGGAAATATTGCGAAGATTAATTGATTAACATATCGTAAAACATCACCGTTAATGAAAAACAACAAACGTATGCTTGTTATTTTAAGCTAGCTTAAATAATTTAACCTGTGTCCAAACAAAACAGATTGATTTTTAAAATCCGTTGGCTATATTTCAGGGGGTGAAACTATTCATGAACATGACCAACTTTTGCACTGAAAACTAAATAAAATATGTAAACTGTTCCCTAAATTTTGTTGAGTCATGCGAACATAAAAATGTACTGATCACCTGTTCCATTGATCTCTCTTCTCTTTTCTCCAATTTCAGATTGAATACCATAGTTTACCAAAATTCTTTTTCTTTTTAGAGTTACGTACTCAAAGCGTAAAAACGGGACCCTATTACTAAGACTCCACGTCCGTCTGTCTGTCTGTCTGTCAACGGCTGTATCTCATGAACTGTGATAGCTAGACAGTTGCAATTTCACCGATGATGTATTTATGTTGCCACTATAACAACACATACTAAAAACATAATAAAATAAATATTTAAGTGGGGCTCCCATACAACACACGTGATTTTTTTGCCGTTTTTTGCGATAATGGTACGGAACCCTTAGTGCGCGAATCCGACTCGCACTTTGCCGGTCTTTTCATTCTTCTTTTATTATAAACTTTACTCCCTGAAAGAAAGTCACCCTGATAGATAGTGACATGAACACCAAACTTAATCGGTAAACAAAATCCCGAAACAATGCTTAAAATGATAAACTTATCGTTCCCTAATAGCAAGCAGACTTAAGGGGCTGAATACTCAAAATAGGCTTTCTTTTAAACATTTTTTAGCCAAATCCATTGAAGATGTGGCAGCGGAAAAAAGATATGTTAATCTTGATCATATTTCCGAAAACTTTGTTGTGGCCGAAACACGTTTACGCACAAAAACCTCGATACAATTGAATGGCAAAGTAACCTCTTACCGTGATCTTCAAAAGATTTTTCCGGTAATACTGACCAGCGTACGTTTGTACAATTAACAACAGTAACGTATCATAACAGGACGCAAAACTTCATTGTCGTAGATATTGAAGTTTCATTCATTATTTTTAAGTAATTCATATTATTATGTTTTATAAAAAAATCTATACAAATTCCATCGTGCTTCTCTTTCCATCCAGTGCAATTCGACAGTGACCGCTTTGCGGCGTTGCTAGGTGGACGTATGTCGCTTTTTTCCGCAAAAAGCAAAAATAATATTTAATTTATTTCTCGTCAATTCAATCTGTCAAAAAAATATCAGGTATAATGCAGCCAGATCATGTAGCCTGGTGGCTTTAATTGGAACTAACGAAATCACAAGTAATATTGTCAAAGTTTGTATTATTTTTATTTTCTGGCACTACCGCTGTCACTGGCATCTATATTTTTGTTGTATTATAAACAACTCACGTCGGTTAGTTTACTTACTAAGTCCATAACTAAAAAGTATTTAAACCTCTTTGAAAATACAACTTATGTTATCTCAATTTGAATTAAAAATATTTAAAATAGGGTGGGAGGTCGAATACGATTTCAACCTTCTTCGTTGATGTAAAAACAATAGAAGGAAAAAACACAGAACATGGAATGTTCGTCCCGTTGACGTTGAGGCGTGATTAATTCGAGAAAATACAGTTTTAGATAATATCAGATTCCCATATTTCGTTTACTTATTTATTTTCGTTTTTTTTTTTAAGTTAGTAAGTCGTGTTTATATTTTATTTTGTTAGTAGGTATAAGTTGTAAAGTACAAAACTAAGCCGTGTAAATGATATTATAATTCCGTGCCAAATGGGAACAAACAAAAATGTCTCAAATCAGCAAAAAAGCTTTTGTATTCTAACAGACAAAAACATATGGAAGAGGTAATGTAAGTACCTACACATTTTTTAAATTATTGTTATATTGGTAGCTAGCTTTTTTAGCCCAACGCTTTCGTTTTTAGGGTTCCGTAGCCAAAGGGACCCTTTTACTAAGACTCCACTGTCCGTCTGTCTGTCTGTCACCAGGCTGTATATATTTCTGTAGCCGCTTTAACAACAAATACTCAAAACAGAATAAATAAATATTTAAGTGGGGCTCCCATACAACGTGATTTTTTTGCCGTTTTTTGTCGATAATGGTGTGGAACCCATCGTGCGCGAGTCCGACTCGCACTAGGCCGGTTTTTTAATAGTCCAAGAATGTTTGTAATCTGGTCAGTACATCCAATGCATCCAATCCAGTCCATCCTATCATATAAAATATATATGAGTATAGATTTAGATAGATTACCCATAATACGAGTACCGTCCGGGTCCATGGAACAGACATATGAATGAATGATTTTTCTAAACAGTATAAGAAGACGTTTGGCCAATTCAGAAGCAGGTGAAGCATCGGAGATTGGTTTTAACGAGTAAGTTATTATTATATAAGTATCGGTTGAACCTGACATTATTATTGTTTCGTTTATATAACTTTCATATACATTGTTACATATTTCTTAAGAAATAATCATGGCTAAGTCCGTACCAGCCCTTACTGAAATACTTTCTATTCCGAGTACGGTTGCCTTTGCGAATCTCCACTCAAGCCAGTTAATAAATGCAAACCAGAGATGAGGAATAAGACTTTTCCAAAATATCAGGTCCGTGGGTTCGCCAAAGAAGTTTATTCCGATATGGTCCCATTTAAACTTGGTAAAGATCTGATGAAGAACTTCGGAGCTATATAAAACATAACTCTTCAATAAATGACGGCAAATCTCTCAGGATTGCTGCAACCGCATTTGTGTTTATTGTGCATCACTATAGAACATGCCCACTAGGTAGGTACCACAACTAAAAGTTAAAAAATAAAAACATTTTACAAAAAATACAACCCGACATCCACATCAAAAAAAAATATTACAAATAACTTCAATTTCGGAAGTCAGTGTTCCGGTTTTCGTTTCTGCGTTTTTTACACCGCCTTCCGAAAGTGAAGTAATTTTTTACTTTGAAGTTATTTTTCACTTTAAAGTGTTGTTTATTTGGAAGTCGATTGTATTTTTTAGTAAAAAAAGTCGTTTTACACCTACCACGTAAGTAGTATTCTGGCACGTTCGTGTTTTTATGTCTTGATGTTTTTGGGTCCGGCCATGTTCCAAACAATCTGAGTCGTGGTTCTCGATAGCCCGAATGATAAATAACCCCCTGGGACCACGCCTGCAAGTAGGTACTTATTGAGCTGCTCCAATTAATTTTGTTTTTTTATTATATTTTGCACCGTGAATTTTGTTATTATATTTTTTAATATTTTTTTTTTTGGTTTTCTTGCAATGACAAGAATATTTACTTTTTAAAGTATTATATTATTTTATTTTAATTATTGTGAATGTGAAGACTATCTGGATCATTCTTTTTTGTTTTTTTTTTTGTTTTAATTTAAATTTATCTTTGTTTTTAATCATGGTCTGGCAGTTTGAGTAGTTTATGCGGCCTACCCGGATGTCCTTTTTTTGGTATTGTTCGTCGAATCGTTGAGCTCCTTAAATTCTGAGTTTAGCTGCTTGGTTATTGACAAATGCGTGCACTGACTGGACGGGTCCACTCAATCTGGCTGGTTCTTTCCTCAAAAGACCATTTCAGACATCAGTCTACATGGTCTTCACATGATCTAACCAATATTTTGTCTGGACTTTAAAAGAGACTGTGACCTCTGAGTTTGTTTCGGCCTTTCTTCTCAGAGTAGTCAGATAGGAAACGCCGACCTCATCTAGTTTTAAAAATATGTTCGACATGTAAAAGTGTTTGTACAAACCAACTTACAGAAATAAAATCATTTATCATTATCAATTGTTTGTAAATAAAATGTAATGTTAATAAAATTGCTCGTATTTTTTTCGCCCTGTCTATTACTTTTTAACTCTATGTAAAAATGCAACATGTGAACAGACAGTATCACGGCTGTTGCACGCTATACACAAAAACCCAGTATATAACTTTTTCGAACAATATTTTCCAGAAGAAAGCAAAAAATATGTAAAATTATATAAATTGAAAAGACTTTTGGAAAATAATCTTGTGTTCGGTAACTACATAAAATTATAACACTTATAGTGATAGAGTTATAATATTAAAATAACCCATACAAAAATACGCACACACATATTATCTAATAATCATAGTAAACATTTTCTCTATGTTCTTACGTAGTTTTATAAACCTTTACTAGGTTGAAAAGCTTGCCTAAATAGAGCAACTAACCATTTCAAAGCCTAGTAAGTTAGTTTTTTTTTTACGTAACTGCGGTGGAGCCCAAAAGTACCTTTATTCAAAATTTGATGGGTCTACTCTGCTATAAATTTGAGTATCTGGGTATAAAACCATCATAAAGAAGTTGGTTCAAAATGTCACCTACTGTGTTCTTATTTGTGGCAGTCGCATAGAATCAGACAAAATTTTAATATTTATTCAATTTGCACGGCAAGAACTTGTATGACACTAGCCAGATTGCCTATTTTAGTGATCTTTATTTTCGTAGCAATAAGGTTGCATTCACAGGCAAAATAACAGTGAACGATATGATGTCAGATGCCAGCCGCCAGTTTGAAATAAGAACTTGCGCAGTAATGTTTATGTAAAAACTATCGGAAGAGTCCGTTTATGATGCGGGCCTCTGTGGTCGGCCTTGTGAATTTAATTTTCAAATACTTTTCGCTCCAATTTAAAGTTTTCTCCTAAGCTGTCAATGACAGTGGGCGTGGCTTAGAACCTCAGATGTCGATTGTCAACTGTTCGAACACAGCCCCTTAATAACATCAGTTATCTGCATTGGTCCGATATCAAACATACTAGTATGTTCAAACATATGACACACTAGGCAACGGAAGCTATACGACTTATTTACATTAAACTCATGTTTATTTTAATAATAATTGGATGTAATCATAAACTAATAGAGTGTATGCAAATACCTGAATATGGTTCATGGACATGATGGATTAAGTTGCTTGCGTCAATAGCTGTTTACACAAGGTGTATCGAGGTGGACAGTAATTTATCAATGGCCGTTGCAAGAATATTAGCTATTGTTACATGCATAGATAAAGTTAAGGTACTTTTCCATGGGAGTAAGTGAAAGCCAAAAAACTCTTGTAGATTTTCCTTTTGCTTCAACCACGATCATTATGCACGTCGTGTGCTGGTTGTGATTTTATTTTATACACCAGATCTTTATGAAAGATATCACTGATGTGAATCATGTCCGTCTTAGCAGTCCTTTCAGAGGGCCTTCTACTAATTCCTGTAAAAAACAAAAAGAGAAGGTACCTATAATGTGTCTACTTTTTTTGAAAGACGTCGTTTTGGCCGGCGTTCTTGTGTCCAGGCAAAATAAAGTTAAATTTTCAACGGTCAAAGTAGAATGAAAAATTATCATAAAAGAGTATTCCTAGAGAACTATATAAATTGTTTTATTTAAATTAAATTTGTTGAGTCCACCCCCTACGCGTGCTCAAGTTTTTTTTCTGTTTTTATTAATCAAAGCGAGATATTTTCTAAATTATAATTCTGTGTGTCTTTAAATAATATTTAAGATAATCAACTTTTCGAAGGAAAATGCGTATGTAAAGATCGTAGCAGGGCGTTCTGTAGTTTGTCATATTTTCCCCCATGGAAAAGACTTGAGTTTATGTACAATCATCATCATCAGCATATTTATGTGCCTACTGCTGGGATACAGGCCAATTTATAATATATTTACGATAATAAGGTATTTTCCTATTATTTCAACAGTCACACGATCGGTCTGTTATTTGTTGCCAGTTCGCTCCAATTCCATTAACATATTACACGACCTTTAAAAATAAAACAATGTTTATTTATTTATATAAATATACTTTATTGTACACCAGGTTAAAACAAATAAAGGGAAACTTAGAACTAAAATACATATAAACACATTACCCTCCTTCGGCAGTCGGGCAAAAACGGGCGGCCTCATTGCATACTGCGATCTCTTCCAGGCAACCTGGAATGGACAGTGATAGCCTGAACATGAAAAAGGGTTGACTGTGGAATATTTACTTTAAAGATGCAATTATATTATAATAGATAAACAAATACCCTGATTTACATGTATTAGGTCGTGAGTTCGAACCCAGGCAGGCGCTTTACTTTGTGTAAATTATTTCATCACCACTGCTCTTAAAACGGTGAAGGAAAACATCGCGAAGAAACCGGCATGTCTTAGAACCAATAATTCGAGGACATGTGACATCCACCAACCCGCACTGGGCCCGCGTGGTGGATTAAGGCCCATTACCTCTCTCACATAGAGGATGCATGTGTCCCAGCAGTCGTAACATTATAAGGCTGATGATGATTTCCACAAATACATACTTTGTAGCGTATCCGAACGCAACACAAATTTCGCGCCCGCGACGCGAGCGCCGCCTCCCGGCAAAGTACCGTAGTTAACTGTCTGTCAATCAATGAGCCGGTATCAAGGACTCTAACAAAACTTTAATTAATGTAAAATGCCAATTTTCTCACTGTTAACCGTTGTGATCGTGTGTGTTGTGATTTATAAATAAACAGTCCAACGATATTTGTGTTGTTTAAATGAATATCTCCCCATAAGTGACGCCCAACGTACTGCCGAACTCTTGTGTTTTACTTCATATTCTTTACGATTTTTGGACTCCGGCGAGTATTGTGTGAACTGTGTCGTGTATATAAATCAGTTTTACTTCGCTGAAATCGTATTTGAGTGAAACAAGAACGATTCAAGGGATTTTCGTAGTTAAAATTGTTGCACGAACTTTTGTGACTACGGTATTTGTTCTCGTAAAACATCGTATTCACCAACTCAAAAGACATTCTAGTCCTAAGTTCATGCCTAAAAGTGAAATTTTTACTACAGTTCGGACTGATTTGTTTCGCAAATTTTCATACTCGTACCTACTTGCGAAAACAAGTTTGTTCGTGTACATGTAAATTTTGTTGCGAGAGCGCCAAAAAGTTCGTAATTGACATAGACAGATGTATGACAGTGAGATTAATTTTAAAAGTTTTTGTTGTGTTACATACTTTGATTTATAAACATTAAATTGCTCATTGTACTAAGTTAATCATATAAAAGTTGTGTGCAGTAACTTTTAGTAGTGAATAGTGACATTGAACAGACGTAACCATGGTGTTAACGCGATCACGTACGAATAGTGCTAGTGGTCAAGAACCGGCAGGTGCTGCTAGGCACGAACAGGCTGGCGAACCTACGCCGCCGTCTCCGCCGCCGTCTTCACCGCTTTCGAGCAATGAGGGCAATGTCATTAGCCCTCCGCTCGTTGATCCCGTGCTGCCGGTGGGCTTACCTGCTGCACCGCCGTCACCAGTGCACGTGCAGGCCATTCCGCACGCGCCTCCGCCTGCTCATGCTGCTTCAGCTCCTATGTTGATTACTCCAGAACAGCTAAGTCAATTAATTCAATCACTACAACTGCGTCCAGCTGTCGCTACGGGTCCTTCATATAATATACATGCTGGAAACTTTTCCAAATGCATTCATCGCTTTGATGGAGCTAAAGGCAGTGATGTACTAGCTTTCATTGATGCCATCAAAGTATTCAGACTGCGTTTCAATGGATGATGATATAGCGCTTAGGGATCTACCTATGCTATTAACAGGACTTGCAGCCACATGGTGGCATGGCATTTAAAGAGACACTCATTCTTGGACAGAGGCTTTAGATTGTTTAAGGCAAACCTATGGATCACGGCTGTCTCCACATAGAATATATCGTGAACTTTTTAAAGAAGAACAAGGAAAGGAATGCATTGACGTGTTTGTGTGTAAGGCTAGGGCTTTACTGTCACAATTACCTGCAGGTTCACTTACAGAATACGTAGAGCTCGACATGGTGTATGGCTTATTAAATAAGCGTATTCGTGAAAAGATAGACAGAAGTACTTTTAAGAGTTTTGCAGAACTTTTACAGTTAGCTCGTCGAGTAGAGGATTTGTTTGATGAGGGTCGCACCCCTACCCGTACTGAATCTTCAGTGACATCCTCTGCTTCTACCACACCAAGTGCTGCTAAAAAATTAAGTTCTGAGCCATCCAAGACTAGACCTAAGTACAATTATTGTAAACAATATGGACATTTAAAGGAAGATTGCCAACAGTTAAAAATTAAATCTAAAACAGACAAACCTTTATCCCCAGCCAAAGATGAGAGTATGGAACAGAAAATTGTTTGTTTTGGATGCGGTACTCCTGGAGTGAGTAGATCAAACTGCCAAAAATGTAAACAAACATCATCACTACCTAAAGCATCATTTCAGTCGATGTCCGCAGTGGGTGTACAGCCCATCGATGCTCGGGGCCGTCCCGTTATAAATATTGGAATAGAGGCTAATGTACTAATTGATACCGGTGCCAAACAGTGTGTTGCCAGTGTAAGTTTGCAAAAGCACCTTGTTAATAATGGACAGAAATTTGATTTAGTTAATACTGACATAAGACTGGCTGATGGCACAAGTTATGTTAAAAATTTAGATGTTGCTAAGGTTAATGTTATTATCGGCTTAGTTGTGCCTACTATGTTTATTGTTTTACCCGGTGCCAGGTGACACGTTACTGGGAATGAATTTCATCGAGGATGCTGGTATGATGATAGATTTTAAAAATAGTAAATTTTTATTATTTAATGGTAATGTTGGTACTTTGTTGTTTGAGGATTCTTATCCTTCAACAACAAAGAAGGTGAACAGTCTCTTACCTAATTTAACTATCAATTGTGCTTCTCTTTGTCTTCGTGAAGATGAAGGTGTAATATTGTCGTCTGATGAAAAGGTTCGGTTGTCTGTGCTCCTTAAGAGTAATGAGGATATCTTTGCACTAGGTTATCCTCATATAGGTTGTCCTCAGCCAAGAAGGATTTAGTGCGCGCCGAAATCGATCGTATGCTCGAGGATGAAATTATTGAAGAAGCGGAATCGGAATGGGCCTCTCCTATAGTCTTAGTACCTAAGAAGAATGGGGAAGTACGGTTTTGCGTAGACTACAGAGCCCTGAACAAAATAACAAAAACGGATAAATATCTCGATGACATTTTGGTGATCTCAGCAGATTTGGACTCCCATTCAAAGGATTTGCAACAGGTCTTTGACCGCCTTCGTTTATTTGGTCTGAGAGCGAATAGAGCGAAATGTGCCTTTGCTCGTGAAAAGCTTACCTATCTGGGTCACGTCATCTCTTCCCAGGGTGTTGAACCGGATTCAGCTAAGGTGCAGGCTTTTGTCAACATGAAGCCACCTAAAGGCTTAAAGGAACTTAAAACCTTTCTGCAAACTACTTCGTGGTTCAGGAAATTTATTCCGGGCTTTTCCAATGTCGCACGACCACTCTCGGAGCTAACATGCAAGAATAAAAGCTGGACTTGGGGAGAAGGCCAGGTTGTGGCTTTTGAATCCCTCAAGCGTTTGCTTACGACCAGCCCTATATTGCGGCGGCCTGACTTTAGCAAGCCGTTTATCATTTGGACGGATGCCAGTGCTTATGCTCTAGGAGCAGTGCTTCTTCAGGGTGATACAGTGACAGAAGAGCAACCAATAGAGTACGCCAGTAGATTGTTAACTCAGGCAGAAAAGAATTATAGTACCACGGAGAGAGAGGCCCATGCCGTAGTGTGGGCCCTGGAGAAGTTTCGACCTTATGTTGAAGGTGCCTCGATAAAAATCACTACTGACCATCAGCCCTTAAAGTGGCTCTCTTTAAAATCACCAAGTGGTCGTTTGGCCCGCTGGGCATTAAAAATTCAAGGTTATAATCTTACCGTGGACTATACACCCGGTAAAATGAATGTGTTAGCTGACACGTTAAGTAGACCAGTTGTGGAAAATCTGGAGGAGTCTTCCATTTGTGAGGTTTGCCCAGTTGTAATTGATTGGCATCATCGTACTCCAGAAGAAGTCCGTTGTTCTCAACTGGAAGATCCAACAATAGCCAAGATAATTGAAGATCTCGAACGTGATGGTGAACCCGCTACACAGTGGACAGAACGAGGTTATTATGTTGTTCACGGTGTTCTTTACAAAGTGGATTTATATGGAGACTCTGAAGAGCCTCTTTTAGTCGTTCCCGAGACGAATTTAGCCGATTTTATGAAGGAACTTCATGACGCACCTACGGCAGGTCATCTTGGATTAGACAGGACTGTGAAGAAGATACGCGAACGATACTTTTTCCCTAACATGCATTCATACGTAGCTAAATATATCAAAGACTGCGAGTTATGTCAACGGTATAAACCGACTAATCTAAAACCTGCTGGACTTTTAAAAACACCGGTTCCACAACACAGATTTGAAGTCCTTGCGATGGATCTGTTCGGGCCCCTCCCAGAAACGGACAAGGGAGAGAAATGGATCTTTTTAGTCGAAGACGTAGCGAGCCGATGGGTTGAGATATTCCCAATGGTAAACAGCACTGCTGATGCTTGTGCCCAGATATTGATTGAAGGAGTGTTCCTGCGTTACGGTTTTCCACGCCGTATTATCTCGGATAATGGCACGCAATTTGTATCAGCAGTCATGCAGAAGGCACTCTTGGTTTTGAATATAAAACAAAATTTGACACCGTTTTACCACCCCGAAGCCAATCCGGCAGAAAGGAAAAACCGAGATATGAAGCAAATGTTGGCAATGTTAGTTGGTCCTGAACACAGGAATTGGGCTGAAACGTTATCAGCAGTTCGTTTTGCTCTTAATACTGCCTGTAATCAGGGTACTGGACAGTCCGCAGCGTACTTGAACTTTGCACGGGAATTTAGGTCCCCTTTAGCAAATACCACCGATTTACGACCAATAATAGAGCAGGCGAATTATGTTCCCCAGGTAACGCCTTACCTTAGAAACTTCGCAGAAAATCTTAAGGAGATGAAGTTGCGAGTAGAGGGTCAACAGGATGCTCGCAAAGTGGTAGCTGACCGTATTAGGAGACCGGCTTTCTGATCTTTGAAGTAGGCGATCTCGTTCTGGTCGAAAGCCGCATATTGAGCGATAAGTCTAAGGGCATTACGCACAAATTCGCTCCGCGTCGGGAAGGTCCTTTCACTGTGGGTAGAGTCTGTTCGCCAGTTTCGTACGAATTGCTAGATTCGAACGGTTTGTAAAAGGAAAGTATCATTCCAGCTTTTTCACCCCTTACACTGGCCAAGCGCCTGTAGCCACTGCCAAGAAACGAGGTCGACCAGTCAATGATTCCGGCTCTATTCTAAAATCTGTTGCCAAGCCCGTGTCGGAAACGCCCGCCATTGGCTTGGAGGGGGAGGATGTAGCGTATCCGAACGCAACACAAACTTCGCGCCCGCAACGCGAGCGCTGCCTCCCGGCAAAGTACCGTAGTTAACTATCTGTCAATCAATGAGCCAGCATCAAGGACTCTAACAAAACTTTAATTAATGTTAAATGCCAATTTTCTCACTGTTAACTGTTGTGATCGTGTGTGTTGTGATTTATAAATAAACAGTCCAACGATATTTGTGTTGTTTAAATGAATATCTTCCCATAACTTAAGCTATATAATAGATACACAAATGCTATATAATAGATACATACACACTCAATATGTATAGTGTAATAGTATAGGCAATGCAAGTCAATGTTTACTAATGACAATCTTTTAAATACAGGCTGAGCGCGTTTTATTGTTTCTGCTTCAATAACTCCTATAACTTTAACATTATTGTTAAAATAATAAAATGGAAACCGGACAGGGGCAGAAAATTGACGTCCGGCACCAAAAATTGCAGAAGCACTGACATAAAAACGTTTCGTTGATCTTGCACAGAATAAGTTCCCTTCATGCCAGTGCTAGTTTTTCTTGCCACTTCATTCGTATTAAAAACTTTAGTTGGAAGTCCTTGAACCGCCTCAGAAACCAAGTAGACGTGTAACTCCAACCTCGCAAATTGACCTTGACAGAAAAAAAGCAGGATGTGAATGCGGAGCCCCAAAACAAGCCAAAGTGACCTTCACAGTGTCACCCACGACGCCATGGAAGTGGCTATGTTTTGGTCCCGAAAAATTTTAATTACCGTCATGATAAAAAAATGCCAGTGACACGAGAACTTCCGAAAAAAAAGTATCTATTTTCTGCCAGCAATAGACATTATATTATTTAAATTTAGTACATATTATGGAATCCCAATCATGTAAAATTATCATACCTACGTGCCAAAAAAGTTATTGGTTTTATCTATTTTTCAGATTAGTACCTACCTAAAGCCAAAGACCTTATACTTCTTACTACTAGACTGTGTACCAAAATTTTTTGTTTAGCTAAAATGAAATCTGTCATCATACACCTAGGTTAGCTATTTCCTTATAAGCGGTAGCTAACCAAAAGCGGTCCTGGCGAGAGGGTTTCCGCTGGTAGTGTGTCCTTGTCTGACCTCTTGCTAGCTCAACTAATCATTGGGTTTGGTAGAAATAATAGAAAAATTTATATTTTCTTTTTAATTTATACCAAAACGAACAATTCATAGACTTTGATACGTATTTAAATATTTCTAGAAACGTATTTAAATATTTCTACAGTTTCTATATTTAATCAATTCGTTGTATTAAAAAAATTTTTTTATTAATACTCAGTAAGAGTAGTACTTTTAAATGTTTGGGCCTGGTAATATTAAATGTAAGGTGACGGTTTGCGAAATTTTTGGCGGACTTTTTTCACAGAACGATAACTTTGTTCAGGTGAAATTCAGCGGCTGTTAATATTATTTGCAAATTGATTCATAGTGGAATACAATTGGTGTAGTTTTATTTCTCAACTGTCTACGCAACTGGACAATATGAGAAATCATAGAGATCCTTTGAGGTATATTTAGCTGCCGGTATTTCAAAGCACCGTCTGATGAGAATAGGATCAGAGAGCTTTTTATTCCTATCTATACGATTGGTCTTGAAGAATGAGACTTGAGGAGACTTGGGATTTGAGGATTATTGAGTCCTCCCCCTCTCTTCGAACTTCAGATAACCCTTTAATACTCCATCGTACACTGCTCAATTCCTCTTCGAGTTCGGTGATTTTTTCGTCGATCCAGAGTGTGCGCGTGTTGTACGTTGCCAGGTCCAGTCGTCGGTATTTGTTGAAGTAGCCGGATATCCTTCGGGATTCTTAGGACCCCTTGCCATACCGTAACCTCCACCGCTACCGTAGTGGAGGGTACAGGTTGCCGGGCAATAGAAGCTACGTTTTATTTGTGCTTTTCATGGGGTGTGCTTTGCAGGCTGGTTGGCGATCGCAGTATGGTTGTTACAAATGCACAGAGAACCCTGCTGCCCATTCTCTGGTTTTTCCCTTAGTCGCCTCTTACGACACCCACGGGCAAACATGGGATGGTGAAATTCTTTACACCCGACACCATACGGTTAGTGATGTAGATACCAAAAAATATAAACATTATTTTTTTTATTAACTATAAATTAGGTAGGTTTAGGTAGCGCAGTTAGGTAGCATAAATATATCGGGATACTTAAACTATCGTTTTTACATTCAATTTGTACCTTGTTCTGTTTTGTCATGGTCACCTCATTAGAAAGAGACACACTACCAACGGGAGCCTTCTCACGTGGACCGGTATTTGCGCCATAGTGCACAGTCTAGTAGTAAGAAGTATAAGGTCTTTGCCTAAAGCAGCTAACGACATTACATCGATGTATCTGAAACCTATAATACCTGCATAGTGAAATTTTATTCAGTATTTAACTAAGGAACATTATAACGGTACAAAATGAGCTTTATAACATATTTCGGTGTTACCGACGCTCCACGAGTAAGTCTTAAGTAAAATGTGGTGAATTTCAAAGGATTTCGGTTATTTGGAAATTGAGACACCCGGACACAAATCTGGTCTCCCAGCTTCTACTGAGAAATCCCAGATTTAAAACCCTCCATAATACTTTCGCCCGATTTAGTAATCGAAGCCAGGACCTCATTCTTGTCAGTATTGCTTGCAATCACTGGACCGACGAGGCAAAAACAGTGAGCCGTCAAAAAAATTGGATCTTTAAAGTCAGTTCCTAGATTTCGGACGAAAATCTGCTTCTTATTATGCACACTGACTCCTTGAATACAGATGAAGCAAAGTACAGCTGTGACTTTGATTAAGAATCTATACTTGGATCAAAAAATCAGAACAAGACTTTGGTGTGTCGATTCCTTTACCAAGAAATAATCCATGTCTTATTAATTTTCTCTTTGATAAATTTATCGTTTGTATGGGAATGTGAAGGTTATTTGGCTGATTTACTCACTTTCACTGGAAAGGTTTCAGGCAATACACATATTAAATAGGAGGTTAATATGTATTTTAAGCCAAATAAAGTTACATTTACCTTATTACAAATAAGGTTTACAACAAAGATTATATAACTTTTTAGATGTTATTGGTTATTTCTCTCACTCCCATGGTTTATACCATTGGAAGAAGCATGTTTTCTTTTTGATTAGTTTCGTGTAGCACTCAAGCACAGTCAAGATTTACATCAGTCAACTAGTTTTCGTAATCGGATCGATACTTCTAGAAATTAACTCCTTAAACGAACAACTAATTTTACCTCTTTGTAATATTAGTTTACTGGATAATTTTTAGGGTTCCGTACGCAAAGGGTAAAAACGGGACCCTATTACTAAGACTCCGCGGTCCGTCTGTCTGTATGTCTGACTGTCACCAGGCTGTATCTAAACAACTTCAGCCCCACTTCGTGTCCAGCAATTACTGTCCATAAATGGTTGTCTGTAAGAGATCACGGAATGCGATAGGGCTTTTCACAGATGATGTATTTGTTTTCATTTATTGGTTATCAGTTTTTGTTCCATATTGAAAGTTGTTCATATTTTCGTACGTAATAAGAATTAAACGAATTGAATGCCACTCTGTGTAATCCGTTAATGCTCGTTGGACCCTTGAGGATCTCCTAACAATAGATTATTAATTAGAGTTATTAGAGGTTTTCATTTAAGCGTAGAATCCGGAAATATTACTTATCCTCCCTCACATAGCTCGGTCTTCGTCATAGTTATTATATTTAAATTTCTGTTTCATCTATACTAATATTATAAAGCTGAAGAGTTTGTTTGTTTGTTTGTTTGTTTGTTTGAACGCGCTAATCTCGGGAACTACTGGTTGGAATTGAAAAATTCTTTTTGTATTAGATAGTCCATTTATCGAGGAAGGTTATAGGCTATATAACATCACGCTACGACCAATAGGAGCGGCGCATAAATTAAAAATGTTGCAAAAACGGGCAAAATTATTCCTTTTTGAGAGCATCCGTTGCGTGCGCTGCGTAAACGGTTTAAGTTACGCAACAATCATGAATGTAGGGTAGATGGGTAGGTACCCAGTTGACGGGAGCGAAGCCGCGTGGGACAGCTAGTTTAGAATAAATAATTATATGGTATTTATTATAATATTTATTAGTCTATTGTTTTAGTAATTATTTATGTATTTTATTAGTTAGATTGTTTATTAATATCTGATTTTAATTATTGTTCATTTTATTTTATTTTTATACTCCTACCACTGTTGTGTCCTTTTTAACCCAAAGGTTGACTGGTAGAGAATGCCTTGCTGCATTAAGTCCGCCTATGTATTACCATTGTACATGAAGTTTAAATAAATAAATAATAGATTACTAATTGTGTCTCATTAATCTAAGCTTTATTGGTTGACCTAGTAATCGGAATAATCGGACTGGTAGGAGGATACATTTTTATTTCGAGCTCAGAAGCTGATCTTCTGAACATCCTTCATTGTCTAGAAACATGCATGTGACTATTTAAAATGCCTAGTCATATTATACTTTAATTTCATAACTAGCTTCTGTCCGCGGCTTCGCCAGTGTGAAAAGTGTTTTATTATCGCAAGAGAACATGATACCGGGATTAAATGTATCTATCTATTTCCTAACCCGGAATCTGGTGTATCCATTTGCCATAATCATTATCAGCCTACAACAGTAGTCCACTCCTGGACATAGTCCTCTCCAACTGCACGCTATTTGCTTCGATTTTCGGAAACTCTCATCCAGCTGCTACCATCCAAATCCGTTCAGCTGAGAAAGAAACAATATACTCACATACGCATTTATAATATTTGTGTTAAAGTTTGGATAATCTAATGAAATCGGTTAAAAAAGACAAAAAAAAAAAGAGACTCCACAAAGTTATTGCTTATAGTGAAATAAAGCCAGTTATACATGAATTCTTGAACGCACAAACTTAAGTTGCCTCGCATTTACAATAATGCATGATATAAATATTTCCTTTGCCTCCTTACCGTCGGATATCGCAATATCTCAGAGGCATACTTCGTGCACTCAAATATAATATTTGTCTTTGCCATATATTTATTTTCCAACTTTATACTGAGGGTGAGCTCGGTTTCTTCTAAAAGTCGTGTGTTCTGAGAGATAATAAATATCGTGCGGTTGGAAGTTTAAAGTGATGTTTGATAGCAAAATATTTTAGCTCTAGTAAAATATTTTATCCAAAGAGCATACGTGAGTTTTTCGTCTTAAAAATTAAGGTAGAAAATTCTCTCAGAAAAGTATATTATACCTACAAAGTCTGGCCACACGGATCAATCTTCAAGGTTAAGCAACGCTTACATAGATTAGTCCGTCGATGGGTGACCATCTTTAA
The DNA here is from genome assembly GCA_964057195.1 of Orthosia cruda. Classification (NCBI taxonomy): domain Eukaryota; kingdom Metazoa; phylum Arthropoda; class Insecta; order Lepidoptera; family Noctuidae; genus Orthosia; species Orthosia cruda. The sequence goes on from OZ059826.1 coordinate 30,796,900, forward strand.
ATAGCAAATTTCCTCCATGTCTCAAAAGCACGTTGATCCCGGCCTGTTATTGGTAGATCTTTGACAGTCGTTAAGGATAGTCAAAAACACCAGTCTTGTCAAGAGGTATCGTATTACCCAGTTACTGGGTTGTGAAGGTGAGATAGGCAGTCGTTCCATGTAAATTACTGGTACTTAGATGCATCCGGTTTGACAGGAAGCCGACCCCAATATAGTTGTGAAAATGCTAGGCAGATTGATTTTTATTTAAGTCCAGTGTTACCCTCGTCCATCAGGATAAGTTAATCTATGCGTGGAAATATAGGAAGACTACAAAAACTTCAGCTAACACTTGCACAGTTTTAACCCGCTGGACTTAATTATCTTCCAAAAAGGATTTATTATTCATGGTCCAGCAGGTTAGCCCAGCGAGAGGAGCACGACATGAAAAGCTAATAATGTAGTCAGCCATGTCATACAGATGAAATTTCTGACTGTAACTTGCTATTTATATTTTGTAGTAAGGCTGAGGGTTTAGACAAAGTGAAGGATAGCGATTGTGCTTGCAATCCCATACATTTTTGTCATTTTTCCAGCGAGCGATAGCGATAGACGAAATGCCAAAATGTAAGGGATTGTTCACGTGACTTTTCGATAGCGCATGGCAATCCCATTTTTGTCATTTTTCCAATCTCTTTGGCGTGGTTTTCGTTGATTAGATCAGTTGAAGATGTAGACAGATGTAGCACATGCATGAAAAGTGTTTTTGTTTTAATGTAATTTGTTAATTTTCTCCAATTTTATTCTAAATCGCCTTTTTCAAGTAAGCAAGAACTGTTTTTCAAGAAAAGAAACACTCTGTAGAGCCAAGACTATAAATTCATAGTTCTGTTTTTATTTTCACATTAGCATTCATGAGAATAAACAACGATAAGTACCTGTTTAGTTTATAAAGTAGCAAGTATTTTTCTTGTTTCGTTTCTTTATTTTATGTTAAGTCTGTTACTTACCTACACGTCATAAGTAAACACCCAAGTTGCGGTGTAAGCCTGATTGACGGTAAGTCACTTACCTGATACTGTCCTTATTTTATTTAAGCTTAAGAAATAAGGATAATTATCAACTTTTACTTGACAACAAGCTTATCCATTATCTCAACAACAAAAATAGCTTATCACATTACTTACGGTACTTATTTAATAAATACAAACAATTTGCGTAATAAAAACTTTCCATAAATAAAAATACGAAAAAATAAAAAGACGGACATTACACAAACCTTCTTCAAAACGATAGTTCTTATGTTCGGAACTCAGGTAAGTGACCGCAAAGCGATATTAATACGTTTTTTTATCTGCCACAAGCCTACGATACTGTTGGTCTAAAGATCCCAAATGATTTTCAGATCGTCGTAAAGGAATCTCGGCCAATCAGAAAACAATTTCCTTGGTATGTTCGTTCCTATGGCTCGGGTATAAAAAAGTGTGAGATTATATGTGAACTCGTGCATAGAAAGAGTTTTATTAATAAAAAAAATGTGTGTTTTAATAAAAAAAAGACAAAATGTTTCGATTCTAATTATCTGTAAAAAATACAACATGAATGAGGGTTTATTTGTTTAATATGTTACTGGCATGTTAGTTTAGTATCATAAAGTATAAAAAGTTAATTTCAAATCCAAAAATATAAATTTGTGAAGATTTTGAAGCTACCGCTGTCTACTGAACGGATTTTATTGAAGCTTATCAGTAATATAGCATATTACACATCTAATTTATAAAGATAATAGCTATTGCAGAGAGAGTAGTGGTGGCCCAATGGTTTCGGCCGCGACTTACAAGTTGTCGGTCGTGGGTTCGAACCCCGGCAGGCGCTTTACTTTGTATAAATTATTTCATCACCACTGCTCTCAAAAACGGTGAAGGAAAACATGGTAAGGAAACCGGAACGTCCTACAACCAAAAATTCGAAGACATGTGACATCCACCAACCCGCACTGGGCCCGCGTGGTGGATTACGGCCCATCCCCTCTCACAGAGAGGAGGCCTGTGTCCCAGCAGTGGGAACATTAATAGGCTAATGATGTGATGTGATGTGTGATAGCTATTGGCCGAGTACTTCGTATAGCCTATTTGTACCCAACTGCCGATGGAGAGTAATGTATTTATCAATCTAATAGCACTCCGCCCGTGACTTCATTCGCGTGATCCGCATTTTATGGTACAAGTTGGTTGCCGACTACACGCAGCAGCAGACGACGTATCGCAGTGACACTACTGGTTTTACTACTAGTATTTCTATGAAATACCTTCTGCAGCTAGCGACACGTCGCCCGACTACACGTCGCAATTTCGCAGACGACGTGTCGCCCGTCCGCAGATCAGTAGTGACCAGTAGTGAGTGAGTGTAGTCAGACATTTTGTCTCACGGAACACTCAGTACCAATAAGAATACAGCGCTGCTATCTGCTGCTGCCGTCTGCAGTCGGGTTCGAAATCATGACTGCAGCGATAGGACGCAACGAAGTGTCGTGGCGACATGAAACGACAACACGTCGTCTGCTGTTGCTGCGTGTAGTCGGCTACCATCTTATACCTTCCTATAGATGACTTTATTGTTTCACCTCCTTAAAGATTGAATTTGCAAAAATCCCTTTTTAGTGCTCTCCTACATCATAAAAAGAAGCCCTATATAGTAAAATTCTTCAAAAATCTTTAACACACCCTAAATCTTCTTTTTTGAAAAACTAATAATGAAGTAGGAGTAGTAGGATTTCCAAAACAATTAAATACATGAATTCTTATTATCAACCAAGAGTATCATCATCTTCCTGCCCTTGTCCCATGTTATTCGGGGTCAGCGCAACACGTCTTCTTCTTCCATACCGTCCAGTCCCCCGTTACGCCATCAATGACTTCCTTTTCTTTCATATCACTTCTGACACAGTCCATCCATCTTTTCTACATTAATTATCCGTCCCCTACCTCTTCATCCATCCACATACAAATAAAGAGCGAACAGCGAACTCTGTATCAACAAAGAGCGTAGGTACATGTAAAATTTCACGTGTCCTATTTACAAACTGTAGAAATGTCATATAAACTTTCAACCCCTCTTTTACCCCCTTAGGGGTAGAATTTCCAAAAATCCTTTCTTAGTGCTCACTTAGTCACTTAAGGATCCTCCCTGCCAAACTTCATCTTTATACGTCAAACGGTTTACTCCATTTGTGCCTAAAAACAAAACGATTTTTTTTTAAAATAAAGACTACAATAAATTATGGCTGTTCTTATGCAAACACCAATCATAAAAACTGACTTACTTACTTTATAAGAACTGATTTCGAAGACATTTACTTTTCAGATTACTGAGCCAATGCTCTTTTTTCAACAATCGTTGACGTTAGTATAACGTACAAAGAATAACTTTGAAAATAAAAGCAATCGTTTGAAGTCAATTTTCCATCTGTGACGGGATAAAAGGCTCCAGGCATGTTGTATCATGTTCCAATTGACAAGGCTTTTAGGTGAAAATGGATCAGAAAACATTAATACTATGACGATTGTGTGTTAGTGGTTGAATGTACAATATTGTCTCTGTATTTAAGTATAAATTGCCAATGTCGTGAATAAAAAATATGCTAATGTCGTGAATATAAAAAAGTCAATGTCGTGGTGGCCCAGTGGCTAAGATATCGCCTTTCTTTTTTTAGGCCGTGGGTATAAATCCAGGCAATTACCAATGTGACTTTTTCAAATTTGAATTTATACTTTCTAAGTTTATTTTGAACACCCAAGGCAACGGTGAATGAAAACATCGTGAAGAAACTCGGAAATATATAGTTAATGTAATACTGAAATAGCCAAGTCAGAGGCCTGTGGTGTTCCCAGAGGCGGCTTAATTAACTCTGACACCCACATCCTCACACAAAAGGAAGAAGTTAAAGTTAAATTAATTGAAATAGATGACGATTTGCTGTAGATTTAATATAGTATTTGAGTTCATGATGTAAGTACTAACATATTCCAGCGGTTTCCTATATCCTAATCCAGGACATGTTCTACCCGTGTAGCAAGTTTAATCCAAATCCGTTCAGACGCTAAGAAGTAAAAAGTAAATAGATAGAGTTACTTACACGATTATAATATTAATCAACATAAATATGGACAGGTGCCTTTTTGTCCTATGCTATTTTCAGGAAATATATAAGATACTGATGATTTCCGATTATATTTACTTAGTAGCTGTGCCCGCGGCTTCGCTCCTGTTAACTGACTATCCTACCCTAGACCTACCTACCTTACTTAGCTTTCTACCTACCTAGATCGAGCGTTCGCTGCACAGTATACTATTTACTCTAGGGAGAAGAATATCGACTTCATACAAAAAAGTAAGAGCAGATATAACAGCACACTAGAACACCACACCGAAACGAAAACATTAAAAAAACTTTTTTCCAAAAGAATACTACCGACTTTCCAAATAAAAACACTACAAAGTGAAAAATTAATGAAACAAGGAGAAGTCATATCTCCTTAGCTGTTTACCGCTGCACTGGAGGACGTCTTTAAGGTTCTGGACTGGAGAGGCCTAGACATCAACGTAAATGGCGAGTACATCACTCACCTTCGGTTTGCCGACGATATAGTGGTTATGACTGAGACCATGGAGGACCTCAGTACAATGCTCGATGACCTCAGTAGAGCTTCCGAAAGAGTGGGTCTTAGGATGAATATGGACAAAACCAAGGTGATGCTGAATGCCTATGTTACACCCACTCCTATCAAGGTCGGAAACTCTACACTCGTAGTGGTGGGTGATTATGTCTACCTGGGGCAAACAATCCAGTTGGGTAGGCCCAACATCGAGAAATAGGTCAACCGTCGAATCCGACTCGGCTAGACAGCGTTCGGGAAGTTGCGCGGTATCTTCTCGTCCAACTTACCACAGTGTCTCAAGACGAAAGTCTATGACCAGTGTGTGTTGCCAGTGATGGCATATGGCTCTGAGACGTGGTCACTTACAATGGGCCTCATCAGAAAGCTTACTGTCAGTCAAAGGGCAAAGAAGAGGATTATGCTCGGAGTTTACCGTTCGGATTATGCTCGGAGTTTTTAGGGTTACCGACATAGCCAGAAGAATTACCAAACTTAAGTGGCAGTCGGCAGGGAACATTGCTTGCAGAACGGATGGCCGATGAGACAGAAAGGTTCTAGAGTGGCGAACGCGAACCGGAAGACGTTGCGTTGGAAGGCGTTCCACCAGGTGGACCGATGACTTGGTGAAGGTTGCGGGGATCCGCTGGTTGCGACACGCACGAGACCGGTCAAAGCGGCGACGCTTGGGGGAGGCTTATGTCCAGCAGTGGACGTCTTTCGGCTGATATAATGATGATTATGATGATTGTCCTACTGCACGGCAAAGGTCTCTACTCAAACATCAAGGCACGAGCATTTTTGAAATTATGTTATTGTTAAATCAAATAAGCAGTCAACTTTGTTAGAAGATGTTATGCGTGTGTGTGCGGCAAGGCTTTCGGAAATCTCGGTTTCATCTTAAAACAGTGTAAGGATTTCACCGACATTGCAGTTGTTCAAGTTCTGTATAATGCCCTTGTAAGGAGTCATCTAGAGACAAGTGCATTCATTTGGAATCCATATGAAGAGAAATACAGTCTCATGTTGACAAAAATCTAAAATAAGTTTTCTAGATTACTCTATTACATATAGTACGGAGTGTATCCCTTTTATTCCCTGATGTACCAGAATCTGTTCGTCCTAGGCATGGTCGGGTACACCAGACAAGCAGTAAGAAGGGACGTCGCGCTGGTCAAATATGTGGCGAGCATACCACTAGGGTTGCTGCACCACTCGGAGTTGAGCTGGAAGCGCTGCGGCTGCACGCGCCGGACGGGTGCGTGGGCGCGCGCCGCCTCTTTGTATATATATATAGCTATAGGATATATATACTTCATTACTTTTTATACGGGGCATATGTTCCTTCAGGATAATTTTCGAAATTTACGCGGGCGAAGCTGCTGGCAGAAGCTAGTTGTTACAGGTGAAACCGGGGCGGGTCTCTAGCAATATTATAAATGCGGAAGTAACTCTGTCTGTCTGTTATTTTATCACACTTAAACCTCTAAACCGACTTAAATGAAATTTGGTATGGAGATAGTTTGAGAATTTGGATAGGACTTAGGATGGTTTTTATCCCGGAAATCACCCTTACAGGCTGGAAGTATTTATGGTGAACTAATAATTTCTCTAGTAAATCGGCCTCCATACTAACATTATCATTGCACAATGAAAAAATAGGCTATTCGAAGAAGGTACTAATGCTAATAGGTACTAATATAATACAAAAATAAATGATAAAAGAAATATACGTAAAAAATCGTCTGTATGTACTATTATTATTCTTTATTGTACACAGAACAAAGAAACATACAAATACAATAGGACACCGTTCGTCTGTCTGTACTACTGCTTTAATGCTGGATTAAGGGCAGAAATAGCACCGCAATTCTTGGAGTAAACACACAGGCCGTTGTAAACGGCTTGTAGTAGCTGATATGTACAGACAAACAAATCAACAATCAACATTACGATACAAAAAGAGTCTTTGAAATATCAGAGATAGTGAAGCTCCAAACAATATTTAACATAGGAAGCCACAATACATAACAGTTTATTCTTGAAAACTACGCTTAAATGATCTGAGCTGTACATGCGGGGACGGCACGCACATAAGAAGTCATCAATCAACAAAACTTTAAAATGTAGGCTTTTAGATTCACCAAAAAAAAATCTTTCATCTACAAATTGGTCTGCAATGACAGTTTTTTTCATCAGATATTTTGACTTATTTTTCTAGTGAATCGAAATTTGAAAATTAATTTATTGTAATTTGAAAGGTTGTCAAATAAAAAAAAATGTATTATGGCAATATTCCTTTTAGCGATTTGCTACACTGCTGTTATCAAGTCAGACTATTTGACGCAACCATAGAAAATTGATCCATTAAGCTCACACGTCGGCTGAAGACCGACTATTCCATTAAATTCTTGGGTTATCTGTTATTTCCAAGTAACAACACAAATATGAGATTGATACATCGAATTGCTAAAACATTTCATATAGTAATCCACACATTATTACATATCTCCTTGTTCACTTTACGTTTAATGAAAATGGTACAGTATATTCTGTAGTGAATAACATTATTTAGTTATTATTTTTCGATCAGTTCTTAGTAGAGATTAGTAGATTTATTTATTTTATTTTTAGTTATATTTTCGTTTTCCTATCTAAAACAAAGAGTAATTTAAAAAAACCTCCCATTCTATTGAAACTCCATACTTCGCTTGGTCAGTTTGTGGTCAAAGTGTTACCACCGAGGGTGGCATTATACTTTCCAAATCACTGCAATGCGAGAAAACCAGAATTCAAGTTAGTAACGACCAGAATAGCACCGAGTCAATGAAGTTTGATAAACCTTGGATAAATGATTCAACTGTCTTAGATCCCACAACGAAATTAGCTAGAAAAGAACAGCGGGGGGATAAGATAAAATATTCACTTCCCTCCTTACCAACCAGGAGACAGAACAGAGCTAGGCCAATAGGCAAAAAGGAACGTTCACAACTGGGGTAGGCCCAGTTACCAGGTATCAAGAATTTTAAATTAACACTAATATGAATGGGTCCTAAATTATGAGCTCTATAGGTCATAACCAACATTTCCTAAATCCTGAAATATGAAACCGTTTGAAAACACGTGTCACAAACACAAGAATCATAATTCAATCCCTTGGCGGCAAATTTGGGTAAGTGCAACGATGTCATCACAAAGAGCGAAACTAATGCAAATTTCCTTCATCCCGTCGTTATGGAACTGTGTTACAATTAATGTTATTTTTTTAGTGGACATGTGGGAAAAGTTGATGGTGAAGGATTTTCAGGAAAAGTGAATGGAAATTTGCCGAAATATAAACAAAAATTTAAGATCTATGTGTCTAATGAAACTACACCATTAAGAAGCATTTTTGAATAATGAAGGAGTAAGGTTACTTGCACGTCCTGAAACATAAATTTATATGGAGAAAATCATGCTAGAAACTTCGTTGACACTGAAAAATTAAGAAAAACAGTTTGACAGGTTAAAAGACGAAAAAACCGTTTCTATTTTTATAAAATCGTGACAACATTCGTAAAGTGCGCAATTACACACCGGGGTTAATGGGTAGCCTGAAAAAGTTATTACTAAGGAACAGATTATATACAACGTAAAAAGTTAGAAGTTAGAAAACGAAAAAGATTTTTAATTTTTATTTCGAAATCAGCATACAATTAGTAAATTATTCAATCATAAATTATCAATATCAAAATGTAACAACTTAGTAGACGATAATAATGAATTGTCATTGATATTCTAAATGTCTTCAATCAATCAAAATATTTTTATAAATGAAAATTGTTAGTGTATATGGGAGAAATTTTGGTTAAAGAGCTTATTATTACACTTAACAATAAGGTAACCTACCGATAAAAATAATAGCTATAATATGCATGCACTAGATATTATTTTATAATAAGCAATTGCCGTAGATAATGGGGTAAATATGCAATTTCGCAAATATAATCTGGGGTCCAGTGTCCGGTTTTATAGTGTTTTCCATCTATAATTTCTCTGAATCTGCTCAGTCTGGATTTGTGATAGGTTGGTGACAATATAAAAAAATCTGACTGTTAACTCTACTGTTTCTGGTCTGTTTGTTTTAGCTGTAAGTCTTCCATAATAAATAAATAAATAGACTCTCCATCTATTGTTTGTCACTTAGGTATAAATAAATGCGAAATGTGAGTGTACTATTAGGTTCACCGCTGCCTAGCACGTCGGGGACTATAGGCGTGATCCTTTATATGTTAAGAGTATGATCCGGTTTAACTTTAAATTTCAAACTGAGTCTGCGGCAGTAGAATTAATTAAAATATGTTGCAATTGGAGTACATTTCAAGCTATATATTAACTTTATATAATGCTAACAATTATATCTACTAGCTGTTTCCCACGACTTCGTCTGCGTAGCATTAGTACTTCGAATAGCCTTTAGAGATTTTTTTTATAACGCGAAATAATATTGAACTAATAATATACCAAGTAAGGCAGCCCATACGGTTTTTTTTCTGATACTAGCCTAGTTCGTGATGTGGTAACATAAAGTAATAGTGCCTTTGTGTGCTTTATTTAGGTGGAAAAGTGTTTCGCGGTCAGCGGATAAGCCGATATGTAGTTACTGGTATGGTACTTCTACCAGTTTATTGCAAATGTTTATTTGAAAATACAAGTAAGTAAAATGCGGCAAACCTTGTAGAAAAGTAAGAAGTATAGCGGGATGAGCTGTAGAAAAATAAAAGCGCGGTCCACATTTTCTCTAGGAGGAGAAAGCTGGACGTCATTGGAAGTGGCCTTTACCCAGCGGTGGGATGATACAAGTTAAAAGTCACCTGTAACCTGTGACGAATATAATCTGTAAATAGCAAAAAAGTTGATCTTAACGTACTGTTTTACTTTCGCAACAAAATATTAAACCTACTAAACTAACTTTTACCCAGTTAAATAAATGTTCATCCTTGTACACATTTTAGCTATATATAGCAAGTAGATTACATTGGAATAAGAAAACTTTTTACGCTTTTCAAGTTGAGTATGTAGAAAATAAATAATCCTGTTTGTTGTACAGTCTACGGGTTCCGTATGGTGCCGGACGTAAATAATTTCACCATGCCAAGTCTTCCCGTAGGTGTCGTAACAGGCGACTAAGGGACAAACTAGATAATGAGCAACAGCGTTCTCTGTGCTTCTATAACAACCATGCATACATGTGTTGCCATTTAGTCTAGAAAAAAATTCAACGAAGTACGAGAATGTTGTCACTCGGAACGAACTAATTTGCATGTCGTATTCACTGCCGCATACAGACACAATGGAAGACAGACGTTATTAGAAAATTAAAAAACTAAATTAATATCAAAAGAGGTACATCATAAGATTGTTTATTTGTAGGAGGTAATCCCTCAAAATTCTGATGCGATTACGAAAATTCTTGTGTTAATAGAAATCTGCACTATTGACAACAAAGTATTATCATGGGCTACTTTTTATCCCGGAAAAACGAACCAATCCTATGATCGGTTCGTTTTGTCGTAATAAAAAGGATGGAATGTGGAAGGCTATAGAAGCGAAGCTGCGAGAAACTTGTAGTAAAGTTTACTATACTTATTTCCACGCGGCTGAAGTAGCTACCTATTATATATTTCTGTTGACATACATCCTAAGAAAATTGTTAAATTGAAATTATTTCAGTAACATACGCTTATATAGATATTGTCCGAAATAAAATGTTTAATAGAAAAAAGTCAATGATTGCAAAATGCACTCTATGGGCAACGCTGCAATTTGTTTGCAATATGGTAACAACAGACCAGACAACATTCAGGTTTTTCAACTGAGTATAAATAGTGAGGATCAATAGACTACTCCCGGAATACCCCGGTTACGTTGTCTTGATTGACTTTGTAATTAGGGCTCGAATTGAATGGATTCTATTTGCAATTGTCTATGCCAAATGTAGCTTGGATAACACATCGCGTTGGCAAATTGACAAATGCGTTTTGGAAAATAACATATATATATTTTTTTAACTTTGTATAGATTCTTTTACCGATTATTTTGTGAATGTGTGAACATTGTAGGCCTTCTAGATGTTAGTTAACATTTGTTAACTTTGTTATATATTATATAAACTTTTTTTTTAGTTTCTTACGACTTATTGTCGGGCCTACGTTGTCCCCCCATAGTACTAATGCTGTAACATGGAAATATTGTAAAACCAAACCATTTTATAAAAGAGTAACCATGGAGTTTCTTGCCGGTTCTTCTCCATAGGAAACGACCAACCCAAACCGTGCACCTTTTGTCGACGTTTTATAAGTGCCCATGTAGGCCTATGTAAAATAAAAAAAAAGATTGATTGATTGAACAAACATTATAGTAATACGAAAACAAAGTTAAACAGCTATGCGTACAATCTCATAAACAGATTAAAAGGCTATAGCAGCGAAACTCCGCAAGCGTGATGGTTATAGATATCTAATAAAGTTAAACGGAGATTATATCTAAACTATTAATTTCAAATAACTACAGCTACCTTGGTTGACTATCTGGTAGCGTATTTGAACCCGTCTATTATAGATCCGGGCTTATAAAATACTTAATACAAATCAAATTTTAATTGAGCCAAAGTCATTCACTCATTACTCATGAATTACATTATACACCTTCAAAGCCCCAAGCAGCAATCCCACAAAATGCAACATTCAAATTCACATCCATGAAGTATCTACCGACTCGCAAAACTCTATTATCAACCAAAATACTGTACAACACACGTCTCAACAAAACCACAGGCATTTTTAACTCACTTCCTTGAATGTTAAAACTCTTAACATCCGTATCGCGTCTTGTACGTTTAAAATTTACATCAGTTACGAATGGGGAAACTCTTGTAATGAAATCCCTGGGTCCCGCTCTCCGTGACATATTTACATATTATATGTATGTTCAACTTCATTGGTTAGATATACGAGTTGTAATGTGTAATTCTTATTCCAATCTCGTGAGCCGTACGTCTATACTTATCATACAGTTTGTTTCTTGAAAGATTTTATTGGCAACGTATGTTGGCACCAAAGTTCTACGTCACGTTTGAAATGTCTGTAATGTTGGGAGTGTGGCGCAAAGATTTTCTATGTGTCTTATTAGTCATTTATTCATGAACAATAAATTTGTATCTGAACATTTACACAAAATAAATTAAAACTTAGCCACAAAAACTCAAATTAGCCACAAAAACAAAAACCATTATTTTTACAATTCAATTCAATTACATACATTTCATAAATTACGCCATAATAAAAATAAAAAACAATTATTAGTTAATTACCTACTACAATTATTTGTGTCAATTTAATAGATCCACAAACAATTACCATTCATTTGACATTTAATATTCAATACATACGTTCCATAGATATCATAGTAACTAAAAAAGAAAAAACCAATAACACTATTAAGCACTACAATTCTTCAATGGCATACAGACATTTGTCCAATAGGAATTCCTTTAATTTTGTTTTAAAAGAACTAGTGTAAACCGTGCCTTTCAGATCCAAAGGCAACCTGTTAAATAATTTAACTGATTGGTAACGTGGACTGTGTTTTACAACATTGAAATTCGGATTAATCTTAAATTTAAGGTCTTTTCTACGGGTGCCTGCCCGCATTTCATGTTCTTCTGTAGTTTCAAATTCATGAAGGTATTTAGCCAAGTTAACCAACAGTACATGGACATACATGCTTGGAACTGTGAGTATGCCTAACTTTATAAAATGTTGCCGGCAACTTTCTGTTTGGGGGATATGGACTATAGTCCGTATTGCGCTTTTCTGCAGAACAAAGGCTCTTTTGATATTGTAATCGTAACTGTTTCCCCAGTGAAGTATTTTTTATCTAATTTTGGACTCGACTAACGCAAAATATACCATTTTTAGTTGTTCTACACTGATTTCGCTTCTTAGAGCTCTCAAAGCATAACACGCAGACGAGATTGCAGCATCTATTGCCTTTAGTTCAGGTTTCCAATTTAGCAATTCCTCAATTCGCATACCTAAAAATTTAACTTCACTGACGAGCTCGATTTTGTCTTCATTCATTTCAATCTCCATGTCACCTTTATTTCGGGCTGTCGTTTTAAATAACATGACCTATGTCTTTTAATATTAATAGTTAATTTATTCGCAGTGAACCAAACATTAAAAGCATGCAATGCTTTATTAACTTTCTCTGTCAGCTCTACTATGTCATTAGCTGCTACTATGGCATTTGTTTCGTCAGCGAAAAATACTATTCCAATGTCCGGTAGAATTAAATTCATATAATTAATCAAATCATTAATAAGTAATATAAATAAAATAGGTTCCAAGATGGATCCCTGTGGGACGCCCGTTGTGATTCCTACCATTGCTGATTTGCATGCATTTTTGTAGCCATTTTCTTGTATTTTGTCAATTTCAACAAACATTTTTCTGTTTTTTAAATAAGAAGAGAACAGTTGCAGGGTTTTACCTCAAATACCATAATGCCTCATTTTTTCAAGGAGTAACTTATGGTCTATTGTGTCAAATGCGGAACTCAAGTCTAGAAAGATCCCTGCAACTCTCATTTTATTATTTATGTTGTCTGTCACCATAAATAATAAAATGAGAGTATATGTATATGGCATCTGAGGTGCCAACACCTTTTTGGTAACCGAATTGTCTAATATCCAAAACTCTATTTACGCGTAAGTGAGATAAGAGTTGACTCTTTAGGATTTTTTCAAATATTTTTGACAAAACCTGTAGCAAGGAGATAAGCCTGTAGTTTTTAGGATCTGTCCTACTACCCTTTTTATAAACAGGTATTACCTTTGCCATTTTTATTTGGTCCGGGAAAATTGATTCCTGAATACATAGATTGAAAAAGTCTGATAAAGGTTTGGCCAATATAAGAATGTGTTCCTTGATTACAGATCAAGTTCCGGGATCTCATCGTATCCACAAGAAAGTTTGTTTTCCATGCTATTCACCACAGTATGTATCTCATTTGGCGTAGCTGGAGATATTTGCATTTGACTGTTTACTTGATTATTTTTCTGATGACAAAAACACATGTCTGATCTACTATATTATCGCTAGGGACATATTTGTAGTCGAATTGTTTTGCTAGTATGTTGGCTATATCATCTGGATGCACTATCAACCTATCATTAACTTTGAGCCGTAACAGCGGGTGTACTGTTTTAGCTTTATTAGTACAATTTTTCACGACTTGCCAAACTTCTCTACTCAGGTTTTTAGATCTGTGTATTTGCATCATTATTGCATGTTTTTTAGCCTTAGTGATGACCTTTCGATAAAGACTGATATAGTTTTTTTATACCTTAAAACGCTTGATTCGAGATGATTTCCGTTACATGCACATAAAAAGCGTTTCATTTTGCTGGACGTTCTTATTCCTTTAGTGATCCACCCTGACTGCGGTTTTTTCTTAAGGTTTATTTTACATTTTCTTGTTTTGTAGCTATTTCGAAACAATTTATAAAACGTTTTGAGAAATGTATTTATTCCCATAGACGACCAATTTTCTTTGATAATTCTCTGTGCAAAAGATAGGCCATTTTTCTTGTTGATTACTCTTTTATTTACGAGAATAAACGGAGTTTTACTATTCAGAGACGATAAATTTGGAGGCCTAAGATCAGCAAAGACACCAGCATGCCCATCTGCCAAGCCATTATGATCTACATCACTACCTAATATTTGTGAAACGGGCAAATTGGTCAAGATATTGTCGATGCACGAATTACTACTGTTCCGACTGATAGTCACAGAACCGATCAAATGCCTGAAATTATAACACCGCAATAAACTAAGAAATTCAGTATGTTTTTTACTGTCCACTAGCTGATCAATATTAAAATCATCACAGATCACACATTTCCTATTGAACAAAAAATCTAATAATATCTCAAGTTTTTCTAAAAACTGAGTGAATTTTTTGTCAACTGGATTGCGATAACAGCAACAGATGTACAAACCAGTTCGAATATCTTTAGCAACACATATTTCACAACTTTATACAACTTATTTATACCTTCAGTCATTTCAGTTTGCCTACCAACATGTGCTAAAATTAAACTGCCTCCTCTTTTTTATTTTTTCTTCTATTGTATGAGACACGCTTGAAGTTATTCATATTAAAAATGCAAGCTGCATTCTCATTCAAGAAATGTTCACTTATACATATGTAGTCTAACTTTTTGTGGAGTGTTTGTACATAAACTTCTAGTTCACTTTTCTTATTATTAATTCCACAAACATTCTGATGATAAATATTTAAAAAAGTATTGTTATCATGCAAGTCAAAGATATTCACGAAAAAAGTCGGATTGCTGTACATAGTCATTATCTTGTGTCATTAGGGATTGCGTTAATTTAAGCTGAACGTCGCTACTACCTATTATATCTGTCTGAGTTGCAACTGTTTGAATCACACAAATATTGGTAGATACATTGTCATTATTTTCCTGAATATCATTATTTACAATATAATAATGCTTTAAATTTACAAATACATTTTTTATGCCGTAATCATTAATTGTTCCATTATACTTAAACATGGTACGGTCATATGTCAAATCTAGGTTAGAGTCAAACACTATTGCATAATTGTAAGAGTGAATGTCAAGATATAACAAATTGTTAAAGGTTTCAATTCTCGAGTTATACATTATAGAATGTTTATTACATTTAAAATTCGGTAGGCATATAATTACATTAGTATGTTGTACAGTCAATAATGTCTCCCTAATATGAATAATTAAGTCAAAATAATTGTTCGTTGTTCGATAATCTTCTTCACCAAAGAAAATTATGCAATAATCATTACTTGAGTAATCAGCTAGTTTTGCGTTTATATTACATAAAAGATTTTTGATGCCTCTGTTTGGCAACAGAAATGTATTTTCAGCTGTTGTTAATATATTGTTCGCGGTGTTACTACTTATGATGCATAATTTTGGATGTTTATGCACCGATTTACTCTTTTGAGTTACTTGTGCTGTCTTATTTTCGATTCCATTGGAGCAAATGCAGTGCATTTATATTGCATTGGCTTAGTACATAGTTTACTCTCATCTCGTTGACTTTCTGTTATTTTATTTTTAGTTTCGGATTGAGGAGTAGATGTTATTGATTTCGTCTTTTTCGGAGTGTCGGTTTCATCATTCCTTATTTGTGCCGATGGGGACGTCATTTGTAAGTTCTTTGAAGAAATCGTAGTAGCGGTGTTTTGCTTTTGTTTGCGTCTTTTTACAGATCGAGGTGTTATATTTATATTGTCTGTTTTAATACTTTTGTATGTTTCTATGATTTTAAATATTTTTGCTAATCCGATTTTAAACGAAAGTTTTCGGAATTTAGATTCTCAATTTCCTGGTGCGCTATCAATAAGTCTTCTGATAATTGTTTAACTTTTTCGTTTAAATCGATCACGGTCTGTCTAATATTTAACGATGTATTTAGCAAACTCATCATAGTTGCATCGAAAAGCGCCGAACTATCTCTGGAGATATCGTTTAGTGAACTGGTTCGGTGTATTCTACGATATGTAATGTTGTTACAGTCCTCCATAGTTATTTGAAATTTAAATATTTAGTATTCTGTGCGTAACGGAACGTAGTCTCAAAAGGCAAGTGTTCAAAATTAATAGTTTAAAGTAAAGTTTCCGAACGAATAAAAGAAAGAAAGAAAACTAGTTTATTTGGTACACACAGATACACACAATGTGCTGCGCCAAAAAGGTCCAGTTCAGCAAAATGCCAGACAACTGGGAGTTGCCTGACGCTGGTTTTCAATTGAACCTTACGTTGAAGTGTACGAATGTGAATTTGGTGCGAAACATTATGCCATGAGCAGCTGAGCGAAATAGACGGATTGCAAGTAACTTTTAATATTAAAAGTTGTTTTTATATTCGGGTAGTTTGAGAAATATTGCGATCAATATGTACGTCATTTTTTAAATTTTGTCAGAGCGGCGAAACAAAGTGAAATAAAGACATTGGCAGAAGGATAGAAGGTAAGTGTCTGATAGAAGCCAAGTGTGTGTCATCCATCAATAATATTAACCATTTAGATTTTAAAATATTCAGCAACATATTCATTTTTACCCACAGGCCTCCCAACCTCGAGCGAAAGCAGGTGTCAAGGATGGATGACACAGCAGCCCGCGGCCGAGGGTACGAGGCAGCTATGTGAAGCAGCGGTTTATACGAAACGATAACCACTAGCGTATTTTAGCTATGTGTAAACTCTTTTATAATTTATGCAACTTATACTACCGCACCCATACACGCACATAAGAAAAACCGGGCACTATCAACTGAAAACAGAATCGACATCATATAAGTGAAAGGTTCAAGTGTATCAAATCTAGTTTCCGTTGCGCGTCCGTTAAATACTGCCATAAACGTCTTCTAAATGTACTTCTTGTGTTTATTGTTCTAATAGGCGGCGGTAGATTATTCCATACTTTGGATGCTGCGTAACGGAAACTTCCTCTGAATGCTGTTGTACTGTGGGGCTGCGATGATAGTTGTTGCGAACATTACCTTCTTCCACATTCTCGTCTACCAGCGATCCAGTTCAACCTGTTGTACAGGTAGTCTGGCTTTTGAAGCTTAATAACACCGAACAACAGGCGGGCTAGGTGTAATTTGCGTCTTGATTTCATTTTAAGGGTAAAATGTTTGTTGAGGAACGTGGCTTCTGGGAGGAATGTTATAGCAAAACTGAGAATAAGCATTTTGGACCCTCGGAATAAGCTGGTCTGTACGAGCCAGAAGGCGCGGGCTGTACACCGTCTCTGCATAGTTTAGCCTGGACAAAAACCAAACTTTCCACCTCCTGTCACGTTTGTGATTGGTTAAATGAGTCAGCTGTTCCTAATTTCGTTGTTTACATTTGAAAAAGCAATCAAACTCTTCACAATCTTTTGTGAATATGTTTTGTTCTTGTGGCCTAGAACTCCGTGTTTTGTAGCTTTGATGTTAATTATTTATTAAAGCCAACCTGTTTTGATGGTGTTGTTTGATAGGTGTTGAGTTGTCCAATCACTAGCAAATTCGCACTTGCACTGGTTTTCGCCAATGTATGCCGTTTTAAACCAAGATAACAATGTCACTAGTAAAACTACCCACTAAGAGTGTATATATGTTTGCTTGAGCCAAATATATAAATAAAACTTAATTTTAATGTTTAAATTTAACACAGCGCGATGTTTGACGTATGGTGACAGTTGACGAATGAACGTATGAAATTCTTCATAGGCGTAGTTTTTTTTATGTTTCTGTACCTGAAGGGCCCAAACGGAGCCCTATTGCTGTCACTCAAACGTTTTACAGCCAAATGGTTGGAGCTATCGTCTTCAAGTTTTCACAGTATAATCACAGTCTTCATCTTGTTGACCAAAAGTTATACAAATTGCCAACAATAGTCTTACCATACAGACAAAGGGAGGTGCGAAAAAAAAAGTTACCGTCCCCATCGAGTGGATATCGTTGCTTAGGGCTCTTTGAGAAAATAATTACTGTATTTTTTGTTTTAATAAATATTGGAAAATAAATGAATGAGAAGCCACCAAAGTCAGCTCTTTTTACAAAATTTTGTTCCGAAGAATTTTTAACTTAACATTGACTTATGATCTTCAATTTTGGTTATAATGTAAAATATTATATTACGTATATTTTACTAACAAATACCAATATATCAATAAATCTGATTTTTGTTTGAAATCCCCTCATTGTTTCTATTACGACCATTGTTTCTATTATTGATTTTGGAGTTTGGTACGGAACGCTAAATGTGCGAAGTCCGACACGCACTTGTCCAGTTTTTTCAATTCTCCTATACTATAATACTCAGCTTCAGTGCTGGAATAGGCTACTGATTGTTGTTTGCGTGCTTCCCAATTAATAAGACATTCTCCATACTTAACTACTAATCCACTAAATGATTTTCTGTCATCTGTATCATTTCCCCAATCAGCATCAGAAAATATTTCAAATTTATTATTTCCTTTCTTAAATTGCAACCCATAATTAGAAGTCCCAGCGAGATACCTATAGTTATTTTAACATGGTACCAAGTGAAAAGCTGCGTTCTCACCTAATATTATGAAGAAATAAAATTATTTATTACCATTTTTCGGAATACAAAATTGTCAAACTGAGTCTACGCCAGCCGAGCCGAGTTCGAGCGTAGCACAAATAAACAATCTTTGCGCTACATCATACAAATTCTGGCTCCCGTTGTGCTCTGAGTAGTGCTATTCTGTAACAATACACAAAAAAACCCTGTGATAACTCAGTTTAAGTGATCATTAAGTGAGTTGTCAATCCATACATTATAGGTGGAATCACAGATTTTAAATGAAATAAAAAAAGATTAAAAAAATGCATCACTTGAAGCTCATTCCACCTCTATACAAGTTTTCACAGTGAGATGTTTACAGAAAAGACCGCTGCTCACCTAGTGTAGATGAAGCTTAATACAAATTTTGATCTGTAAAAGAAGATTGTAATCAGTTCAGTACCTACTTCAAGATATTACCTTTTTCTCTCGTTTCACTATTCATCATCATTTCAACCGAAAGACGTCCACTGTCGGCCATAGGCTTCCCCCAAGTGTCGCCACACTGATTGGTCTTTTCCCAACGATCATCCGTTCCACGTGCAATGTGCCCTGCCCACTGCCACTTATGTTTGGCAATTTTTCGGGCTCTGTCGGTAACCTTGGTTCTCTTGCAAGTCTTCGTTTCCGATTCGATCACGCAAAAGAACTCTGAGCATAGCTCTCTCCATTGCCATTTGGGTGACTTTAAGCATTCTGATGAGGCTCATTAAGAGCGACCACGTCTCTGTCCCGAAAGTAATCACTGGCAACACACACTGGCCATACACTTTCAGCTTGAGACACTGTGGTAGGTTAGACGAGACGATACCGGGCAACTTACCGAATGCTGCTCAGCCGAGTCCGATTCGACGGTTAACCCAACATGGGCATTCAACATCACCTTGGTTTGCCATCCATGTTAATTTTTAGACCCGTTTTCGAAAGTTCTACCGAGCCGAGATCATCGAGTATTGTACTCCTTCATGGTCTCAGCCATGACCAGGCTATGTCTCGGCAAACCGAAGGTGAGTGCTGTACTCGCCAATGACATTGATGCCTAACCCTCTCCACTCCAAAACCTTAAAGACATCCTCCAGCGGTGAACAGTTTCGGAGATATGACGTCTCCCTGTCTCACACCTCGCTCCAGAAGGATATGTACCGAGGTTAGATCCTGAATTATATTACTACTATTACTATACTAGAGACTGCAGTACATCCCAATCTCGATCGAGTCGAAGGCTTTATCGTAGTTCACAAAAGCTAAGCAAAGAGGGTTATATTCTTTAGTCTTCTGTATAACCTCTCGGAAACACTTGACGCTTCTTTTCGGCATCTGGCTTGTTTGGGAGTCTGAAAATCATCAAATCGCGCGAGACGATGCGTGATGACTCTTGAAAACAGATTGTATACAAGGCTAAGAAGTGAGATGGACCTATCATTCTTCAACCAGGTGTTGCCACCCTTCCTGAAGAAGTGTAAAACCGCATCCCTGCACCATGCCTGTAGCGTTTTACCTTCGAGTATGACGGAATCAAACAGCTTCTGTAGGGCCTTAACTACCGCTTTTCCACCCACTATCAGGAGTTCAGCCGTAATTTTGTCATCACTTGGCGCCTTGTTGTTCTTAAGTTGTTTCAGAGCTATTATAATCTCGTAAGGGCTGATTGCCGGGATGCTTTCGTTATAGTTTCAGGTCAAACCTAGCTCTTTGGTCGTTTGTTAGATTCAGAACGGAATTACAGATTGAAGTGTGTCCTTAGAAGATCTCTATCTGCCTCAGAAGATCCGGTTTGGTGGATACAATCTTGCCTCTTCGGTGTTCAGTTTCGAAAGCTGGTTCTGCCCAATAGCCAGATCCCTTGAAAACACCTTGGAGCCTTTATTTCGCTCAATCGCATCTTTAATACGCTCGGTAAAGTGGCGGAGCTATTCAATGACTTAGAGATCCGTCTATTGAGCTGCCGAAAGTTTCATGAAGACGATGCATGCAGGATCATTTCACGCCTCTCTTTCACGAGCTTCAGAGTAGGATGGGATAGTTTCTTGTTCCTATTTTTACGACGGGTCTTGCAAATCATAGACCCAACCTTATTACCAGTTTCCACGAACCCATCGTCGTAATTGTCCACGGTGCTCCCTAGGTACCCGAAACGATTCTAGTGTGAAACGGTTTTGGATCTGGATCCGTGCTAGATGGAACGTGGACTTGATCAGTAGAGATATTTCCAGCTTACTATTTAAGTTCAATGTGCCTCCCACCATACGGTGATCACTTCCAGTTTTTACCGCGTTGATCACAGAGCCATCTTTTTATATATCCGTCTTTGATGGCATGATAAAATCAATCAAATTTTTCGTTGCACCATCGGGGCTCTGCCACTTCCTGTGCTAGTGCTTTCTGAAGAAGGAGTTCGTAATAAAGAGGCCTTCCTTCTCCACAAAACTGGCCAGTAGGTATGCTCGTTGGTTCCGTCGTCCAAATCCAAATTACCCCACTCGCAGCTCATTATCGTCTCGTTTGCACAGTTTCGCCTTGAAGTCCCCCATGACAACGGTCAAGTGAGTTTTATGAGCATGCATGGCTCTGGAAATGTCCTTATTAATGATCACTACTTCGTCATCGGGGTGTTTTGGGGGCGGCGCGTAGACTTCAGCGAAGGCCATACAGGTCTACGCGAAGAACCTTGAAGATATTCTGAGTATAAGGTACACCACCCTGGGACTGCCGGTCACCCTCTCGGAAGTAGAGCAGGTTACCGGATTATCGAGTACTTCCCTTCTCTTCAGTCTTCAGATAACCCTATGATACTATATCCTAACCCGCTCAATTCTTCCTCGAGTTCGATGATCTTCTCGTCAGTCCGGAGAGTACGAGTGTTAAATATTGCCAGGGCTGGTCGTTGGTTTGTATCCTGTTAGCCGGTTTCCGTCCGGGGATTCTTCGCACCCATTGCCACGCTGTAACCTCGATAACTACCGTAGTTGAGAGAGCCTGCCCTCAACTACGGTAGCGGTCGGGGCTGCCGGGCACTAGGGGAAATTTTTTGTTGCGTTATTCATCGGTTTGGGGGGTTTTGCCGTAATCGCCACGCTTGGCAGGTGGGTTGGCGGTCGCAGTTTGTTATTAAGTGCACAGAGGACGCTATTCCCCATTCTCTAGTACATCCCTTAGTCGCCTCTTACGACACCCACAGGAAGATATGGGATGGTGAAATTCTTTACGTCCGATATTATATGGAACCTATCGTATATATATACGATAATGTATATACATACGATATGGAACCTATAAACAATATGGTATGGGAAAAATACAGGTTAGTTAAAAAGCTAGTTTAATACATAAATGCCCAAACTTTGAAACGTGTCCAGATACAAAGGAGCATATTTACGTTTTATCCGATAATGATAAATTAAACAATACGCTGCATTAAGCTTGACAGCTAGCAGCAAAACTTTAATTTATTTAGAATACTAGCTGCACCCCGCGGTGTTACCCGCTGTTTTACATAAATTGTAGCAAAGGAGACTGGCATAAGAACATTTGTGATAACAAGCAGAACCTTAACCATCATTTTTGTTTTTTTTCCATACCGCACCAACGAACTTTACTCTTTCTTTTCGGTGGCGATAAAAAAAATATCATGGGGATAATGATCATGATTAATCAATATGAAATGGTTTTCATAGTCAGTCTCTTAATATGTTTCGGAGATAGTTTGTTTCTTCTTAAAAAAAAAAAAAAACTTTGCCCCACACTAGGAATTTCTCCTGTATCGTGGGTGCGTTTACAAACATATAAACTCACATACACAAACACCCTATAGTACTGAAGTTAGGTACCTTTGTACAGTTTTATCGAACTGATGGAAAACGCTGATGATTATGATAATGATTTGTAGCCTATGTGTTAAGTTGGGGTATAAGCTAGCTGATTTGAAATTTTATGCAAATCGGTCTAGCCGTTTTTGCGTGAAGAGGTAACACACAAACATACAAACTTTCGCTTTGTCGAAAATTATCCCGAGGGAACATATTCCCGGGATAAAAAGTATCCTCTGTATTATTTCAGACTATAATCTATATCTGTGCCAAATTTCATTCAGATCCGTCCAGCCGTTTGAGCGCGAAGAAGTAACAAACATACACACTCACAGACTTTCGCCCTTATAATATTAATGTTATTTCGAAACAGATTGAAACGGATGTTTATTACATTTGGCAGGTTACGCAAGCTTCCTGAAACGTCCTATAAAATACCAACTACGGAACATCCGGTAATCGCGCCCATCTAATTGGCCTCCACCAATATTTATCGAAAATGTTTACGCGTAATCTGCATATTTGGACTGGCAAAACCAAATGTACTGACGGTTCCTGTCGATGATGACGGATTGAGTACAAATATCACGATAATACTGCGGTGAAGATTAAAAGGAAATTTTCATCGTGTTCCAATGCCACATTATCCAGCTGTGAGTTGGTATTAAAGACGTTTATTGTTGGCATAAAGATATCGGTACAATCGTTAAAAAGCCGGGCATCACGTAATTCCCTGATAGTTTCTGACAATAGCCTGACATGTTAGGTATTCGGCTGAAAACAGCTTAGGTTCCGAAATAGAGTAAATAAGTGTGATCGTTTGTGGTACTAAATTCAAAATCAAAATCAAAATCAATTTTTTTTATTTCACATAGACCTACATGGGCACTTATAAAACGTCGACAAAAGGTGCACGGTTCGGGTTGGTCGTTTCCTATGGAGAAGAACCGGCAAGAAACTCCATGGTTACTCTTTTAAAAATGGTTTGGTTTTACAATATTTCCATGTTACAGCATTAGTACTTAGACATGGGGGGACAACGTAGGCCCGACTTATGACAATAAGTCGTAAGAAACTAAAAAAATAAAATAAAAGGATTATATATTTTATAAAAAAGTTAACAAATGTTAACTAGCATCTAGAAGGCCTACAATGTTCACACATTCACAAAACAATCGATAAAAGAATCTATACAAATGTAAATAAAAATAGTATTACATGACTAAATTTAACATGTGGCACAAATTTTGTTATCAGTGCTGTAACTATTCTAAGCAAAGGGCTATAAAGATGTTTGAAAACCATTGTGAAAGTCTAATTAAAAGAAGGAAAGAAAAATGAGATTGAGAATAGTTAGAGACATCCACATATTTGTGCCGTTTACAACTTACCAGGGAAGCTGCATGCGCAGAAGGAGCTAAGGCCAAATGTTTTTATCTTCAACGTAGTCCTTGATTTTATAATATGCTTTTTTAATAAGGATACGTTTGATGTAGTTTTTGAACCTTCCATCGGTCAGTTCTATAACTGACTTTGGCAACTTGTTATAAAAGCGTATACTGTTTATAAGAAAAGACTTGCTAGTTTTCGTTAATCTGAATTTGGGTATTACAATTTCGTGCTTACTGCGTGTATTTAAATTATGGAAGTCGCTTCTAGTTTTGAAAAGCCCCCGATTTTTACGGACATACAAAATACATTCCAAAATATAAAGTGAAGGTAGAGTCAGTATATCGATCTCTTTAAATTTTTCTCTGAGGGACTCGCGAGGACCCATTTTATAGATTGCGCGGATTGCCCTCTTTTGTAGGATGAAAATTGAGTCAACGTCTGCTGCTGATCCCCACAGCAGAATGCCATAAGACATAATACTATGGAAATAAGCATAGTATACTAACCTAGCTGTAGCTACATCGGTTAGCTGCCTTATTTTACTTACTGCATATGCAGCCGAACTTAACCTACCCGAAAGAGTTCTAATGTGCGCGCCCCACTGCAATTTTGAATCGATAGTAATCCCCAAGAATACAGTTTCCGTTATAACTTCAAGATTTTTGCCGTCAAGATTTAAGTTTAGGTCATGTTGTGGTACATTTGGTAAAGAGAACTTTAGACATTTTGTTTTTTTCGCATTCAGTAAAAGATTGTTAGCTGCGAACCATTTTGAGAGAACAATTAGACTTTCGTTGACATTTAAAACATCCGTATCTTGCCTATCTATTTTAAAAATTAGCGAAGTATCATCAGCAAATAGAATTATATCCGATAATTTGGCCATCATAAAAGGGAGATCATTTATGTAAACAAGAAAAAGAAAAGGGCCGAGAATTGAACCTTGGGGCACGCCCATCTTGACTAGAAACCCGGAGGACGTCGCCCCATTAACATTTACTTTTTGCTGTCTGTTTGATAAATAGGAAAGCACGAGATCAGCAGATTTTCCACGAATTCCGTAGTGATGTAATTTACAGATCAGTGTGTTGTGGTCGACGCAGTCGAAAGCTTTTGAGAGATCACAGAAAATGCCAATGGCATCCTGGGACCTCTCCCAAGCCTCCAAGATGTGGCTGATGAGTTTTACTCCCGCGTCCGTTGTCGACCTACCTTTCGTGAAACCAAACTGTTGACTATGCAGGATCCCATTTGAATTGAAGTGAGACAACATCTGTTCCAGCATGATTTTTTCATAGATTTTACTCAATGCTGGAAGCACGGATATAGGTCTATAATTAGAAGGATCGCTCTTACAGCCTGATTTGAAAATTGGTACTACTTTACTGTGTTTCATTAAGTCAGGAAAAGTGCCGCTGTCCAAACATTGATTGAATATGCCTGTTAGGACAGGAGCAATTGAGTCAATAATATCTCCAAGAACCCTAACGGATATCCCCCACAAGTCTTTAGTATTCTTTATATTGAGACTTTTGAACGCGTTTTTAATTGTATCAATACATATTGGTTTAAATTTAAAGATTAGTATGTCCTTAGTAAAGTTTTCTTTAAGAAGAGCTTCAGCTAATTTAGATGAGGAAGGAAGAGACTTCGTAACCTCTAACGGAATGTTGGTAAAGAAATTTTCTAATGTCTCAGCGACTTCTTGCCTATCAGAAATGGTTTGATTAGTTATTTTCAAAGACAACTCATTCTGATCGCGTTGTTGTATCTTTCCAGTTTCTCTATTAATTAATTGCCACACAGTTTTTATTTTGTTATTAGAAGCACCAATTTTGTTCATTATTATTTGAGATTTTGCTTGAGCGCAGACTCTTTTGAATATTTTAGAATAGTTTCTAACATAAGTGTGAAAAACTTGATCGGAAGTCAAAGATTTTTCGTAATATAAATTATATAAGATATCTCGGCTTTTTCTTATGCCCACAGTGGCCCATTCACTAAATTTCGATTTGGAATTGTTGACTTTAACTGTTTTTACAGGACACGTTTTATTGAATTCTTGGCAAACTGTTGAAAACAACGTGCCGTAATTTATATTGGGGTCGTTTGAATCAAAACTGGCGTTACAAAGGTTGCTAAAAACATTATTATTAAAAGAGATTAATTTATTTTTAGTAAGTGGTCTTAAACGAATTGATTTAGCTAGGTTAATTTTTTTATTTGACTCAAAAGATACTAGTTGACCAGTATGGTCTGACCTAACGCCACTAATTAAAAACGAATCTTTTACTTTACAATTAGTGAATACATTATCTATGCAAGAAGCTGAAGTCGCTGTTATTCTTGTTGGTTCATTAAATAAATATTTTAGGTTAAATGATTTAAATAATTAAATGAGCTTACATTTTTCAGGCGAGTTGACTAACAGATCTATATTTAAGTCACCACAAACAAAAACTAATTTATTATCTCTGAAAAGTTTACTTAATAATTCTTCCATTGTAATAAAAAACAATGACAAGTTTGATGCTGGTGGTCTGTAAACGCACAAGACAGTATGCCCCTCGACCTCTGCACATGCTACCTCACACAAGCGATCAACAGAGTAAGCAGTGATATCCTTCCTTTCCTTATATTTTAAATGACTATTACAAAGTATCAGGGTACCACCACCCACTGTGGATCTGTTGTATGCGCTGGCAACTGAGAAATTATTTACATTAAACAACATCCTATCTGGTTTTAACCAAGTTTCACAAAAACATAAGATATCCATGTGGTATTTATCTACTAACAATTCCACGTCTAAAATTTTGCCGGAGAAGCGATTTATATTTTGATGATATAGTAAAATATTACTATTCGACTTCTCTTTTGTCGGCTCTAATCGTTTAAAGAATCATCGTTTAAAGTATTATCAGAAAAACTGGATAATACTGTTAAATCACTAAACCTAGTCTCAGTTAAATTATCAATAACTGCGTGTATATTAAAAGCTAACAATGTAGCTAATAAATGTCGACTATTTTTGGGAAGAAACATATGGTTCCCAATCAAAACAAAATCACTAACAAAATTGTTGGTGTCAAAAAACAATAAACGGTCACTATGACGACAAGATAATATATGCATCAGGTTATTCAAACTAGAAATGTATTCATTTTCACGAACAAGTAACTTGCCAGAATAGGGCAATGCACATAATATTAATTTGCCTAATCTTAACTTAAGTAGGGTGTCAATACCATTAACTATGTCCCTTTTTGTTATACTAAGGCTATTTCCAATAAGAAGTATTACTAATTGGATTCTGTACCTTTTATTTACCAATAGGACAATAGGGACAACCTCTTGCAAAAGCATACAGCATAAAAATTGCAAAGTAAAATCAAATAAAAGTTTAAATTCGGTAAATAGTATTAACCTGGTGCATCAAAATATTCAAGGATTTATGAACAAAGATTTAGAAGTAGAATTATTTATGAACTTTAACAGTATTGATATTCTTTGTATAACAGAACATTAGCTTAAAAGCCACCAGTTATTGTTCAATTTTAATAATCACCAGGTTGGTAGTTCATTCAGCAGAGTTAATACTTTACATGGTGGCTCATTGATTTTAGTAAGTAACCAGCTTAAATTTAAAGACCGTAAGGATATGGTGAGCCTGTCTATTGAGCGGACAGTTGAAATAGCTTGTATAGAATTGGAGCAGTTTATTGTATTAAGCGTATACAGACCCCCTTCAGGATTGTATGACTGCTTCGAAAAGGTAATGGATGAAGTGTTACACAAGATTTGTAACTCGAATAAATCCATTATCACTTGTGGTGATTTTAATGTTAATTTATTAGAAAATTCAGGTTCTTGTAGTAAAATAATAAGTCTGTTTCAGTCCTACAATCTTGTAAACCTATTTTTGGAGCCCACAAGAATAACCCCTTCTAGTGCTACATGCTTAGATAATATTTATACTAATGTTATACCAGTCCACAAAGAAATTATAAATTTACTAGATTCTGATCATTGCGGGCAGAGGATTACTATACCAAACCAAAGCAACAAAGTGGCTAAAAAGGATATCACTGTTAACCCCAAAACTGCAAGTCGCTTGGCAGCTTTTAAAGTTAAACTCATTAATAAATTACCAATTTTGTCAATTGATGCTGATCCTAATCATCTATATGATGTTTTTTTTAGTATATACTGTAAACAATTTAATTCGACCTTTATTCCCAAGACTATCTCCGTTAATAGTAACGCATCATTCAGTGATTGGGCTACCATTGGTATTCATAAAAGTAGAACACGGCTTTATGAGCTGTACAGTGAAAGGACTTATGTAAACACTGCTGAATTTAATTTATATGTTAGAAATTATTCAAAATTATTTAAAAAAGTTTGTTGTTTGGCCAAGTCGCGTTATTTGAGCTCAAAGATTAAAAACAGTAGTAATGTTATTAAGACGACTTGGAATATTATTAATAGTGAAGCGGGAAGATCTGGTAACCGAAATATTGACTACGGCCTGTCTATTAATGGCAACATCATAAAATCAGACTCACAAGTCGCAGTGGCCTTTGAAAATTTCTTTTCAGATATTCCTGTTTCAACGACTAAATCCTTAAACTCATCACCTTCTGTTGCTGAGTCTTTGCTAAAAGAAAATGTTAACGTTTGCGATTCGGAATTTCTTTTTGAACATATTACTTGTAAAGACATAATTAAAACCTTTCACACTTTAAATGTTAAAAAGACTGCAGATCTGTGGGGTCATTCTGTAGAAGTTGCTAAGTCTATTATTGACATTGTCGCACCTATTTTAGCTATTATCTTTAATAATTGTATCGACTGTGGGGAGTTTCCCGACCTTATGAAAAATAGTAAAATAATACCTTTGTTTAAATCAGGTAGTACATCAGACCCTACAAATTATAGACCTATTTCAGTACTACCTACGTTTAGCAAAATATTTGAGAAATTAATTTTAGAGCAATTGCAAAGATTTTTTAATAAACATAAATTATTACATACCAAGCAGTTCGGTTTTACAAGGCATCGTTCAACTACTGATGCCGGTGTTGAACTTATAGGACATATTTATAATGCATGGGAAGATAAGTGCGATGCCTTGGGAATCTTTTGTGATTTGTCCAAAGCATTTGATTGTGTTTTTCATGAAACGCTAATCAGGAAACTCCGCCACTACGGGATCCGGAACAGCGCTCTGGATCTTCTTACTTCATATTTGAGTAATAGGATTCAGACCGTTGACGTTAATGGAAAAAGATCTCCTGGATCTATGGTAACAATGGGAGTCCCACAGGGCTCGATTCTTGGTCCTTTCTTGTTTCTTATTTATATTAATGACTTGCCTTACCTCATAAAGGATAACCATGATATAGTGTTGTTTGCGGATGATACTTCACTTTTGTTTAAACTTAAACGTCAGCAGCTGGTTACTGACGATGTAAATAGCGCGATCTCAAAAGTAGTTCACTGGTTCAATGTTAATAATTTACTTCTTAATGAAAAAAAAACCAAATGCATTAAGTTTACCCTACCTCACGTTAGGCAGGTGAAAACCGATGTGTTGATAAAGGGCGAAGAATTGAATCCTGAAAATAGCACAGTATTCTCAGGCTTAACTTTGGATGCTAAGCTTCAGTGGGGCCCACATATAGATAAATTGTCAAAGAAGCTAAGCTCCGCAGCATATGCTGTTAGAAAAATTCGTTATTTAACTGGCATAGAGACAGCCCGTTTAGTATACTTTAGCTATTTTCATAGTGTAATGTCGTACGGTATTCTGTTGTGGGGAAATGCCGCCGACATCCAGACTATCTTTGTTTTGCAGAAAAGAGCTGTTCGGTCAATTTATAAATTAAGCCCAAGACACTCTCTCAGAGAGAAATTTAAGGACATTAATGTAATGACTGTGCCTTCTCAGTATATTTATGAAAATCTTTTATATGCCCATAAAAATATAAAATTGTTTAAAAAATACAGTGATATCCATAACATAAATACTAGGAATAAACACAAATTTGTAGTACCTACAACAAGGCTCAAGAAAATAGGTGGCTCGTTTAGATGTCAATGTGTACGCTTTTATAATAAGCTTCCAAGCCACGTACAACATCTAAGTCTTAATAAATTCAAATCTTTTATTAAACGTAAGTTGTGCCAGAAAGCGTTTTATACGACTAAAGATTACCTTGAAGACAAAAAGGCTTGGGATTGAGCTGCTCCAATTAATTTTGTTTTTTTTATTATATTTTGCACCGTGAATTTTGTTGTTGTTTTTTTGGTTTTCTTGCAATGACAAGAATATTTACTTTTTAAAGTATTATATTATTTTATATTAATTATTGTGAGTGTGAAGACTATGTGGATCATTATTTTTTATTTTAATTTAAATTTATCTTAGTTTTTAATCATGGTCTGGCAGTTTGAGTAGTTTATGCGGCCTACATGTCCTTTCTTTGGTATTGTTCGTCGAATCGTTGAGCTCCTTAAATTCTGAGTTGAGCTGCTCGGTTATTGACAAATGCGTGCACTGACTGGACAGGTCCACTCAATCTGGCTGGTTCTTTCCTCAAAAGACCATTTCAGACATCAGTCTACATGGTCTTCACATGATGTAACCAATATTTTGTCTGGACTTTAAAAGAGACTGTGACCTCTGAGTTTGTTTCGGCCTTTCTTCTCAGAGTAGTCAGATAGGAAACGCCGACCTCATCTAGTTTTAAAAAATATGTTCGACATGTAAAAGTGTTTGTATAAACCAACTTACAGAAATAAAATCATTTATCATTATCATTAATATACGTTTAGATATATATTTTGTAGGCACGCACTCCTTTTTCTGAGTGCCTTACTATTCCGGGGAAAATAGGCCATGTTATGTGTGATATTTATTGATTTCACCCAAACTAAATTACTGACGAGCTTGTTGAATATGAATCGACAGCAAACTTCATTAATATTATTTATGGAATTTAATTTAATATCAAATACTTATTTGAACTAGATTTTCTCATTTGACACGACATTATAATTCCCTATTTGCACTGCTATTTCAAGTCATGATGACAACAGACATTAGAACTAGCTCACAGCGCCGCCACAAACGTTCACAGATAAGTTGTGACTGATACGACTGTGCGTGAATGTGGGCACGATTTGTCACGAGGGAACACGAACAGTTTTAGTACTGTTTCATGTAGTCCTGAGAGCTTCAGCTTTTGGTGATATTGGAGCTTATTTTGAAAGATAGCTTGGGACGATTTTGTTACTTAATGTTAGTTTACGGTTAGGCTGTGCACAGATTAGTGAAGGTTGTCTATTTGACAGAGTATCGCGCCTGCTTCCTAGTCTTTATTACGTATGTAGACCATACAGATAGTATAATTGTAAAAACTATTTCATTCAATATATACCAGTCGTGACACGTGTTATTTTCGTCTAAGCTTCTGTATGCATAAAGTTAATTTTGATCATCTATTAATTTTGTAAAAAAAAGAAAATTGAATTTGAATCAAATTTTTAAATCTTATTTGGCAGTAAAAAACAAACTCTAAACTGCTATCTGAAAAAACATTCAGTTTCATTGAATGCGAACATGAAAATAAAGCCCAACGTTTCAGACTACGGTCTGCAAAAAATTAAAGAACAAGTCCAGTCACTCGTTCTGTTGCCTTTGGGCAAAAGTGTGACGTCATATGCAACGGCGAATATTTATTTACGAATCCAATATAGATATGAAGCAGTAAAATCTACCAGAGATACGTGCAAGGAATACGTATAATTTTAATTATATAAATAAATATAATTAAAATATATGTTTGTTCGAACATGCACATTTTTTATGCGGTTTTTCTGTGGACTTATTTAGGGTTAATGGAGTATTGTGGTATTATGTTGTTGATTTTTCATTTTCTTTTTTCGGGTCGAGAATACAAGATACAGGATTAACCGAACGGCAAAGTGGGTAGAGGTGCAGGCAAAAAAAAAAACGATTGCAGAGTTACTAATAATGTTGATTGTGACCAGTTTAAAAATTGGATAGTCTGTTCAATCGTTTCAAGCTTTTTATTTAGCGTTCGTTATTTTTGTAACTTTGACATTTATGGAATCAGGCCCGAATATAAAACAGGTGAGATTCAGAGTACTTTAGCCGACTTTAAAAAAAAGGAGGTTATCAATATTGGAATTGCTCAATATTCACATAATGTTACTGTGTATGTGCTTCTAAACACGTTTACCATTAGGTACCAAAGACACCGACTTCCAAAACGAAAGTTAGATTGTACTGTTTTTGTTTTGCTTTTGAAGTCGGTTAATGTTTTAGTGAAAAGTTTTTATTAGTCATTTTATTTTATTTTTGAGGACACCAACAGCTGTAAACTGTCCTGTTACTGTAATTGCATGGTTGTTAAATAAACTTTGGTTTTACAATCGTGTGACCGTAGTATCTGTTGATAGCATAGCTCATTTATTTGTTTGGGTACCATAAAATAATGTATCATCTTAGGTAAAAATAACAACTGCTATCCAAGTATCATTGTACATTCTCCTCTCTAATGACCTGCTAAAACATCAACTAAAGAGCAATAACGGACGCCTAATCTTATAAAATTATACATACGAGTAAGTACAATATTCACATACACATGAGCAGTCGTCTATCTCGAATAAAAATAATGAAAGTGCCTAAGTTACCGTTACCTTCGCGTAAATGTGAATTTTCATCATAAACGCACGCAGGATATTAGGCACACTTGAGGCGCGCACACATTTTGCTACTTGTATCACACCTCACGCTACGCAAAAAATCGTAAGTACACACAGACGTGAGATGTTTCGAATGCTCCCCTCTTATTTTCTCCTACGGCCTCCTTGTCTTTATTTTCCTATATATAAAGAAAGAAGTTTATCTAACTAATCCTTACAAATCTTCATCGTTTTACTTTTGAAACGGACCGGAGTCCTCCGCGTGAAAGGGCTCTGCAACTCCGCTTTTTTCGTTGAAGCTTTTTCACTATTTTAAATCCTTACGAACTTTTCGCATTTTCTTTTTGCTGTAGCAATTTATAAGATTTTCTAGTGAGTTGAACTGGTAACTCTTTGAAAGAGTTTTGTGTATTGAAATTCTTGAGAAATCAATTTCGGGCGAGACAGATTGCTTGTACTAAGAATAAGTAAATCGCGCCCTTGTCGTCTACAAAGCAATATTATTATATTATTAGAACAATATTATCGGCGTATAAGAGAGCGATACGCGGCACGCCACGGATGTGTTATATCGAGATAGCAGCCACTGAATATTAAAAGGCATCGTTATAACAAACTATGTGCAACGCAATCGAATTAAGGAACAGCCCTTGCATCAATATTGACGGTACAAATGAATTTGGCAGGTCCGCAACACGTATTTATTTTAAAACTATGTAACCGGTGTGATGGCCAGAATCGTGCCGCATTATTGTTTCGATTGGTCATGGGTACCAGTAATACCCAATATCATAGACTAGTTGTCTGGCCTTGGGTACCGGGAGTATCCAAGCAGAAAAGATTCGGAGTGACTGTAAATAATGCCTTGTTACACGAAATTACTACGATCACGAAGTTACTGTCAAATTTCCATGCACAATTTGCAACTTTTATTTACAACCAATTATATTTATTAAGACAATCATATTTTTATACAATTTATATACAGTTCAAAAGACATTTTCATTGGCATTATAAAAAAAAAAAACTTTCTTGTGTCTTTGTACCCATTTTTTTCAGTTTTTCGACACCGACTTCGGAAAAGAAAGTTATTTTTTGGTTTGTAGTTTTTTGTTCTGGAAGTCGGTTTGATTTTTTGTTAAAAAGTTTTTTTTTATTTTTCTCTTTTTAGTTTTGGTAGGTATCTCCAATTAACATGATAATCATTTATGGCCAAAGTACATCTCATGACGATTCCAATAAGCCCAAGCACGACTAGGATATATTGTTTTATTTCAGAGTTCCAGTGCCTACCTTCAGGCTTCATCATCAGAACAGTTCAATGGTACCATTTTCATCAGTATCATTAATTTATAAGTATTTGCTTAATCATAGTCGGTTAACTATTCGAGATATTTTATACCCGTGACATACTTAGCATTAAGGAGTTTCAGTGGCCATCTGTGGTCTTCTTCATCAGTTCCACTTCACCAAATTATACTTTCTGAGTGCAAGTGATTGCATTGTTGGTGAAAATACCAAAATCACTATATAAATGCCTATAATATTTGAGGAGTTCCCTCGATTTCTCTAGGATCCCATCATCAGATCCTGACCTGATGACTATGGGACCAACTAGGAAGTATACCCTTCAAAACAAAAGAAGATTTTTTGAAATCGGTCCAGGCGTCTTTGAGTAATCGGGGATCATACATAAAAAAAAAAAAAGATGAGGAGGAGGAATTGAGAACCTCCTCCTTTTTTTGGAGTCGGTTAATAATACCAAGTGTTAACAAAATAATCAGAAAGGAAAACATAAATATAGTTTGTTTACAAAACGAGCCAGCGGCCCGCCGCGTCGTTTTTTTAGCGGCCAGGTAGCGCCTCACTCCTGGCCAAATAAAGCTTGATTGACCCTGGGTACCACTTTTACCCATGGCCAGGTCAAGGGGTAAAGGGAATTTTTTATACTTTTAGACGTCGTTTTATTTTATTTCTCTATTTGGGCGTATGATTGCATCGTATTTAAATGCTGATCTAAAAAATTATGTATATAACATTAGAAATACAAACGTGAACAATCTTCTTCCTGTATTTTATTATAGCCAAAAATAATTCCAATGAAGTGCTAATTTTATAAAAAAAACTTATAAATGGCAATTCAGCCTATGAATTTCAAAAATGGAAAACAAATTTTACTTGCCAATAATATAGGATTGTACTGAAAAATCCACTGTTTTTCTTCAGTTTGCATCCATTAGCCGTCTAATGTTTTGTCTAGTAATTTTCCTAGAAGGACCGATTAATACGCGTCGTCTGTGTCAGGATACTCCAGGATCCTTCACATTATACCCGGGCTGATATTGATTTTGTATTTTCCTAGAATTTATATACCTACTTTATATTCAACCTGGTGTTCATAGTCATAGTTCGCTTCTTAAGCAGTCGGGTTTTTTGAAGAAATAAAAAGGTTGATATATATTTTTTTTTTCGATTTAGGTACATTTGAACATGTAAGTGTTATATATTTTTGAAATCACCTCTCAAAAGCCTTCATTTTGATACCCCACAAGAAGAATACCCCTGCTTAGCCCTTGGGGAATACAGCCGTGATGTTATGACAAGAAAATATATTTAAACAGTTAGATTCATGACTAGTTTAGGCATACAGCATTGCACGCGAAGCGCAAGCGAGACGGCTAAGCATACCGAAGATACCACCACACTGCATTCAGCATTGCACTTCGCTGCAACGTACTAAGGTCCGTTTATATCTACAGACACTGAGCGTGCCAGACACGTGCCATGGCAGACCAAATAATATTATTTTATACCGTGTCTATTAACGTATTTATATCTATAGTTACACGGCCGCGCAGACACCAACAGACACGGACCGTGCGCGACCAGTATTCGCGGAAAGAATATTTTGTCTGTATGGTTCATGTCTGTGCGTGTCTGTAGCTACCTACCGGGCAGTGTGAACAGAGCATCGGAAATTTGGAACCGTGCAGACGTCTTTTGTTTCCTTTACCTGTCGATTTGTCCTTTTTCTGTCGATGTCTGACACGGCACGCTCAGATGTAAATAAACGGCGTCTGTCAGTGTCTGCCCCGGAACGTGTCTGACACGCTCAATGTCTGTAGATATAAACGGACCTCTACTCTTAAACCTACCGCACCGCTCAGCACCGTAACGTATCGTATCGCATAGCTCCGCACTTTTCTTCACAAGATCCCTTCGGAGAGCTAGTGAGCAGCTTGGCGATTGCAATAGTACATTACTGCAGCAGCCAGCAAAAGAGGCATTGATGGACAAACGTGTAAATGTGGGCGGAGGCGAAGCCGAGGCACACTTACGTGAGTCCATCAATGTCTAGTGGTGGCCAAGGCTTGTAAAGTACCTTTCTCAAATAATGCGCGGCAATTAAAACTAAGTAGTACCTAGAACTAATTTTGTCAAATACAAATACTTTTCAAAATGAATGACGAACAACAATACTTTTGCCCGCATTTGTTTTTTTTTCAATAAACAGCTTTCTATTTGCAAGCCAGTTCGAAATTTAAATAAAACCTTTGATAAGTTACCTCCTTGGTTGTCATTGTTCGGAGTAAAAGATCGTTCCATTTTTAAATCACACGACAGATATGAGTTTACTATGTAATTTATTTGGCCGCTAAAAAGGTCACATTTGCCCGGATTTGAACCCATCTATATTTATTGAAAAGTATTTTCTGCCCTTACTAATAAAACATTCCCACATACATCTAATAAACTACGCCAAGACAAAGTAAAAGCAAGCAAAAACATTAGCACAATATTTATATTCAATACTTTGAACCGTAGCAAACAAAACAACAAACATGTGTTTAAAATGCAACGTACATACAATATAAATTAAAGACGTGAAGCATATTAAGCAACAATATTTCACTGAAATAAGAGACGTCGTGTAACATATTCATGACCCTCGCTCATGCTGCCGTCCTATAGCTAGAAGTCGATATGTGACAATTGGGCGATATTATTTTTTTGATGCCATCATAACAAGCAAAAAAAACTCTATCAATCTGTTTAATCAGTGTTTTTCTACTACTAACAGATTCCGGATATAAATAAAAACGCCCCAAATCTAATTTTCTTATTCCACTAAATCCCAAAGCCTTAAAGTTCTTAAAACTCTACGGTCCGTATCATGTCAACTTAAACCCCAAAATATTTCTATACTTCAATTCCACATAAACCCCAAAACAGTTTTGGTAAGATTAGGTAAGTCATTGATTTAAACTACCTGTGTCCCTATTCAGAGCAGTGGTGGCCCAGTGGTATCGGCCGCGACTTACAAGGTCGTGGGGTCGAACCCAGGCAGGCGCTTTACTTTGTGTAAATTATTTCATCACCACTGCTCTATAAAACGGTGAAGGAAAACATCGTGAGGAAACCGGCATGTCCTAGAACCAAAAATTCGAAGACATGTGACATCCACCAACACGCACTGGGCCCGCGTGTTGGATTATGGCCCATCCCCTCTCACAGCAGAGAGGAGTCCTGTGTCCCAGCAGTGGGAACATTAATAGGCTGATGATGTGATGTGATGTGATGTCCCTATTCGAAAGAGCGCAATAAGATCTATTTTTAGAATCCGGAAACTCTCGCATAATTATTATTTATAGTTGATAAACAGCATCGATTTTTATTATTTCTTGCTTTTTTGTTTTTCTCCTATAACTCAAAATGTGATTTTCTCAAATAGCAGCACTCTAGCTTAAGGATGGCATCGGCAGCATGGGTTGGTTAGTCACGTATTTCCAAAAGGCTTTTTTCCCGTGCCCATTTACCATATCGGCTCGGGCAAACACAAACGTCAGACATTTTGTTTATTTTTGAAACACTTGGACTGAATACCGTGGATGTTTTGATAGTGTATTTTTATGCAACAGAATATTTCTCTTCGTTTAGTATTTTACAAACTGTTTGAAAAAGGGCTTGGTGCATGATGTATGTGTTGCGATACGAAAAAACGGTTTGTTAGTGGAGTGGACATTCAATTACTGTAGCAATAATTGATGGAAAGAGGATAGGCATGTGATGATGCACATTCGAGTTCTTAATTGCTTGATAGCGTATTTCCATATCAAGTAGATTATTATTATTAACTTGCTGCAGTGAAGTTGCATTCTGTGAAACTAAATCACGTCAAGAGGCAAAAAATTGAGCCCTCAACAAAAGCAATGCGATTGCGATTGGTAAAATAAAAATAATATATGGGATTGTGGTGCGCTATTATGCCAATTTGGCATTTCAAAAATCGCCGTAATTCTTCAAATCAAAAATATTTATTTGCTAGAACAAGATTTGCTTTGTTAGAAATTTGTTTCAGCATATCCTGCCATAACATGGCGTGCAAATGTATTTACAATCAGTGATGTTAATTAATCTAGCTTACAGATTATATTTAATGCCTTGTAAATAGTCCTTAATGGTATAATATCTTTTTCAACAAACTTGCTCATAAAGTGGCTTTAATTTCACCACAATTAGGCACATAATGACACCTGTTATTAAACTGTGACTTTCATTGCTATTATTCACAAGTGAGTTATAGTTATTTATTTTTTTAATTTATTAGTTGAGTTGCTTTGTTCTTAAAAAAGTTTCGATAAAAAAAGATCGTGCTCAATAGTACAAACCTCAATAGTGTACAAATTGTTTGCTCATTTCATGCAACTTCGTATTTAAATAGATAATTTAAACTTGTACGTGTTTAATAAATAAAACTTTCACTCAAATATAAATTTAATTTTTATTTATTTATTATTTATTATATACTTTATTGTACACCACTTAAATAATTACAGAACAAAACATTTATAAAGATAAGTGTACAATGGGCGGTCTTATTAAACTTGTTTTCACTGTTGAAAATGTTTTTTTTGTATTATTTTCTTCACACACTTGGTGTTGAATAACGTCGTATGATACACGTGTGAATTGATGATTACCGTCCTCGGCTCTTTTAAGACCCTCACCTAACGGCTCGGGTCTCAATGGCACCTCAGCGGTAATCACCAACATTACACACTTGTACCATAATGTACTATTAAATAGTAATAGTCTGCAAAATATTTTTTTAATCATTTTCAGCTGTAAGTCTTGAATTCTATTTCGTAAATTATTGTAAATAATAATCGATATGCAGTATATATTTTTCTTAAATAATTCTAGTTTTATTGGTGGCAGCCGAAGTCTACATTTATGCCGTGTTCGGGTATTTGGCCTGTCAGTGCTAGTTTCAAATAAATTAAAACTAAAGTACATATTTCAAAAATATCTATCAAATCACAATCTTCTGCTTACCTCCATGTATTGTGGTAACAATTATCAAACCTACAAATTTTTTTGGTTGGGTTTTGACCTACCTATCATTATCATTTTAATAAGTGTTTATTAAGGGGCTTATATAAAATATTCTATTTAAGTCTCACCTTTTCAGGTGTCATTTTCATTACGAGTTAAAGAGAGGCTGTTATGTTTCCATTTAAATAGTAATAGCAAGTTTAATATGCTTGAAAAAATATTTTAGAAGATGAGCCTCTCATTTTCTAACAAGCTTTTCTTAGATACATTACGCCAGACAAGTAATAAAGGTCATCTGTTTTGTACTTCATGAGAATAAACTTATTTTGAAGTACCGAAATTAAGTCTAGTTTTTCTTGAGTCTAAATAATTATCATGGCCAAAATTGATATTACTTATTTTTTTCTACTCTACCTTAAACAGTGTAAAATACCTAGGGTTACATCTCGACCGACGTTTGACGTGGAAGAAACATCTTAAGACCAAGAGACATGAACTTAATATCCGTTACAAGAACTTACACTGGATCATGGGACGTAACAGCAAACTGAGTACCGACAACAAACTTTTAATATATAAAGTGATCTTGAAGCCAGTGTGGCTTTATGGCATTCAACTTTGGGGCAGTGCCCGTAACTCAAGCATTAGCATCATACAGACAATGCAGAATTCCATTTTGAGGTCAATTAGTGGCGTTCCCTGGTTTGTAACGAACGCTGAAATACACAATGAGTTATCAATGAGTACCGTCATGGACGAGATCAAGAACATTACAAAAAGATACCAGGAAAGACTGGAAAGGCACCCTAACGATCTGGCTGCCGCACTGAACACAAGAAGTTACAGAAAAAGACTTAAAAGGAAAGACATTGTGTAGTCCACCCACACCTGTGTGGACGTAAACACGAATACGGAGTAGATGGCTCGCTGGAGCCACGCTCTTCCCGCAAATATTTACCTTCAACTCAT
This sequence comes from Orthosia cruda, assembly GCA_964057195.1. Taxonomy (NCBI): domain Eukaryota; kingdom Metazoa; phylum Arthropoda; class Insecta; order Lepidoptera; family Noctuidae; genus Orthosia; species Orthosia cruda. Next base: position 30,836,971 of record OZ059826.1, read on the forward strand.
CCGCTAAAAAATTAAAACTGATCGCGGAAAGAAAAGGAAAAAAAAATCCTGAAAAAAAATGTCTCGTTTACACAATGAGAATAAGAAGCTTAATAATATATATACTTTTCGCATCAAGGGTGGCCGATAGATGCAAACTATTGGGAAGTTAGGATGTAATCCCTTAAGTTAAGACATTGTGTGTGGGCAGCTTGGTGGGTACAGTCGTAAAAATGTAATCACACAAGTTATTCGATACACTGAGTTTTTTCAAATAGACAGTTACAATCTTCCTTACTAATATTACGGATCGACACTGATTCTACGACGTCTTCCGTCTAACAGGTCAGTAGTCAACTGCTATATTCTGCTGTCCCTACCACGCAAGTGGTTAGGGAAAACGGTTCAATGCACCACACGTCCTCTTAGTCCACTTCATCCTGCAGAAAAACATTCTTTGTATGATGGGAGACTCCCAACATACAAGGAATGTTTTTCTGAAACATAGAAAATTTCCAAACATTAATCACTCGTCAAAACCTGACCCAGAGTCTAGGTGAGTGGGAAAAACAAACAATCATGATTCATTTAAATCTCTCTGTTCACTTTTGCAAGGAACGAGTAATTCTATTCCCAATTTAAAGAAAATAGCAAATTGATCATCAATTTGGTACCTAAAAGGACGTAATCTTCGTGATTATAAAGTTCAAGTGATAGTCATTAATGTCACATTAAATGAAACAAAACACTAGGTATCTTATTCGCAATCTTTAGCCATCACATAGCTCTCCTTACTATCCCATAGCTCTCTTAGCTATCTCAAAGCTCTCAAAGTCAAATGTATTTATTTCAACTGGGCCATTAAGCGGCACTTTTGAACGTTAACAATTATCAAGTATAAACATTGATTCTACCGTGCATTCGGAAAAGTAGCTTGTTATGGAGAAGAACGCACAAGAAACTCTCCATACTTACTCTTTAAAAAAATAAGTTTCTTACAATATTTACATAAGTACAAGCATTAATAAATTCATATACGTGAGAACAATGCACCCAGAACTTCTATACTTACTACATATAGGTATAAAGTTTTACAAGCACTAAATGGTAAATTCCTTCACTTGAATGAATAATAATAATAAATAGGAACATGGTTCTCACATACTCAGGGGCCGCTCGTAGCGAAAACGCCTTAACGAATCTTCCTCGGATTGGTGCTCTCTTACTGCGGGTGTGCCCCAGGGTGGCGTTCTCTCTCCTCTTCTCTTTTCTATTTTCATTAACTCTGTTTCTAGAGTTATCTCTTGTAACTTCCATCTCTACGCTGACGACCTGCAGCTTTACCATCATTTTTTGAGCCTAGACGCGGAAGCCGCTGTGGCCGCCGTAAACAGTGACCTGCAGTTGATTGGGGAGTGGTCGCGGTCTTTTGGGCTTCAAATCAACCCTAAGAAGTCTCAGGCCATGGTTATCGGCGGCAGGCACATGCGGAACAGGTTTAATGTTGCGTCGCTGTCTCCACTCTGGTTGAATGGAGTTCAGATCGAATACTTGGGGACTGCTAAAAACCTGGGAGTAATCTTGGACTCCTATTTGTCGTAAACTGCCCATGTCGCTGAAGTCAGTCGCAAAGTGCACTACACGTTTCACTCGCTGAAATGCCTCCAGAGCTTTTTGCCCTTGAACACCAAAATTTCCCTAGCTCAAACTCTCATTCAGCCCATCATCGACTATGCCGATGCCTGTAATGTGGATGCCACCGAGGAGCTTTTAAATAAACTTGAGCGTTTGCAAAATATATGTATTCGATTTGTTTTCAATCTTAAAAAGTATGACCATGTTTCTGGCTTTCGCAAGATACTCAAGTGGCGCCCAATTCGACTTCGCAGGAACTCTCGGATTTTGTGTCTGCTATTTAACATCCTTCATAATCCTAAAACGCCATCCTACCTCCGTGAACGCTTCTCCTACTCCCGTCCTGCGGATGCACCTTGCAGGTCGCATCTTAAAAATCTCCTTGATACCCCTTCCCACACAACCGACTTCTACTCCTACTCCTTTACTGTGCACGCGGTGCGTTTGTGGAACTTGCTGCCGCCTGACATTAGGGACTGCCAAACTCTTGCAGTTTTCAAAAGTAGAATGAAAGAACACTATCTTTCCATTCCGTCATAGTTGCATAAAATATGTATATTTATCTTTTTATATTTATTAGTATTTATTTAGTTTTAATTGTTATGATATGTATTCTTATATGTATGTATAGGTATGTCAGTATATTTTATTTGTTATATTGTAAATTACATAACTCTGAATTGTTTCATGTCTTTATTTTTCCCCTCCACACACAATGTCTACATCTCTTTTTTATCATATTCCTTTCGCAGGTATGCTGGAAGAGATTTCATTAGAAATAAGCATCACCTCTGTACCTTTTTTTCTTTTCCTTTTTCTTGTCCTTGTATTATGTGTGTGTACAAAAATTGTTAAATAAATAAATACTTACAAATATTGCAAACATAGGTAAATTACCTAATTCAACAACAATGTAACAGTGTATGAGTCAATATTTTTTTAAACAAAAAGAGAAGAAAAAAATAAAAAAGAACAAAGCGTTACTATAATTATGAATATAATACAAATTAACCAGTTTGATTTTGTCTACACTATAGATTGCCCTATGGTGCAGGACCAGCATATTTCCAAGCATTTATATCTTGAATATAATCATCTAATTTGTAACATACAAAGTGTGCTTTTAATTATTGTTTCTTTCATTAAGTTTTAATATATTACAAGGTATTTTGTTATAGAATTTAACACAGTACCCCAAGAAAGATGTGTGTACTTTAGCTAATCTATAAGATGGTTCATCTAACTTATCTTTATTTCTAGTATTACAATTGTGTCTATCACTAAATTTACTAAAGAGTTTTATAATTTTCCTTACATACATAATATTTTCATAAATGAATTGGCAAGAAACTGTCATAATATTAATCTTTTTAAATAGCATAGGTTTGTATTGCTCTCACAACGGTATCTAGATACCGTTGTGACCTAACCTTGACCCTAACCTCCGCCAGATTCCACTGGTACGGTCAAACATAATAGACTGAACACCACACCACCACCTTAAGCACCTTAAGCCTGCTCATTATTATCAAAATGCTTTTGACATCACTATCGACTGGTACATAACCCGCTGGCATCTTCCTTAACCTACCGTTTGCATATTTGTAGTTTCTAAGCTTACCTTTTTAAAGCTTTCGGTGTATAACGATCACCGTCCTGTCATAATCACCTATCGCGGACTTAATACAGGGCCTATTTAGTTTTCGTTTTAGAGTTTCCCACACAACACTATCCATTAGAAAAAAGGTCAGACGATCAACAAGTTCAACAACTAAACAAAGTAATAGTAACAATGCTGTTACGGTTTGTTATAATTCAAAGGCAATGCATACACAACTCAAACCTCTTCGTAAACCCATCGCTACATGTTACTCATAAGGAGCGGTCCAGAGCTTCGAGCATGAGTAGAATGTCAATCACATTTGATTTCACTACCACTGTCATCAGTAATGACATCTAATTCTGGAAGAACTTGGTGGTCGGGGATCCTTCTCACTCAAGATTTGCGCTTTTCACTCAAAGATTTTGGAACATCCCAACTGCTTATTGAAAGGAACAATTAAGCCTGATAATATATAAGTCTTAATAGCTCGTGTGAAGGAGCTTCATGAATTAACTCGGATATCGTTAAAATCAGGTTATCAACAGTAACCTTATAGTAAAATATATAGTAAAACTATCGCTTACTAACTCAGTTTGTATGTAAGGAAAACGATCGGGAGATCTACTACTATCATAATATTACTCTGAAATTAAGCAAGTAAATTCAGATCTGAAGACGGTAGTTGTAAATAGTTACGCAACATAAGATCTGTTCTGAATACACGTAAATGACCAGTACCGTTACTAACTCGATACAATTGCATTTACCCAATGAAATTACTAACTCGCTTTGCCACTGAAAATACTAGTTGTGAGTGCAGTCACAACAAGCTTTGGAAAAATCATCTCCTTCTTATGGGATATCTCATCCTAAAGTTCGTACTAAACCTAATGTTAAACCTATACCGCCAATAGGAAACTCAATAACGACTTGCTTTTTACTAAGTGTATCTTATTTAACTAGTGATTGTGCTAGGTATAACCACTACCAATTAAGTGATCAACCATGAACACTCTTATGACTCGAAATAGCATATCTTCAATAGACAACATTTAAACTCATTATCGAAATAACACGGAAGTGACTCACCGAGTATTCCATTCCAATCTTGTGCGCTCCTGACCATCACAGCTGTTGTCAAAACGTTCGGCTATCAGCTGCAAACTGCTAGTCTGCCATTACTCAGGTGTTGACACGTCAGCCTTCGCTTACAGCATCTGAACCTCTAGCCTGCAGCAGAGACTTCAGCAGGATATGGTATCTGAAATATGAAAAACACTACGAGAGTACATATTCACACGGTCATCTTAACCATACACAGCTTTGATGAAAATTAATCAGTGCAGTGGTGTATTAACCTAAGCCGGCATGGTAAAATGGGTTTTTATGGACAACGAATGTGATTGCAGAGTGTGTCAAAATAATGAACCACACATTACAGTATCCCAAGTGCCCAAGTAGGTAAATGGGCTTTAGAGAATCAAATTAATGCCACAGCATTTTAAGTCGCAATTAAAGAGGCCTGGTAGGGTTTACCACCTTTTAGAAAGTTTAGCCCTCCGACTACAAAAGAAGAATACTATGCTTCTTCTCAAACTTAGTTAACTCTCACTATATAATACTAATCAAAATATTTCATTTGGAATTATCATATTTTCCAGACTTAAATGTAAGGTAGGTACGTCACTGTTACCATTTCGTTCTAATTTCCAAACAATAATATTCAGCCAAGGCCAGTCAAGGGTTATTGCCAGTGTTAGTAGAATAATAACTCTTCAACAACATAAAAACTTGACCATCGATAAATAAAATGAATTTATAACGTGAAACGGGCCACCCCGAAGATCCACTGACCGCCATACCGTACCCAAAACCAGAATTTTGAACACTCTTGACCATAGTCATAACAAAATGAAAACGACTCACCAGATTGGCATAATGATCCGTGTGTATGGATATTTCCACACGTCCACACGCTCCTCCTTGACCTATCCAGCTTCTTGGTTGTTAGTAGCCTCCTTGCTGCTTCACACTGGCTTTTCATTATTCAATACTGAGGGTAGTCGCAGAAACGAACCACAACTTTTTCTATCTCAACTGACACCGCATTTTTTTTTTGCAAGACTGTAACCGCCATTTTCACTAGCACTGTTTTTGTGTCATTAGCACGATTTAATCCCAATTCTGATGTCGCATCAAGGGTGGCCGACAGATGAAATCACACAAGTTATTCGATACACTGGGTTTATTCAAATAGACAGTTAAAATCTTGCTTACTAATATTTCGGATCGACACTGATTCTATGACGACCTCTGACTAACGCGCTCAGTAGTCAACTGCTATAAACTACTGTCCCCACTACGCAAGTTGTTAGGAAAAGCGCGCCAATGCGTAGTTGTTCTTGCTTTGCCGGTAGATAGCGTGCTTGCGATTCGTTTTGACGTCCGTACTATTGACTAAATTCGACATACTTTTTTTTTTACAGAAATAATCATCTAGGAAGGTACTCAATATTTCCATCAGAAGCATTTCTGATCTTATCACAGATTGAAAAAAAAAAAAACTAATTTCCACACCAAAATGCAATCTAAAGTGAATCTGTTATGTAATTTATTGTAATAATTCATCTCGCATGGATTAGATTTAAATCGTTTGAAGAGCTTGGAATATATTTTACGCGGTTTAATCGACCTTTAAATGAAAAAGGTTGATTTCAATACGCGTTTTGAGAATAATTTTGAAATTGCCACTTTTGAAGCCATGTTTATACTTCTAAATAACGTTGGCATATTGCTTTTCAATGTAAGGTTGGATTTAAAGGGACAAGAAAATTGGAGGCGGGTCTCGTAAGTAGGCTCATCTGTTTCATTGAAATTCATAAGAAAAAAAATCGAATGCCTAAGGTAAAGGTATAAGGTAAAAGTAAAGGTTTAAGGTTCTCCAAAGAAATTGGTATGCCAACTAATTACAGAATTAAAACGAAACCAATGGTGGTGCAATTTTTTTCATTCATTTTATAATATAGTTAGTAGTTGCACGAAAACAATACAAGAAACGAAAACAATACAAATACGAACAAAAAAAAACCAAAAATAAACAAACACAACACGTAACAATAGAAAAACAAACAAAATCATGTAGAACGTGTTAATATAGACATGTTCGGGTCAATCACCGAACAATAATAACCATGTCAGCGTAATTGCGACACCGCGGTATATGCCTTGAATATTTTATGTATTACCTAAGTAAAATAATCAGTACGCTTTCGGATAGCATATCGGGCGCGACTCAATCGCATCTCATTCACCTCATTAGTTTTAATCGTTATCCCATTTGAGTTACTGAAATATATCTATCTTTATAATCTTTAATCCTAGTTTATCTTTATCTCACCCCAACCCAGAACATTGATGATCTTTTTACCGAAGCAGTGCACAACAACACCTCTTTGTCAAATGCACAAAAGATGCAGTTTCTAAAGAGCAAGATCAAAGGTGAGCCCGAAAAATTGATCCAACATCTCCAAATAACCTCCAACAATTATCCTATATGCTGGAATATCCTCAATCATCGTTATAATAATAAACGACTAATCTTTACATCCTACCTTAACAATCTCATGAATATCCCTGCAAACCAGCAACAATCATCTAATCATATAAAACGCATTCACGACACTACGTACGAGAGCGTGAATGCTATCAAAAATCTGGGAGTCGATGTGTCTTCCTGGGACCCTTTCCTGGTATGTTTACTGTCTCAAAAATTGGATTCAGATACGTACGAGGATTACCTACAAGCCTTAAAATCCCCACGAGAGTTGCCCGTCTTGGAAGATTTCCTTAATTTTTTGGAAACTAAATTTATGATGCTGGAAACTTCACGTAAGAAGCAAGAAAATTCCACGCAGAAATCATCCCCATCTCAATCCAACAATAATAATAAACCATCATTTACAAAGGGTTTCAATTACAAACAAAATTATAACAATCCCAAAACGAATTACTCAACAAACCAAGTTTCGCAATCGTCAAAGTCCAAACGCAAAATTAACTATCGCAAGCAATGCCCTATTTGCGATTCCAATGATCATCGAATTCATGCATGTCAAAAGTTATTGGAATTGCAACCTAATGAACGAAAAAATGCTATTGATAACTTGAAACTTTGCATCAATTGTTTACATTATCACGAAGGCAAAAAATGCCTGTCCGAAATAAGATGCAAAGAATGCAATAAGGAACACAATACCATTTTGCATGAATCTTTTACGTCACATCGATCAGGGTCAAATGCAGCCACGATTACGAAATCACCATCTCAGCAGCCAGAAACTAACACAGTTGCATCGCTTCATAGAGAACCCTCAGAAATATTGCTTGCCACATCAATAATTAACGTACAAGCAGTGGACGGATCTTACCAAAAAATGAGAGTTCTTTTAGATCAAGGGTCACAGACATCCATTATTAGGGAAAGCGCAGCTCAGTTGTTAAGACTACCGCGACGAAAATGTAACGGTTATATCTCTGGAATAGGCAATAAGGAAAACAACTGTAAGGGCATGATTACCATCAAATGTTCGTCGTTGGTTAGCGATTTCACCTTTGAAACAGACGTTTATATAATGAATAGACTCATAAATAACTTACCCAGCTGTACCTTACGTAAGCCAGACTGGCCTACTCTTAACCAAATAACTCTTGCAGATCCCGAATTTTATAAAAGTAGGCCTATTGATATCTTATTTGGGGCAGATATCTATTCCACTATCCTCATGGACGGTATCTGTCGATCAGAAGGTGTGTTACCCATTGCCCAACAAACCCAGTTGGGATGGATCTTAAGCGGCAACTACAAAACGTACCATTGCAATGTGACCCTAAATAATATCGAAGAGATTCAGCAATTTTGGGAAGTAGAAGACATACATGAACTTCTAGCGATATCAGAAGAAGATCAAAATTGCATCGAGTTTTACCAATCTTCGACCTCCAGACGAGCAGATGGAAGCTACGTCGTTAAAATACCCTTCAAAGAAGATTTTGAGAACAATGTAGGCGAGTCGAAAACAAAATCGATTGCTCAAATTTTCCAAATAGAGCGGAAATTAAGTAAGCAACCAGCACTGGCACGTGATGTTAAATGTTTATTTCTGAATACTTAGAGCTCGGACATATGACACCCGTTGCGCCACACATACAGCCGGGCTGCTACTTATCGCACCATTGCGTCCAACGATCTGAGTCATCAACTACCAAATTGCGAGTTGTTGTTTAATGCCTCGGCAAAAACCTCGAGTGGATACAGCCTCAATGATCTTATGTGCCGAGGACCCAAATTACAACAAGACCTTCAGAGTCTTATCTTAAAATGGAGACAATTTAGATACGCTTTTACAGCAGATATAGAAAAAATTATCTGGCGAAACCATCAATCTCAACCCTTAAAAGAATACCAGTTAGGGACAGTTACATATGGCACAAAAGCCGCACCTTTTTTAGCCATGATGACAATGAAACAACTGGCCATCGATGAAAGACCAAACTATCCGCAAAGTTGCGCTCCTGACATCCTAGAACACTCGTTTACATGGACGATCTCATGCATGGTGAACACTCAGCGAGAGCAGCTAAACAGCTCAAAGCAGAGATGATCAGCCTTCTCAAATCTGGCGGGTTTAATCTCAGAAAATGGCGATCAAACTTGCCGGAAATAATAGATAGTTCTGATGCACCTCAAAAGGAAGACTTTGACTTTAAGCAACCGGAATCAACCAAAACATTAGGTCTTCGGTGGGAACCAAAAAATGATCAATTCATTTTTCATCCTATAGAATTTATCTCTCGATACATCCTCACAAAAAGACAATTCCTATCTCAAATATCTAAAATTTTTGACCCCTTGAGCTGGCTAGCACCAGTCACAATAAAACTTAAGATCTTGTTCCAAGAATTATGGAAATCAGACCTGGCTTGGGACAACCCTGTCCCTCAAGAAATCGCGTTAGAGTGGAATACTATTAAGGCCGATCTATCCCATATATCTCAATTTAAAATACCACGTTGGATTCAAACCAAGGAAAAGGATATCATCGAACTCCATGGCTTTTGCGACGCCAGCACAAAAGCATACGCTTGCGTCGTGTATTGCAAAATACAGAGTGAAAATGAAACTCACGTGACCCTTATTGCAGGGAAATCAAAAGTAACACCGCTGAAAAAACCACAATCGATACCGCGTTTGGAACTCTGTGATGCTCTCTTGTTGTCAAAACTTATGCTAAAAATCATCTTATCCCTATCGAGCTACAAGGTGCATGTTTATGGTTGGATTGATTCAACGGCTGTTCTAAGTTGGTTAAGTGGCAAACCGGAGAAATGAAAACCCTTTGTTGCGAGTCGAGTGAGGCTAATTACTGAAATAATCCCTAAAGATAACTGGAGTTACGTAAAATCCAAAGAAAACCCCGCGGATTGCGCAAGCCACGGTTTACCTGCTGCTCAACTAGCCTATTATTCACTGTGGTGGCAAGGGCCCGACTGGTTACCACAATATAAGCCTAAAGAATCTCACAAGATGCCGATTTACACGAGTATCACTAACGAAGAACTCAGAAAAAAAGAGGCAGTAAATACGGTCATTGTTAACCCCGAAAATTCAATAATCAATCAACTATTACCAAAATACAGCACATTAAGGAAAGTTACTCGAGTATTAGCTTACATCAACAAGTTCATCGACATTGTTGTTTACAGGAAAAAACGAACAAGCTTTCTTACACTGCAAAATATAAAGACAGCAAGAGAAATGTTAATTAAACACGTCCAAAACGAATATTTCTACGAAGAAATATCACGGCTGAAAAAAAATGAACCACTTAATAAGAAAAGCCAGATTCTTAATCTCAATCCCATACTAGACAATAATCAAATGCTCCGTGTCGGTGGCAGACTTAAACATTCGAATCTCGATCCAGATATGAAGCATCCCATCATAATCCCGAATCAATCAAAACTGGCAGATCTAATCATAGATGAATCCCACGAACTTGTATTTCATGGTGGAGTAAAAATGACTACTGGATTTATAAGACACAAATACTGGATTCTTGGAGGCAACAGAGTCACAAAGAAAAGAATAAGAATGTGTGTCAAATGTAAAAGAAATAATCCAATATCACAACATCAAATCAAGGGTGACTTACCTCCAGCACGATTGATTCCTAACAGACCTTTTTACCACACAGGAATAGATTATACCGGAAACATCCTTATTAAGGTAAACAAAGGTCGTGGCATTAAAACCAGTAAAGGATATGTCGCAGTTTTTGTTTATATGGTAACTAAAGCCATACATTTAGAAATCGTCTCAGATCTCACAGCGTCAGCATTTATTGCCGCGCTTCGACGAATGTAAGCTAGAAGAGGAGTTCCTGGGCACATCTATAGTGATCAGGGAACCAACTTCATAGGAGCCAACAAAACTTTAAGACAAGAGCTTGCCGAAATCTCCTACATCTTGTCGGATCAAGAAGTAACCTTGACAATCGCTGAAATGAATATTGAACGCTTTCGGATAGCATATCGGGCGCGACTCAATCTCATCTCATTCACCTCATTAGTTTTAATCGTTATCCCATTTGAGTTACTGAAATATATCTATCTTTATAATCTTTAATCCTAGTTTATCTTTATCTCACCCCAACCCCGAACATTAAGGAAATTGGTTGTGACCGAATGGTAACGGCCAGGACTTATGTGTCGTAGTTAATGGGTTCGAACCTAGGTAGGGGCACGTGCAAGTATAGCAATTTTTATCGAACCTAGGTTTGACAAAAATTGCTATACTTGCATATTAAAAAATATCAAAATGTAAAAAAAAAACTTTTATTTATATATATATATATATAATATTTTATAACTTATAATGAACAAATAAAATTATGTAGGTTTTACAACTCTATGTATGTCGCTCTTTTATCAAACATATTTTACAACGCCATCTAGCGGTGAGAGGAGTCCGTGTTCTCGTCGAGCCTGTCGTGACACCCAAGTCAAAGTATCACCGCTGTGCCGGTCGGAGTGGAGGGTGTTAGGTTATTTTCGTTACGGAATTTCTGTATTCGGTCTCCACGCTCAAGGCCCGCGATAGAAGCTATGCAATAGCTTAAAAACAAACAAAAGACGAAACAATAGATAAGCAAACGACATCATGTAGAAAGCGGTAATATACACAGTTGATTCAAATTCAACACACGTACGAAGATTGTTATCTACGACGAATCAATCTGATCTTAAATACATACGCATATGGTGTTTATGTTTACGGTCGCATGCAGTTCACGTGGTAATTGCATGCGCGCGACTTAGTGACTAGACTACCCACAAATTACGAGCGCAATCTCCGACGAATCTGCGACCACTTTCAGAATATTTGTCCACTTTATAGCCTCGTATGCCTCGTACGGACTTTTATGCGAAAAATATTAATAGTTAATTGGTTTGTTGTATTTTCGGTGTGTTTAGTTTTGTAATGTGGTTGAAATTTTAATGAGTTATACAAAATAATTTGTTGAGTATAGTGGTTAAGTTTTGTTCCTTCAATTAATAGAAAATTCCACAAAACATGAAGTATAAAAGCGATTAATGAGCACAACTATTAAATGTTGTTTTTTTGAGATCTAATCTCATTTGAATTGAGCTTTTTATATATTATCACTCATCTCGAACTTATTTCCCATAGTGCATAAGTGTAACTAATCTCCGTGCAACCTGTAATTTTACATTTGACAGCTCAAACAATTTACAACGTTTATTGATGAACTAATATGGTACTGATTCGATTTCTTATATCAATCGACTTTATCAAAGAAGAAATTTTAATCGATTATTACATTGTTATTTTATTTAACGTTTTGTTTTTGTTTGAAATCAGATCAAATGTATTGCATACACAATCTACATATAGGTGGTAAATATTAATAACAGTAACAATGTGTTTATTATTTTGCAACATCAACATGTATTTTAGTTATTTTATTTGCTGTTTTCGTTATTTAAATATGCAATAATAATTCTTTCAAAATTTTACCTTTACCCTGCAATATTTACTGCTACTTAAATTCAATTTAATTGAGTTTTAAATTTATCGGAATAACAGAGTGAATAAGCACGTCACTTAACTAATGAAGCACAAAGTACGCAAGCGGCGGCGCGCTTTCTATTTTGTGACGTCCGTGAAGTTTTGCATTTTAGTGTCCATGGTTTTCCATATTTATACTGGATGATTTCCTGTTATTAATTATGAAACATCGTGCAACTGTCAAATGTAAAATAACAAGCTGGAAGGAGAGGTATGTTGAGTTGATATAAAAAAATATTCAAAACTATGATCACACTCACAAACTTTTGCCCAAACCCGAAAAAGCGTCATCAACGAAATAGAAAGATGCCATCTTTAAAAAAAAATACGCTTGAAAGAGGCCAAAGCTTACCTCACATAATCCTCCTTACACATCATTGTAAACCATTATTCAGAAGGTAAATCGCGAACGGGTATCGCTACTAGATGTCTCTACGCCTTATTAATGGCCTCACCTACCTGACTGAGACGAATGGCAGGTACTGACCTGACGTTGACCTTGCGCACCCTATTTATTCCAGGTCAATTTAACTTTGTTTTTATTGTGTTTTCTTTGACGGCAGCATATTCTTTCCTTTGTTGGAGTGGCTAACAAATAGGCTTGTGATTAGCGTCGAGTGGGCGATTTCTTTGATTCTCCCTTTTTTGTTTTCTTTATTAAAGTGTTGTAGCTGGGCCTGCAGTCTCGACATAGTTTGCGATCGTTACGTTAAGTAACGATCGTTATCTCTTACCGACAAAATACGCTTGCCGTAACGACGCTAACGATAAACGCAAGTCTCGACAGCCGAGTTAGCGTGCAAAATCTGTCACTATATTGACTTAACGTTGTCGGTAGGCTAGCGATGTTCGTATTCATAGTGCGGTGATATTTTTGAAAAATTATGGCAGTTGAAAAAAATCCTTGTATCATAGGGAAAATTGGTAGACAAGATATTAAAAAAAAAATATTTTTCTTTGAAAATTGTGCAGAATATAGGTAAAGCTTATCATCTTAACAATTGTTTGCATCGAAACTTGTAAGTAGCTTATGCCGTTTTTAAAAATACGCATAACAAAGAAGAAAATAGTTCGCTTCCTTGCAACACAGACGTTGAACATGGGAAACAAACTGTCAATGTCAATTGTCAAGTTTGTTTGTACACAAAATACGACAATGAGAATTGGAATTGATTAAAAACTGGAAAAGAACCGTATTTCTATAGTGGAGGACAGTGACACAGGCCAGCAAGCAGCGTGAGCGTCAGGTAATAACAACCTACAAAAATTTTCGATTTCTATTTTTGGTACTAAATTGAATACTTTGCATATGTTCGAAGTAGTTTGTGTTTACTTAATGAATATCTTAAATGTTTCAGGCGTACTTCGGGGCATATTGATGCGCATTTGGCAACTTTAGAAGCCCGTCCATATCTCCACACGGGCAAATTTTGAAACATGCTGGAAGGAGGTTCCCGAGGAACTCAACAAACTCCCAAACGTATCCAATAAGTCCCCCGAGCTGAGCATGACGTTAAATATCAAGTTGGTTTTTAAATGTAAGTACAAGCCACGTCAGTTTTATTTATATTTAGTAGAATACAATAGGTATCCTAAATACAGGTTTGGATAGACTTAAAAAGCTGCGCCTGCACTAAGGCAGCATAATTATAAAAACAAATCATTCAAACTGTCAACCGAGGCGTCATCACTGCTTCTTTGACTGAAGTGGAGAGACGCATAACATCCTTAATTAGTGTAGAGTACACATTTGGCACAGACTGCCCGGATACTATGCCATTTTCTTTTTTATTATTAGAATCACTAGCACACTAGAGCATTAAGAGACATTTTTAGTACATCTAATTTTTTTACAGATGGTGGCAGCTGCAAATCAAGTGCAATCAGACGCTGCCAGGGGCAGGCAAGGTACATGCCGAGGCGTGGATGCTATTTGCATAGGCTGCAAATTCAATAGCGGACAGTTTTACAACTTTTGTAAATAAAAATAATAAATGGTTTTATATGTTTTTTATTTAAATCACAGAGGGACAATAAAATAAAATTATGTAAAACTAGTATTATTGAGTCTTCTTATGCACTCTGCAACAGCTCACCCAGTGCACCACAAGTCCTGTATAACAAAAACAAGATTTTAGGAGTATTCATACAATGATACACAACGGCATAGGTCGGACTTGATGCTTTAAGCCATTATATATCACCTTTGGGTCAAATAAATGGAGATGCTAATTAAATAGGTATAAAGATCCAGGGAAAATTATATGTTATGCAAATATAGGTATACCTAATTAATAAATATAGTTGTCTGTACGAGATTGCCCAGTGCGATAAGACCGCCCATTGTACACTTGCTTTTATGATTTTTTGTCCTGTATATATATTTGTGTGGTTTACAATTAAAAATATAAATAAATATAATAAAATATTAAATAAATACCTTAAAATAAATCATTTGATTTCGTACCTGTAACTTCTAGGCCATCATCATGAACACTACCATCATTGTCCACTATTTGCATGGGTGAGATGGCCTCTGGTTCATGTAATTTATATTTTATATGCTTGTTGTGTAACACTGCACATGCATTGAGTGGGACAGACCCCATTAAACAGACTTCAGCACCGCAAAGCATCTTTCAACGACGTTCCTGGCTGAACAATGAGCATTTGTTTATTGATACTCCGGTGTCCCAGGGCGTTGATTTTTTAAAGGAGTCATCAAAGAGGATAACCATCTTCACCTAAAAGATAAAACATAGAAAGTACTTTCAGCATTTTAATGGGCAACTGTTCAGACAGATTATAATGAACATTTGTTACCAAGCAGCCATGTACGGTGGTCCCAAATGATATTTTTTATGGCTCCAATCACAACTGGGAATGGCTGTGAAGTATTTCTAAACTTTGCTTTAACTACACACTGTTCTTCTTGGGTCATAGGAAATCTGACATATCTTCTTAAAAGGTTTTCATTGATAGCCAAAGTTACAGCATGTACTCATCGGCTAACTGACTTTTAGCTTATGCTGCAGCCCCACTGCAAGCCAATATGTAGTTGTTAGCAGCCACTTGACTATTATGAAGAAAATTACATTACATCTTGGATATTAGAAAAAAATAATAGAAATATTATTTAGGCACATTAAGTACCCAACGCTCACTTGAGACTCCACAGAAAGTCCTTAAGGCCCTCGTTTTTGAATAGATGGGCGAAGTTCACCAACGAGCTCATGAAACGTCCTTGTTTATTCGGTAAATATAGAGAAATTGGCCATCCTCTAAATCCAAAGGATTTTCACCTTCACGCCGGTTTCGTGCATTTTTCCGCCGCATTATTATATCAAGTCTGTGTTCTAGCACGATCAAAGCCCACGCTTAATACTATAATACAGCCATATTACTCCAATTATTATTTATTTATTGTTTTTGTAACCTCCTAAAACCAATGATAACGATCGTTACGACACTTATCGGGCCGTCAAAAATGCTCGCTAGGAAATTCGATATCATACCGATAAATCGTTAACTTAGCGACAATATACGTTAAGTTTGCGATGACAAACGTCGAAAATCGATAGCTTTGACTGTCGAGACTACCAAAAATCGTTATCTTCCGATCGTTAGGACTTAGCGACCGATAGTTACAAGATAACGATCGCTATCTATGTCGAGACTGCAGGCCCTGGTCTGCGCAGATAGTTCTTGCTAATTTCTTTAGTTAAAATTTCGTAATTGAGAAGTCTGATTTTGAATAAACGAAATGTACCAAATTTTTTGATATTTAGAATAGGCAAATCAATTTCAGAATTGGATTTGAAAAATAAAGCGAACTTTAGAAAATTAAGCCTGGCTTCAATAAAATGGAAAAAAAAAAAAAAAAAAAATATTTTCCAGCAATAACAGCGCTGTTTTCCTACCGGTGCGTACCGCGGCAAGGTTTAATATTTAATATTCAATCACGTACACAGCATTATCTTATAACAGATTCGGTACTAAAACCGAATCTGTTTATTAAATGAACTCAAACCATTAACGTATTCAGGGTGCGTACACCCTTAAAACTAATAAATAAATAACTAGAAAAAATAAACAACAAAACTACGTTGCTTTTTGCCCGAGGTTACGAAATAATGATCGGCAGAAGATTCACTTGTTGTATGGGCGACCAATGAAAATTCAAATACCACATGAGTTAAACTTCTCCGTATGTTTTCTGTCAGGTTCTGAAACTTCTCTTGCAGGGTTTTCCCATAACAATAGAAAGTAACCTATGGCAAATATGTAGTTCCCAGAAAAGGTAACAAATACCAACATTAGTTTACAGGTTCAAAGATGGATAGTGGATAATTGATTGGATACGACTCTAGAACATAAATAAACACAGCCTTCTTGATGGGATACATTTTGTGAAAATATAAATACTTAGTATAATACGAGTAAGTTTACCTATTGCCCAGGAAAATAACTGTAATTAGAAACCAATCTGTGACAAAAATCCTGTTTTGCCTAAACAGTTTTGATTTAACTGCAATTTGTTCTTAGGTTAAGTTTATTCCTCATTGAATCCCTGATTGATATTGATTGGTGACTGTTGACTGGTGATCTGTAATACAGGTTTTACCTACAGCAGACACCAGTCTCTGTTAAGTGTTACAATGACTTTGTACTGTGTTTATGAATATGAGAAAGTAAAGAAATAAATTATTATTATTAAATTTATTGACCTTCTGCGGCACCTTTTTAAAGGAAGTCGGGCTTAATTTCGTAATTTAATTATTTCGCTACTAATCCAATTCATGAAGCGATCTAATTCAAAAATCCCTACGAGTGCCTATTAATTTACTGAATGTTGGGGATCGCTAATTACTTTAATGTAAGTATGTAATTGCCTCCCCTTTTGTAGTGATGGTTCTCTTTATCGTTTATTCAGTGTTTATTTGTTCTTAGGCAAAGAACGACCATAAATTGCTTTTGTAGAAAAAAGGCAGGTAATTTATTATACAGGATAAAGCTGGAGATTATTAATGTTGTAAAACTGTCCGCTATTGAATTTGCAGCCTATGCAAATAGCACCCACGCCTCGGCTTGTACCTTGGCTGCCTCTGGCAGCGTCTGATTGCACTTGAGTTGCAGCTACCACCATCTGTAAAAAAGTTAGATGTACTAAAAATTTCTCTTAATGCTCAAATGTGCTAGTGATTCTAATAATAAAAAAGGAAATGGCATAGCATCCGGGCAGTCAGTGCCAAATGTGTACTCTACACTAATTAAGGATGTTATGCGGCTCTCCACTTCAGTCAAAGAAGCAGTGATGACGCCTCGGTTGCCAGTTTGAATGATTTGTTTTTATAATTTTGCTGCCTTAGTGCAGGCGCAGCTTTTTAAGTCTCTCCAAACCTGTAATTAGGATACCTAATGTATTATACTAAATATAAATAAAACTGACGTGGCTTGTACTTACATTTAAAAACCAACTTGATATTTAACGTTATGCACTGCTCGGGCGACTTGATGGATCCGTTTGGGATTTTATTGAGCTCCTCGGCAACCTCCTTCCAGCCCGTTTCAAAATTTGCCGGTGTGGAGATATGGACGGGCTTCTAAAGTCGCCAAAAGCGCATCAATATGCCCCGAAGTACGCCTGAAACATTAAAGATATTCATTAAGTAAACACAAACTACTTCGGACATAAGCAAAGTATTCAATTTAGTACCAAAACTAGGAATTGAAAATTGTTGTAGGTTGTAATTACCTGATGCTCACGCTGCTGGCACTCGGGCTAGGGCCTGCGCCTGTGTCACTGTCCTTCACCGTAGAAATACGGTTCTTTGCCAGTTTTTCTATCAATTCCAATTCTATCTCATGTAGTATTTTTTGTACAAAAAAAACTTTACATTGAGTCCTTGACATTGACAGTTTGTTTCCCATGTTCAACGTCTGTGTTGTAAGGAAGCGATCTATTTTCTTCTTTGTTATGCGTATACTTAAAAACGGCATAAGCTACTTACACGTTTGGATGCAAAAAATTGTTAACATGATAAGGTTTACCTATCTTCTGCACAATTTTCAAAGAAAAGTAGTTTTTAAGCTATTGCATAGCTTCTTTCGCAGGCCTTGAGCGCGGGGACCGAATCCAGAAATTCCGTAACGAAAAAACCTCACGCTCCCCACTGTCCATCAATGTAGACCTTATGCTAATGAGAATAAGGGTCACTTTTGCTTGTCAAAGAAAAGCGACCTTATTTCAATGTGAATAAGGGTATTCTTGTTTGGTTTTTAATAAGGTTTTTGAATTCTGTGGAATCTGAGTGGTGAGGGGCAGGGGGGCGGCTGGGGGAGGTTTGTTGCACGTGTTTTCGATTTCCGTGTTGGTATTTTTAGAATGAAATTTTTTTTTGCGGGGGGAGTTAAACGGTTAAGGGGGGGGGGGGTAAATCCTATCTTGTTCTCCTGGATGAAGTAGCGGGGGGCAATTTTTTTGTCAGAAATGCGCTAACTCAGAACGTTTCTGAGATATGAGGGTTTTAAAATTTTTGTTGGTCGTATTTTTTTTGCCTTTTATCGGTCTCTCTGAGCTGTTTCTGTGACAATGGTGATCAATGTGGATCTTATGCTAATGAGAATAAGGGTCACTTTTGCTTGTCAAAGAAAAGCGACCTTATTTCAATGTGAATAAGGGTATTTTTGTTTTGTTTTTTAGAGTTTTATTAATCGTAAATAAATGCGGGTTTGGCTCGCTACGTTTTTTGTTTTTTTGAGTTTTATTAATCGTAAATAAATGCGGGTTTGGCTCGCTACGTTTTCGAGTTTTTAACGTTTTTAATTTTTTTGACGCATTTTCCAGGACTGGATCTAGAATAAATGCTATGCAATAGCTTTACCGCGGCAGTCCCCGAGTGCTACACGACTTTTAATTTTTTTAATATCTTGTCTACCATTTTCCCTATAGTACAAGAATTTTTTTCAAGTGCCATAATTTTATATTAAAATCACCGCACTATGAATACGAACATCGTTAGCGTACCAACAACGCTAAGTCAAGATAGTGACCGATTTTGCACGCTAACTCGGCTGTCGAGACTTGCAGTATCGTTAGCGTCGTTACGGCAAGCGTATTTTTTCGGTAAGAGTTAACGATCGTTAGTTAACTTAGCGATCGCTAACTGCGTCGAGACTGCAGGCCCAGGCAGTGGTGAGGGCCATGCTGGCAGATACAGAAAACTGGAGGGAAATGAATTGAAAGCCACATTAATATTTTATCTAAAATAATATGGAAGCTCACGTACATTTTTTAAGGAACTCTCTGGTGTATCAGAGAAACAGACGATGAGGATATTATATGACGCTCTAGTTCAATTAATAATTTGTTACTGCGTTACTACATGCGGTGGTGCATGCACAACTAAGCTGATAACTGTAGAAAGAGCCCAAATAAGGATCCTCAAGTTAAATCATCCAAGCCACGTCTTTTATCCACCACTACACTTTATAAGGAAGCGCAAGTTCTAACGGTATGCCAGCTGTAGATACTGCTTACTGCAATGCTCCAACGATCCCACTTACCCGAAGAAAGGAGAAAACGCATAGCCCTCTCCAGAAGAAACTACGCAATATGTAAGACGACTGCGGAAAATACTTCTTTAGCGCAAATATTCCTCCCTTTCCGAGGAGGCGAATTATTTAATAAGCTAAATAAAATTAATAATATAAACTAAAACAAAATAATCAAATAGTTACTTAACCTTGATTATGAGGAAAAAGAAAAGTCACTTTATGTAGCAAAATAGCAGGATATAACAATTATTTAACAATTCTAACTTTTCTGAATTTTTATATTGATAATAACCTTTTGCTTTATCTGATAATTGAGTGATTACGCTAGATGATGAGGAAGGTGACTCTCCCATCGATATGGACACAGCCCTCAGTACCGACGATGAATGGGCAGCAGTAGCTGACCACATCGATCAGGTGTTAGAAAATCCCCCAATTGACCCCAATAAGCCACCATGTCCTCTTCTTCTGACTCTGATGACAGAGACTTCATAGTCCACTCTGGAGGAAAGAGGAAAATGAGGAAAAGTCCCCCTCACGCTACCAAGGCCAAAAAGCCAGTAGCTAAGACCTCTCCCCAGCCAGTTCTGCCGCCGGCCTTGCCCGACAGGCAACCCTCCCCCGCCCCCGACCCCGCTAGTCCTTCTCAGCGGTCAAACCGCTCGCCTAGCCCTATGGTAGTAGTAAATAATACTACCACTAGGAAGCCTCCTCCTCCTCCACCCATTTATCTTCAAGATAAAGGGAAATGGAGCGACATATCAAGCGCCTGTGAAGCGCGTAAAATTAATTTCACCAAGGCCACTGCATGCCAACAAGGCATCAGAATTCAAGTCCCCACTCCCAGTGATTATCGAGGTTTAACTCGTTTTCTAAAAGACAGGAAAGTATCTTTCCATACTTACTCCCTTCCGGAGGAAAAGTACACTAGAGTAGTCATAAAGCGCGTTCCGAAGGAGATCCCGACGGAAGAAATCCGAGAGGATTTACTAGCGCAAAAAGTCCCTGTGTCAGAGGTCCACCGATTGCACAAAGCAAGAGGCGGAGGTCGACATGGTCCTTGCCGTGTGTTTCCCCTTCCAGGGTCACAATCCCATTTTAATGTCAGGACCGTATGCAACTTGTCAGGCATTTCCATTGAAAAGCCATACCGTCCCCATCTCGTTGGTCAGTGTCACAACTGCCAACTCTACGGTCACTCTCAGACCAATTGCTTCGCTCCTCCCAGGTGCGTTAAGTGCATGGGAGAGCACAGTACCAAGGCCGGTTCCCGTCCAAAAGACCGATCACAATGCACGGAGCCTCCCAGCTGCGTGCTTTGTGGACAAGTCGGGCACCCGGCTAATTACCGTGGTTGCCCAAAAGCCCCTAAACTTGCGCCTAAAATGGCCAGGCGTAATGACGCGCGCCAAACGCGCCAAGCCCCTACCACTCAACTCCCCCCCAGACTAGCCGCTCAGAGGCCTTCACCCTGGGGTAAGCTGAACCACCAAAGTGTGGCTCCTCAGTCTTGCTCCCAGCCGATTCCAGCGCTGATGGCTACTCCCATCGCAGCGCCAATTATTATCCCCGACTCAATGCCCCCCGCCGCCCCTATGGCCGCCCCTATGACCGCACAAAGCCAGAAGGTGGCTTCCACCACCCCTGCTGCTAAGTGCCAGCCCCCTGTCGCCCCCTCCGGGCAAAACCCATATATATGCGTCGCTAAAAATATAATTAGCGCGTACTCCATTTTTATGACCCCTCAAGCCCGTGCTCTGGATACTGAAATCCGGAATGCGGGCTCTCTCCTTCCCGCTGAATGCGCCAACCTCTTTTCGAGGTATGAGTCCATCACTAAGGAGCTCGATAGCCTTGTCTACAAGGACGGTCAGTGGGTTCGTAAATAGTACGAACCCTCCGTTCATACAAAATTAATTTACATATTCGTTCCGTCCTCACCGCAGAGGCTCGTCGCGTAATCCTTTTTGATTCTATAAGCTAGCCCGCGTGCTGAGCCATAGTTAAATGCCAGTTAGATATTATTGGAGTTTCTTGTCCGTTCTTCTCCACGTAGGCTTTTCCGAACGGATGGTAGAATCACTTTATCAGATCCGGCCTTTGCCATCCCCCAAGTGACGCCCTGAGCCGAGGTCCGACCCCAACTGGGGTAGCCCTTAGTGCTGTCGCTTTAGGTTTAGAAATTTTAAGCCTGGCCGGAGGCTACATAGCTTAGTCTCCACAGGTTAGTCCGGTTAAGCAGAGGACGGCTACTTTGGCCGAACTGCGAGACGCCACGTATAAAAACAAAAAACAAAAACTCGCAATTTGAAGCGGCGGAGAGTTTTTTGCGTCTCCTGTAAAGTTGAATATTTGGTCTTAGATCCATTTTCACTGGGCCACAGATGTATGCTACATCTAGTACCTACATTAAAAGTAGGGTTCGATGTACATAAGTTTAAAATACGGGGCCGTATTTATAAAAAAAAAACTATAAAGAATCAAATTTTGGCCTAATTTATAAAAATCTCTGAGCAATTTAGCAATGTATCTAATTAGCAGGTTCTTTATTCAAATACTCAATAGAACATTTTAATTTAAAATCTGCTAATCAGTCGCTAAACAGCTAAGAGAAGTTTATAAACAAGGTTTATAGTTAACTTTAAAAGTAATGGCGTTGAAACGTTGGAATGGTTTTTTTTTAATGTCCGTCAATTTCACGCATCAGAATTTTAATCTTTTAATGGCTCTGGACAGCATTTTCCATCATGATAGTGTAGGCAAATGAAATACCTACACTAATTTTTCCTTTAATTAATTTTTATATTAAAATTACGCTCTATCCCTGTAAGAACGTCATTTGCTTGAGCTTTATGTGGCCATAAATTAGGTATTTCATTTGATGAGATTTTTATTATAATCTCTTTTAGTAAGCGTATATAAAATTCAATTCTTTTTTATTGCATGGCAATTTAAATAGGTAGTGAAAAGATTATGAGGTACAAGATTTGTTACTAAAATATAAAATGTGGAATATATTCTTATTAAAACAAATTCCAACTAGCAACTGCATGTGCACGGACTAATTATGGCAAAAAAACAGTATTTGTGGAGGGAGCACAGCTGCTCAATGATCTACCGGAGGCTATAAAGGTGTAATAATATTAACATATTTAAGAGAAAACTAAAAAAACATGTATGTACCCTGTGACGTCGCCAACGCTCCGGAGGCAAATATTGTATTATTATTTTTAATAAGTAACTCTGTGTCTCATTATAAGTGAACTGTTATATTTTATAAGTTCTTATGGGAAATAAATATCTTTAAACCTAAAACACATATTTAAGTTACACTGGTATTATTTCAAAGTAGAAATAATAAAAGTGTACAATTTTGCAGAGATTAGTCCTTTTATGCTGAATTCCCTAGTTTTAAGTGCGTCCCCCAATCTCGAATACAAGCAAGGTTACCAACATTGTAACAACAATCATGTCCAGTTTTATCACCATCCGAACAACACGACATAATGAAGATATATCAACGATCATAAACGGGCTCCTATTGTATGAATGCTTACAGTACTCAACGGATTAAAATTACTTTGTAACGTGGTTTTACTATCTCAAATGAGATTATACTGTTACGATACGCTAAAACAAACATTTTGAAGCTTTTCAAAAGCCTCTTTCAGTTTATCTTGTGAATTATTCGAGGTTAGTTTTAGTTGTATGGTTTAGTCGGATTTTTTTAATGGTGCTGTTACGACAGGATTAATTGAATGTTTGTAGCACAGCCATCTACCGAAATCAAAGGGTAAAATAGGGTAAATGTACGATAGATACGAAAAATGCGACACATACGATATTTGAAGCACATGCAACAAGTACATTCATTATCCACATGTGACAAGTAAGAAACATGTGAAAAGTGCGACACTTGTGATACATGCGGTACATACGACACGTGTGACATTTGCGACAAGTATGACACCTGCGAGAAACTTCTAAAATCTAGGAGTTCGTTATGATATTCTGTAAACGAAGTTGTGCATTTGTGCGTATGAATGTACACTATAGATGAGTAAGTAATTTACACTTTATAGGGAAAACCAATAAGCCCACAAAAACGACACCTTAAAAGAAAAGAATAATGTAATAATAGTATGAAAAACACGATCTATAAATCCTTACCTATGTATTTACACAAGTAAAACAACATTATTGGAACAAATAAGCTGGGTTTTCCACTTTTCCTGTTCACGTAATTGCTACTCCGTCGCTATACCTGTGATTGTGAATAGTTTACTTTTTCTGAATTTTTTTTGTGACCACACACGCGCTGCGCGCCCTTTAGACTCAAGGTACCTTAGTGGATTAGTTGCTTACCCCTGAGATTTTCTATATTGATTAATTGGTACATTTTAAAGATATCTGGTGTGTCGAATGGAGTCGGATTTTGGTATAATAAACGTATTGATATTAGCTGTAGGTATGCACATGTATCTAGCAGAGGACCTGCCTCAGGTTGATTGTGATGAATACTTTAATAACTAGGTTCATTGGCTTGACAATTTAATTTACACCAACGGTCCTGCATCAGTACTTATCAGAAGCCTGAAATCCGACCAGTCTTGCGAAGGGTTCCGTATTACCCAGTTAATGGGTAGTGAAGGTCAGATAGGCTCCATGCAAATTACTAGTATCCAGCTAAATCTGGTTAGACTCGAAGCCGACCCCAATAATGTTGGAAAAAAGCTACGCAGCTACGCAGATTGGCAACGGCCCTAAAATGCATGATTCTTATATAAACAAACGAGTAAAATAAAAAGCAAACCAAAATTTATCTTCACAGCAGAAACAATAGGCACATTATAATTCTACAGAAATTAACATAAAGATGCGCGATGTTATTCATAGGTATAATATTGAATGCAAAATCCGGAACATTGAAAATGGCGGTACTGACAAAATAAAGAGGGGCTTTAAAAATTCCGTCATTTCTCTTTAAATAGGATTATAGGGAATACAAAGGATGATCGATACATATAAAATGCTTTGTCCTGAATGACTGACTGACGGATCAAAGACGGCTCAGCCTAAACTTGGAGGGTGTGTTCTTTATATGACGTAAGCATCCGATAAGAGAGGATTTCCCGAAATTGTACCCCTAAGGGGGTGAAAAATGGGGGCAAAGTTTGTATGAAGAATCTTATACCCTCTGCCAAAAGTCTAGATACTTAGTACTAATAGTACTCTAAGTAATAGATAAAGATTGTCATTATAAATTTTTCGAACCTCCCCTAACATTATGATTTAGGGGGTGTTGAAGTTTGTATGGAAGAATCTGATTTCTCGGGTCAATAAATTTGAAGTTTGGCACAAATACTGATAATAAAGGTTGTAACTATTATGTTTTGGAACGACCCCCAAAAGATTATTTTGTGGTTGTTATTTTTTTTTGAAAAATATTATTTCTTGGGTTAATAAACATGAAAATAGACATAAATACCAACCTCAATAAAAAATTAAGCTTATTATTATTAGTCTTATGAAACAAAACCGATCGAAACCGACCGACGATTTAGGGGGTGTTGGAAGTGTTTTTAAAGAATCTTATTACTTGGGTTAATAAATTTGAAAGTTGACATAAATACCACCAGAGTAAACAAAAAAGGTTGTAATTATTAGTTTTAGAATCTACCCCCAAATGAAGATTGAAACTTGACATAAGTACCAACCTATGTAAACAATAAAGGTTGGCATTATAATTTTTTCGAAACTAACCCCAAGCTAAGAATCATACTGGACAGGTTTCCGTTTCTGACCTAGAATTCCAGGGAAGAACTTGGCAGGCATTTTCGGAAATTCAAACTTTAAGGGGTGAAAATGGGCAAAATTTGTTTTTATGAAAAATCTAATTTCTTGGGGATAAAATTAAAACGTTTTCTAAAACTACCCCAAAGCTTTTTTGAGGAATCTTACTAAAATAAACGAAAAATAAGAAACATAACCGTTTCCTTGCAGTCGGGTAAAAAAAGAAGAAAAGTGAATAACATATTTATTTGGGTTGTTCAAAAATCGACCATCAACGGGGCAAAATGGGGATAATAAGTTTTTAGGGAAGGATTATACTTTGTGGCGGTAACCTAAAATTTATTATTCTATAAGTCAAATAACGAATCGTCCTAAACCAATAAATCCTGTATACGAGTATCTACGATACCCCATTTTTATCGATTTAATAATAGCTTACTTTTGGTCGCACATTCAAATTTCACCAAGCACAATATAAGAGTCATTTATAGCAAAATAAAATCACGCGACCAAGATCGCGGGCAAAGTGCTTGTATACGTATATACCTATACAGTATTACGTTACCGATGATATAAAATGAGGTTCGGTGATGCGAGTGACGGATTTTGGCAGGACCGAATATCCAGACATAGGAGCCACCCCAATCTAACAGTTTTGTATCTCGGCCCATTCGGGAATTATTAAAAAGATTTCGGATAACGTTTATATTCTGAAAGACCTTAATATGTTAAAGATATAATTAAATTTTAATTTGGTTTTCTTCTCTAGTTTTTATTTACTTAAAATTTTGCATTTCTCTTTTATGTCCAAAATTATTATTTGTTTTATTGGACTGCACTACGGGGATCCTTCATCAATTATCGCTTCTATGGTTATGTTAAACTTATTCTTAAAGCCAGCAATCTGGTAGGACCTTTCCATTATTTCTATTTTTAATACTTCAATTAGTGCAAGATGCAGTAATATCAACCTAAGTAGTAATATAGCCATTCATTATGTAAAGTTAACATAAGAATTATTGTATGTTTTTAAACTATAATGGTTAATACGTGCGAAGCTATGGGCCATTAAATAGAGAAAAGACAAACAAGTTGTTTTATTTTCTTTGATTAGTTCCGGCAACCTTTATTGTATTTGTATTGTTTGAACCTCCCTGGCACCCGAATTTATTATCTTATCATTTAATTTTCATTTTGGGAGAACACATTATTTTTGTTTATTCAAATACAACAAATTATTGTCTTACATTTGGCTTAACTCAAGTAGGTAGAGGTGGGCAGCCCTCAAAGACAGGGGTCCTTGAGGGCTGCCTACTTCTACCCGCTTGAGTTTCTTTATAGTTTTTTGATTGTTATTATCTCAGATTATTTTCTCTAATCTGAGGTAAATATTATATTTTTTATTATTCTTAAATTAAATCTTACTAGGTACCTACCATATATTAATCTCATACTGTAATCATTTCATAATTATATTTCGTCTAATTCAATAATATATATAAGTAGCTAAGTAAGCAGATATTCTAGCTTAGGAAATTACCAATTAACTAGTTCTTTTTAACAGGAGCGTAGGTAGGTCACTCGTGTGTTGTAAGGCTCAGTCGAGTAGAGTCAGAACGGCAGGAATGACGCCTACAGCAGCCGTAATTTTTGCGCAACCGTTATGTCGAAGCCGTCTTGCTGCACTTCGAAGCCTGGCTGAAGAGAGAGGAGCGCATCTCCTACAGGCTCACTCATGTACTGACCGGGCACGGTTGCTTTGGTGAGTACCTGAATAGGATTGGACGAGAGGCCATGGCTAATTGCCACCACTGCGGAGGCGACCTTGACTCTGCCCAGCACACGCTCGAGGAATGCCCTGTGTGGGCCTCTGAGCGGTAGGTTTTGGTCGCTAGGATCGGGCGAGACCTGTCTTTGCAGAGCCTGCAGTCTCAACATAGTTAACGGTCGCTAAGTCCTAACGATCGGTAGATAACGATTTTTTGTAGTCTCGACTGTCAAAGCTTTCGACTTTTGACGTTTGTCATCGCAAACTTAGCGTATATTGTCGCTAAGATAACGATTTATCGGTATTACTTCGTCCCGATTTTGGTATTTACTTGCAACACCGTGTCGGTGGGTCGTCAACGATTTGACAGCTGACACATGACAGAGTAGTTTTAGAGGTTACAAAAACAATAAACAAATATTAATTAGAGTAATGTGGCTATATAGTATTTAGCGTGGGCTTTGGTCATGCTAGAGCACAGACTCGATATGCCCAAAAGTGATATATAATGACATCAAGTCCGACTTATGTTGCCGTGTATCATTGTATGAATACTCCCAATCATGTTTTTGTTATAAAGGACTTGTGGGTGTCACTGGGTGAGCTGTTGCAGAGTGCATAAAAAGACTCAATAAGACTAGTTTACATAATTTTGTTTTATTGACCCTCTGTGATTTAAATAAAAAATATATAAAATCATTTATTATTTTTATTTACAAAAGTTGTAAAACTGTCCGCTATTGAATTTGCAGCCTATGCAAATAGCACCCACGCCTCGGCTTGTACCTTGCCTGCCTCTGGCAGCGTCTGATTGCACTTGAGTTGCAGCTACCACCATCTGTAAAAAAGTAAGATGTACTAAAAATTTCTCTTAATGCTCAAATGTGCTAGTGATCCTAATAATAAAAAAGGAAATGGCATAGCATCCGGACAGTCAGTGCCAAATGTGTACTCTACACTAATTAAGGATGTTATGCGTCTCTCCACTTCAGTCTAAGAAGCAGTGATGACGCCTCGGTTGCCAGTTTGAATGATTTGTTTTTATAATTTTGCTGCCTTAGTGCAGGCGCAGCTTTTTAAGTCTCTTCAAACCTGTAATTAGGATACCTAATGTATTCTACTAAATATAAATAAAACTGACGTGGCTTGTACTTACATTTAAAAACCAACTTGATATTTAACGTTATGCACTGCTCGGGCGACTTGATGGATCCGTTTGGTAGTTTATTGAGCTCCTCGGCAACCTCCTTCCAGCCCGTTTCAAAATTTGCCCGTGTGGAGATATGGACGGGCTTCTAAAGTCGCCAAAAGCGCATCAATATGCCCCGAAGTACGCCTGAAACATTTAAGATATTCATTAAGTAAACACAAACTGCTTCGGACATAAGCAAAGTATTCAATTTAGTACCAAAACTAGGAATTGAAAATTGTTGTAGGTTGTAATTACCTGATGCTCACGCTGCTGGCAGTCGGGCTAGGGCCTGCGCCTGTGTCACTGTCCTTCACCGTAGAAATACGGTTCTTTGCCAGTTTTTCTATCAATTCCAATTCTATCTCATTTAGTATTTTGTGTACAAACAAACTTTACATTGAGTCCTTGACATTGCCATTTTGTTTCCCATGTTCAACGTCTGTGTTGTAAGGAAGCGAACTATTTTCTTCTTTATAAGTGTATTTTTAAAAACAGCATAAGCTACTTACACGTTTGGATGCAAAAAATTGTTAACATGATAAGGTTTACCTATCTTCTGCACAATTTTCAAAGAAAAGTAGTTTTTTTTTTAATATCTTGTCTACCATTTTCCCTATAGTACAAGATTTTTTTTCAAGTGCCATAATTTTATATTAAAATCACCGCACTATGAATACGAACATCGTTAGCATACCAACAACGCTAAGTCAAGATAGTGACCGATTTTGCACGCTAACTCGGCTGTCGAGACTTGCAGTATCGTTAGCGTCGTTACGGCAAGCGTATTTTTTCGGTAAGGGTTAACGATCGTTAGTTAGCCTAGCGATCGCTAACTGCGTCGAGACTGCAGGCCCAGGCAGTGGTGAGGGCCATGCTGGCAGATACAGAAAACTGGAGGGAAATGAATTGAAAGCCACATTAATATTTTATCTAAAATAATATGGAAGCTCACGTACATTTTTTAAAGAACTCTGTGGTGTACCAGAGAAACAGACGATGAGGATATGACGCTCTAGTTCAATTAATAATTTGTTACTGCGTTACTACATGCGGTGGTGTATGCACAACTAAGCTGATAACTGTAGAAAGAGCCCAAATAAGGATCCTCAAGTTAAATCATCCAAGCCACGTCTTTTATCCACCACTACACTTTATAAGGAAGCGCAAGTTCTAACGGTATGCCAGCTGTAGATACTGCTTACTGCAATGCTCCAACGATCGCACTTACCAGAAGAAAGGAGAAAACGCATAGCCCTCTCCAGAAAAAACTACGCAATATGTAAGACGACTGCGGAAAATACTTCTTTAGCGCAATTATTTGATAATTGAGTGATTACGCTAGGAGGAAAAGTTTCCTGGGGATCGTGAAGCGGGTGCAAATGTAGGTAATATTATGTTTTTGTACGTTCCATGTAAATGTATTCATATAATATGTATATCCAATAATGTATTAATTATTATACATACACCTCTCAAATACACGCATACACACATGCACACATACACGCACATGCACACATACACGCACACGCATACACACCATCCACATACACCATCACTCATTCGCATTAGTTAGTTCCGTGTTGACAATCTCTTTTTAAACCGATGTAATGGGGGGCCTGGCGTTCTGAAATACAGGCCTAGGCTTAGTTTAGACTCTTGATCTCCCACAAAATACAATTTTGTTAAAAGATCTGTCAACTTAAATAGTTAAGATAAGAATGTAATTTGTGGAGATGAATAAACGTTTTTATTTATTTATTCATGAAAATTAAGTTGAATCAAAAAACCCGGCTTGCTGCAGATTTCTGCAGTCGGATTTTAGGTTATTAGAACATTGTGTATCACGTATCAGATGTCGATTTATGTAGGTAGGAAGGTTTCTGGTATTAAAAATGCAATACGTATAGTTGGTTCAATTTCCGCTATCCATACGTATATTAAACGGAATAGCTAATGACTTAACGCCATTTATTATTATTACCAACGGTTTTATTTACTATTGCATATCACACCACATTACGATGCAAAATGATGCCTTTGCCGCTTTCCTTTTAATTATACTAAACACGTACGTTCGCCAGTACTCGACGCAATACGTAAACTAAAAATAATCTGCGTAGCCTTTTCCCAACTACGGCCCCGGGTCGGCTTGCATTCAAACCGGACTCAACTAAATACAATATTTTACATAGAACGACTACCTATCTGAACTCCACAACCCAGTAACTGGGTATCACGATACCCCTTAGCAAGGCAAGACTGGTGTCAGATTTTATGACTTCTGATTTCCTTAACGACTGCCAAAGTTCTTCAAAAGACAGCCAGGGCCATCGGCTTTTTGAGGCACGAGATGTAATGGATGGTCACCCTTCAACGGTCCACCGCAGCAAGCGTTGCTTATCCTTGAATATTGACCCGTGTTACTGTTATTACATACAGCAAGCTCGTCTCTCGTGTTTAAACTAATCATATATGATAACGAACACGCAAACGAAGTTTTAATCACCTGAATAAAATCTGTCTGTGTTGGCAATCGCATAAAACTGAAGTTGAGTCATATTACGCAGTCTGGCCTCACCCTATATAAGGGATGGAGTGCGGGGTGAGTCAGGGGGGGCTGTTCTCTCCTACGCTCTTCAACCTGTACGTCGACCGGCTGATCGATGCGCTCAGTGGCACCGGCATCGGGTGTCATATAGATGGAGTGTGTGTGAACAACATCAGCTACGCAGATGATATGGTGCTGCTAAGCTCATCGATTGGTGCCTTACGAAGGCTCCAGAAAGTGTGTAAGTCCTACGCGGTGACTCATGGGCTAAAATACAACACAAAAAAGAGTGAAATAATGATTTTCAGGCCGGACAACAAGAGGTATACATTCGTCCCGAAATTCACCTTATGTGGTACAGCTCTAAATAAAGTCGAGCAATTTAAATATTTGGGCCACTGGGTCACTGAGGACCTTAAGGACAGTGTGGATAATAAAAGGGAGCGCAGGGCGCTGTCTGTCCGATGCAACATGATGGCCCGCAGGTTTTCACGGTGCACGAGGGCTGTCAAAGTTGCGCTTTTTAAAGCGTACTGTCAGTCCTTTTACATCAGCAGCCTGTGGGTTAACTATACACAGCGGACATACAGCGATCTGCGCGTTCAATACAATAACGCGTTCCAGGTGCTGATGGGGCTGCCGCGCCACTGCAGCGCCTCTGCGAAGTTCGCGGCAGCTGAAATATACGGTTTTGCCGCCATCATGCGCAAACGGTGCGCTTCTATCATCCGCCGCACGCGCGGCAGTCCCAATACCATCCTGCTCGCGCTCCACCCGCATCGTTGTCACCAGCATCGGGGAGCCCACCCGGACCTGCCAATTACTGTTTTATTGAAAGTAATGTAAATTGTTATTAGTGTATATTATTGAATTATGAATTATTTCTAACTCTAGTTTGTAAGCTCGCAATTGTACTAACAAATATGGATGTAATCGTAAGATGAATCTGAAATAAATGATTTATTATTATTTCTTTTATTTAACTTTTTTCTTATTGATTACATTTTTAAATATTTTTACAAAACACACACAAAAAAGAAAACATTTAAAAATATAAAAAATAGAGGTATCGGGAACAGGGTCCAAGCTACCGGCGGTCAGGGCTCCAGAGAGAAGAACCTCCTAACAATACGAGCTGTGTCCAGCAGTACTGCTTTCTGGATCAGGCCCTTAACCCGGCCGCCTAACGATATCCTTCTAAGGTGTTGGTCGAGGCTCGTGGCTATTAAGCCATGGGCTGACACGACTATAGGTAAAATGATCGCTGTATCCACATCCCACAAGTCGACAACCTCGCGAGCCAAGTCAAGATACTTGATTTGCTTATCTTTCTCGGCTTTCACGAGGTTCCCGTCACGCGGGACAGTTATGTCAACAATCATTGCACGCCTCTCGATTCGGTCCGCCACCACTATATCAGGCTTATTAGCGATATTAGTCCTGTCAGTGATGATGGACCGATCCCAGTACAATGTGATATTGCCATTCTCGAGAACTGGGTCGGGCACATACCTGTAGTACGGCACCTCCGACGCCACAAGAGTGTATTTCAGGGCAAGTTGCTGGTGGATAATCCTGGCTACAAGGTTGTGCCTATGCAAGTACTCTTCGTTAGCTAGACGAGAACAACCAGAGATAATGTGGCGGATCGATTCACCCGGACGGTGACATGCCCGACAGATGTCAACCATCACAATGTATTTCCGGTAGTTGTTCGTCATCATAACTTCGTCCATAATCGCAAAGACAAAACCTTCGGTTTCCCCGAAAAGGTCACCAAATCGCAGCCAGGCCACGGACGCTAAAAGATCATCATCCATGTAAAGGAGGTGTGATATGACCTGACCACCTCTCCTTTACCGACAACCCAGACCTGAACCCTCCAGCAGTGTACTGAGAGGGTTCAGGGCTAAACAAAACCACAGAGGACTCAGACTGTCGCCCTGAAATATTCCGCGCTCGATCCTTATAGGTTTGCTGTTTTCCTGAATCTGTCGACATCCTGGATAGTGAAGGACCGTCCTCCACTGCCCCATACATGACGTCAGGAAGGCGCGCAGAGTTGCATCAATTTTATACAACTCCAGCACCCTCATGAGCCATGTATGTGGCACTGAGTCATAGGCCTTCTTGAAATCTATCCAACATGTCACCAGAACCTGTTTGCTAATGGCAATGTCTATGAGGAGCAGCTCCTTAGTACCGCGGGACCCTTTCCTACATCCATTCTGAGAAGCAGACATGATGGCGTTATTGTCAATATGTTGATTAATTTTCGCTCTCAGAATGGATACAAGAACTTTATAGACCGTCGGTAAGCACGTTATCAGTCTATAATTTTTAGGATCCGCAGTACTACCTGATTTGTGGAGCAGGTGGGTTATTCCTGTCGTTAGGAACTGGGGCAGCGATCCTGACTCTAAGGCAGACTGGAACTGAGTTGCCAAACGAGCGTGCGACCTTTGGAACCATTTAATCCAAAAGTTGTGCAGTCCGTCCGGCCCTGGAGATTTCCAGTTAGGCAACGGACGGACTACACGAGCCACATCTTGGGGGCTGATGGTAATTGCCTCCATTTGTGGTATCGTATCGCACGCTCGTTCGACCTCCCGAGTCCAGTCACCCTCGGTTTGACTGACAGGCACCGACCAGATATCGCGCCAGAAGGAATACATGGCGTCATTATTCGGTAGGCGCGTATCAGTCACACCTTGGTTGGATTGCTCCCAAGCCCTATAAACCCACCTTTCGTTGCTCTGGAATGTGCGATTCTGAGTGTATCGCTCCACTCGCCGCTTGTACCGACGAATACGGTTTGCCCATGCATAGATCTTCTGCTTCAGGAAGTCGATAAGCTCTGTGACGTGGGACATATAATCTCGAAAACTGATATCAGTCCCTGAGAACGCCCGCCTCACAAAGCGCATCACTCTAGGGCGAGTGTTGCCCTCCCTGAAACAGATAAGCTTGCCGATGAATGCTCTAGCCTCACCGATACGACGCTCAATCCTGCACTGCCAAGCTGGTATAGCTGGTCGTGTAGCTCTGTCAGTTTTGGGAAACTTGACGTTAGCTACACGTCATGCTGCTGCAGCCGCACAGTACAAGATCGAGTGGGTGTCGGCAAGGTCTTTGCTGCTATCAAAAACATTTGATAGCTGCAAATCTAGAGCACACACCAGCGCCCTATTTTTCTTATGCATGGGCAAACGAGGTAGTCGAGTTCTAAGCTCAGGCGGTGTGGAGCGATACTCGCTGAATGCACATTCCAAAGCGCTCCTCAAACGTACATTGCATTGGGTACTCACAGATATAGCCCCGTCGTTGTCATCCTCGCCAACATGGTCGGGTCGCGGTGAAACACTGGGTTGCAGTTGCACCGCGGCCGGTGGCAAGGCAGGTGAGACACGGCTACTCTGTGATTCCTCACGCAGTCTATCAAGTACGGCGTCATCCATCATAAGGTTACGTTGGATGACCCGCTCCTGATCCGATAGACGTTGGGCCGACACGTTGCAAGCTGGTTCAAGCACCTGAAACAGAGAGAGCATCCGACCACGGTACGCAGTCAGGTTAATTCCCCCCTCTGTAGCCCCAAAGTATGCGCGCATAACGTTTTCATTGTTCGATTACGTCCATCGAATGCGCTGCACACTTCCACCGAAATCGGGGACCCTGTCAGAGGCCGATGGGCCTCGAGATCCCTGGCTGTCCGGCGGCCGGCGTCCTCTCCGTCGACGCGCAGGTGGTGGTGTCGTCGGCGGAGAGAAGTATTCGTCGCTCGAGCTCGACGCAACTGCAGCGTCCGGGATCGCTTGACTTACGATTGTAGATAGTCCCGGCGGCTGCGAGGCGGAGCTGAGCGACGAACCCGAAGATGTTGGGCGTGTGTTCTTGTCACGGGCCTGGCTTCGTGTGAACATATTTTCATTGTCTCAGCTTGTCATATAATTTTTCATGTTGATTTTGTCGGGTTATATTGTAACTATTGTAGTTTTACATTATCTTTTTTTTTTGTCTTTGTTTTAGTGTGTTTAGTCATTTTTCTATTGTATTATTCTATATTAATATTGTATTAGTTTAAATTGGAAAATTGAGAGAGAAAATTTTATGTGTCACCTTGACACGTCAGGCCACTTATTATTATTATTATTGTATCCATAAATTCTCTGAGTCTAGCATTCCCTACAGATGAAAATTTTGTAAAAAAAATATATTGGAATTTGTAGATTCGTAATTTTTTTGGATTCCCAAACTAGGTATGTCTAATCTTTCTCAATATAAATCTTTAGAACGTAGACCTAGACATACGACTTCAAACCATTCTGCTATGGCAATGCACAATGAAACAATACGCTTGTTCTCTCTTCTATTCAGAGGTACAAGTTCACCTCCACCAAAATTCTTCTTCCTGATTTACACTTACAAATAGTCTTGAGGGTCACTTAAGTTCAAGACCAGTGCAATTGAAAAACGAGTCAACGAGTTTTCATACCCGTGTCACCCTTTTCAAAGGGATGATATGCGCCCTTGAGGCCCCCTTAACTTCACACCCCAAGATCAAAGTGCTATAACACGAAAACTTGAAACTATTTAACGAATATATTCGGGTTTTAAGTTTTCTTTCGAACTGACATTTATCTTTCTGAACTGATATTTTATTTTTAGAGAGTACTTATTAGATGAAAAATGTCTTTTTGCAGCATTTATTTAGGAATCGCCCACATTTTCGTTTGTTCAAATAATATGTATGCCTACGGTCTCGTTAATCAACCTTTTTGTTTTTTTTTTAAATGAAATATGTGTTTCTTATTTTATAGACTGAAAGGAAATTACGTCACTCAAACATGTTTCCTTTTTGAGGAATCTTTATAAGACATTAAAAGGAAATGGAGGAACTTGATGCGACTCCTACTTATGAATGGGTATTTATCTACACACCATATTTTCGATCTTCATCTCGCCCACGCCTGATAGTCTATATTCTGTGAAATATGTGCGCATGGCCTATGTGTAAGTTGAAATTAGATCCCAGAAACTTATAAGAATTGACAATTTAAATCAAAAAACGAGTCAAACTCTACTGTAGTGCCGAAGATTGACAACTATCATGCGAAAGAACAGTTTGCCAAATACTTAACCTTCGATTCATAATGTTAACCACTAGTTCCAAAGCCGTCATCACCAAATGGAATTTTTATCGAAACTCTAAACGAAAAAGTATTCCGTATAAATGCCCTGTAGTATTTTAGCTCATTCTGGCAAACCCGCGGGTAAAAGCTTGTCACCCCGTGCGGCTGTTGATTTACCTCTGACACTGACGCCACGCGTAGGTGACAAAAAACCCAATGTGTGCAATAGTGCGATACCAGTACCTACCTATCTATCTATCTATCTATATATATAAAAGGCAATGTCCCGACTGACATATCAACGGCTAGCCTAAACCACTAATGATAGAAGTTTGAAATTTTGGGACGATTTTGAGTTTATACTGTAGGCGTCATTTAAGAAAGGATTTTTGGAAATTCATCCCCTAAAGGGGTAAAATAGGGGTTTAAAGTTTGTATGAAACTCTGTCATTTTTTATTTGAAATTAATGAGATGTGGTATTTAGCGTCTAAGTTTAAAACAATAAAATACGTCTTTCAGGATTTTTTGAATTTCATTCCTTAAAGGGTTAAAAAGGGGTGTTAAAGTTTGTATGAAAAATAAATTGTTTATTGTCAAAATTACTTGAAAATTAGTATTTATGCTGTTCAATACAATTAAAGAAACACATATTTAAGGATTTTTTGAATTTCATCCCTTAAAGGGGTATAATGGGGTTTTAAAGTTTGTATGACAAATTCATTGTTTATTCTCAAAATTACTTGATATATAGTATTTCTGCTCTTCTATACAATTAAAGAAACAGGTATTTAAGGATTTTTTGAGTTTCATCCCTTAAAGGGCTGTTAACGATTGAATGAAAAATAAATTGTTTATTATCAAAATTACTTGATAATTAGTATTTCTGCTCTTCTATACAATTAAAGAAACAGGTATTCAAGGATTTTTTTTGTTTCATCCCTTAATTCGGTTTAAAGGGGTGTTAACGATTGAATGAAAAATAAATTGTTTATAATCGAATTACTTTAGGATTAGTATTTATGCTCATGAATACAATTAAACAAATACGTATTCAAGGATTTCTTGAACTTCATCCCTTAAAGGGGTGTTAAAGTTTGAATGTAAAATAAATTGTTTGGTATCAAAATACTGCACAAAATTATTATAGAGGCCACTGTGATTACCGGATGTGCTCGAGGGAATCAGTTTAATACCTCGCATACGTGGTGGTACCCTCTGACTATGTCTTTGAGTTTTAACTCTTTGGTATTGTTCGTCAAATCGTTGAGCTCCTTAAATTCTGAGTTGAGCTGCTCGGTTATTGACAAATGCGTGCACTGACTGGACAGGTC
Organism: Orthosia cruda; assembly: GCA_964057195.1. Classification (NCBI taxonomy): domain Eukaryota; kingdom Metazoa; phylum Arthropoda; class Insecta; order Lepidoptera; family Noctuidae; genus Orthosia; species Orthosia cruda. The sequence continues at coordinate 30,874,661 of OZ059826.1, forward strand.
CACTCAATCTGGCTGGTTCTTTCCTCAAAAGAACATTTCAGACATCAGTCTACATGGTCTTCAAATGATCTAACCAATATTTTGTCTGGACTTTAAAAGAGACTGTGACCTCTGAGTTTGTTTCGGCCTTTCTTCTCAGAGTAGTCAGATAGGAAACGCCGACCTCATCTAGTTTTAAAAAATATGTTCGACATGTAAAAGTGTTTGTATAAACCAACTTACAGAAATAAAATCATTTATCATTTATCATTTACTCCCCAGAGCAGGGTCCGGTGACGGACAGCCGCGGCGGGTTCGCTGTGAGTGCTAATACGTACCCATGTTTCCGCCATAAGCAGCACAGGAGGACACCGTGGAGTTTTCTTGTACATAACTGCGCTATCTCACCGTGGTAGCGCAGTATGCATTAGCATTTCACCAAGCTAAAAAAATGGGAATGACACATCTGAACGTTAAGTCACGTGGTCAGACCATACAAAAAGAAGGCGCGATTGTAGAAAGAGATTAGAGACGAAACGTTTGTAACTTGGCTAGAGGGCTGACCACTGGGTCATAGTAAATAAGCGGCGAAGGCAAGCGATATCAAAAAATCATTTAGACTATCGCCTTCGCTGGCATAGAATGCCATTGTCAAGAGCCTAAACGCTACTGAAATGTCACGTGGTCGATCTCATATATTTTGACATTTCAACTATCGCCTTCGCTGACATCGTATGCCACTGTCTAGAGCCTAAACGCCACTGAAATGTCACGTGGTCGATCTCATATATTTTGACATTTCGACTATCACCTTCGCTGGCATCGAATGCCACTGTCTAGATCCTAAACCCTACTAAAATGTCACATGGTCGATCTCATATATTTTGACATTTCGACTATCGCCTTCGCTGGCATTGAATGCTACTTGTGTAGAGCCAAGCGCTACTGAAATGTCACGTGGTCGATCTCATACATTTTGACATTTTGACTATCGCCTTCGCTGGTATTGAATGCTACTTGTGTAGAGCCAAACGCTACTGAAATTTCAAATAGTCGATCTCATATATTTTGACATTTCGACTATCGCCTTCGCTGGCATTGAATGCTACTTGTGTAGAACCAAACGCTACTGAAATGTCACGTGGTCGATCTCATATATTTTGACATTACGACTATCGCCTTTGCTGGCATTGAATGCCACTGTCTAAAGCCTAAGCGCTACTTAAATGTCACGTGGTCGATCTCATATAGTCTGTCCGCCAATTTTGGTCTTTCAGTGGACCATAAAATGCTATGCTTCATTTCTTATCGAAGCGCAGTTTTATATTAGTTTTCGGGCCACTAAACGTCCACTCGTACTACTTAAATAAAAACTTAAAAAGTCAAATTGGTGGTGCGAACCCGTAAGTTTTGCCCCTGCTAAATCGCTCAACGCGGCTAAAGAAGTGTTCAATTACAAAACCTATTTTCACCATAATCAACCATCATTACGTCACATCTGTAAAGTGTCTCGGTAATACATCAGTAGATTGACGTCATAAGTAAGACGACATACAACATAGGCTTAATCCCTAAACACTGGGATTAGCACTAAAGCCAATACTCAGGTGATTAAGGCTTACTAAGTAATTAAGACCGCCTGTAGACCGGTGGTCGAGGGAACGGATATTGATTTAATGTTTCAAGTAGTTCGTATGTGTCGAAGTGTGTTTAGTCAGTGATAGGTTTAAGTTAAAAGGTTAAAACGGTCTGTTTGCCGCAACTCCACGACCAAGCGCGTATTTTGCGTACAAAGGTGATAGGTTTAATAGGATATTAAATTATATTTTAACCCAACTCAAAAAAAATAACAGTACCTAAGTAATGTACGGTTTGTCGAATACAAACTTCAGCAACCTGTTCCATCTCTAAACCCTTCTGACCCAGTGTAGTTATCTCTAACTGCAAGTTTTCAAAATAATTTTCATGATGCCAGATTGTGTTGAAGAGCTGGCCCAAAAGGACTTAAAACAATCTTCTTCACTGATTTAAACCAAACTGCTAATTGACATTTCAGATGTCAATTAGCTGTTTTATATGTATTAGATACTAACTGTTGCCCGCGATTTCGTCTGCGTAGCATTACTACTTCGAATAGCCTATTTTTTCCGCCCCCTTTCCCAAACATTTACGCCCCCTTAAAGCAGATTTCAAGGAAAAAGCTATCCTATGCCCTTCTCAGGGTCTCAAACTATCTCCATATCAAATTTCATCTAAATCAATTCAGCAGTTTAAGCGTGAAAAGTTAACACACACACACAGAGTGACTTTCGTATTTATGTATATATATATTGTATGTATGGGAGATGTGATTTTTGTTGATAATCGACAGCTTATAGACAAAACAAACAAAACTATCAAATGACTAGTTAACAAAGTAACCATCAGTAGAAAACTAGTTCTAAGAAATAATAAATACAAGATAAAAAGCCATCGTTTATTCTATCTAACGGGAACATTGCTAAACATGAAACGTTTATGCTGAACAAACAGGCTGAGTGAATTCAGTAGTTTTCTAGTCTTTCTAGAAACCTCTGAGCCGTGCGACGGTAAAACTTTTGTCGTTTTCATTTGAGCGATTCTTTTGTATCCGAGTCACGGACCGACGACTTATTGTTTAGGTATATTTATGAATTTAGTTTATTATTTGAGTATATATTGTATTTATAGTATAGGAATACGTTTTATTTTCGATTTGCTTAACTCAAAGTATTGCACCTATCACTATTTTCGCTGCTTCATCTAAAGGTCGACTGGTAGAAAATGCCTAAGGCATTAAGTCCGCCTCTGTACAGTTGTGTGCATGAAGTATTAAATAAATAAATATACCATATTAGTTTAAAGTTAATGCTTACCTACACCGGCAGTGGCGTAACAATACGGTGGCAGAGCGAACAAAATACCACGGACCCCGGCCCGGGGGCCCTTGAGCATGTGAAGTTTTCTTTTTGCTAACGTTAAAATTTACAAAATAGATAATTTACCAAAAATGCACACAACAAATTATAAAAGTGGTGGTATACACACTATTTTACTAGACCAATTTCTAAAATTCTTTTACCGGTGGGAAGCTACACTATCCCCGAGTAACATAGGCTACTTTTTATCTCTGTATTCCCACGGAAACGGGATCTACGCTGGTGAAACCGAGAGGCGTACGCTAGTGATTAATAAAAATAAATCTGCAACGTCAACCTTTTTGCAATAAGGGAGGCGATCCGATGAATTTGCCACGGGACTCAAATGGTATAGTTACGCCACTGTACACCGGTGCAGATACTTCAATCTTAATACTCGTATGACTTAGGCTAAGTTCGGGATGCTACTAACTTTGACATCTGATTCCGATGTTGATCTTATCCAAAGCTTCGACGGTCCTAAGTAGTGTCTATATAAGTATAGATTGGTAGATAGAAGAATTTTCGTTTGGGATTATTTTAGCATCTTTTCTGTGAAGAGTATAATAACACCAACCATCCCGCGCTAGTGGTTTGAATTTGATTGGTTTTTTCCGTAACTTGCGTCGTCAACACTCATGAAGTAATCGTACTATACAACACAATAATCCTTAACATCATTAACCATTAAGCCTCTTAAAATTATTCAATACTGCACAGAAATGTACTGTTGGTTTGCTATCAAACGCAGTACAAAACGGCTAATTAACTGGCGCTACGATACGCTAAGTGCTAATTGGTTTTAGTAATTATCTTCTTTGTTGTCATTGCTTCTTTGCGTCGGAGTTTTTGTGTATTTATTGGTTGTCAAGTCGCTCTGAGACGGCCAGTGATAATAATTAAATTTATACAGGATGGCTCGCAATGTATTAGACCATCATGATCACAGTTATAAAGAAAACTGCATCCTCAAAATATTTCAAAAGAACATAATACTTGGAGTCTTGGATATTCTCGAAACTGATGGGTTTCTGCCTTCCTCGGGTACTTAATTGAGTTTTCCATCGACTCGAAGAGAAGGAGAATTGGGTACTTAATTGTTGCAAATAGATCACACTACCTCGAAAAGAAGAAGAGGGTACTTAATTGTTGGAAATAGATCACACTATCTCAAAAAAGAAGTAGAGAGTACTTAATTGTTGAAAATCACATCGATTCAGAAAGAAGAAGAAGAGGGTACTTAATTGTTAGAAATAACTTCGACTCGAAAGAAGAAGAAGAGGGTACGTAATGGTTGGAAATAGATCACACTACTTCGAAAAGAAGATGAGGGTTCTTAATTGTTGGAAATCACATCGACTCGAAAAGAAGAAGAAGAATAGGGTGCTTGATTGTTATGAATAGTCCTGAATCCATGTATACGTTAAGTTACCAATAACCCTCTATAGTTCGTTAATTGCTTAGTTTGCCACATATTACAGACTTAAAGCCCAGATAATATTAATTACTAACTTTTGTCCGCGGCTACTCTTCTCTCCCTCAGGATCTGTGCTTATTCTACTTTCTATTGGTAAAAGTATTTTTTTTGTAATAGAATTAGTATCTTCTTTTTATAAACACAATGTTATTCGTATCATAAAAATACTAGCTTCTGCCAGCGGTTACGCCCGCGTGATCAGTGTTTTATTAACCCAAGGGAATATTAAAATATTCCCTTGGGAAAAGAAAACACATATCATGGAAAGTAGTATATTTGCTATTCCAGACTGTAATTTATCTCTTTGCCAAATTTCATCCTGATCCGTTCAGCCGTGATTTAGAAACAAAGATCCATCCACACTTCCACACACACATCCATCCAAACTTTCACATTTATAATATTAGTAGGATTTTTTACCTCTTTAATAATTCAAATAGATACCTTTATAGATTTCTTTTGTACACTAAAACGACTCATCTTCATTTTATACTCTTATCATAAAGTTATTATTTTCAGGTACATTGTTTGGGATTTAAACATGGCTATAAAATTATGAATGGATGTTGAAAACATACAATTGTTTTTACACCGAACAATACTGTCTCATAAGGAAATTAACATTTTTAAGCGCCCTGCACAAGTGAATTGTTAACAGAAAATTTATGTATTGTCCAATTAGCACTCCTCCCGCGACTTCGTATTTTATCCTACAGATAGTTGACTTACTTATGTGCAGTTAGTGAAGGCGACCAAAAATAAGCTATTGGGTTTATTGGTTTGGGACGATTCGTTATTTTACTTAAAGAATAATGAATTTCAGGTTACCGCCACAAAGTAAAATCCTTCACTAAAAGCTTAATAACCCCTTTTTGCCAGTTGTGGATCGCGTATTTCACAACCAAAATATTTTACTTATTCACTATTTTCTTCTCTTTTTTATTTTCCGTTTATGTTAGTCAGTTTGCGCAGTAAGATTCCTCAAAAAAACCTTTAACACCCTTTAACTCTATTTGGGGGGTGGTTTTAAAAACGTATGTTCATTTTGTTAATTTTCTGTATCCTTAAGAAATTAGATTTAACATACAAACGCATTTTCCCCTTTTCACACCCTTAAAGGTTGAATTTTCAAAATCCCTTCTTAGTGCTATCTATCTCCTAGACCCCTACATCCAAAACGAAATGTTGTGCACTAAGATTCTTAGCCAACTATAGCGCCCGCCGCAAATTCCTATTTTAGGTTGTCACGTATACAAGACGTGAACAAGAAAAGAGAAGAAATGAAACTCAGTTTGAAATTATAAAAAAAAAAACGGTATATTAAAAAAAGAAAGTAAGGTTCGGCCTAGGTCGTTGCGCACTTGTCTAGCCTTCCACACTTCCCTGGCGAAGTCCCGTCCTCCAGGCGTAGTCCCGGTCAGCTCGGCCACTCCACTCAGGCGATGAAGGAGACAGAATGAGAATCCGGCTCAGTCAGTTGAACCGTGACGTAATTCCTAGGAACAAAAGCCGAATCATTAAGCTGCCGGTATAAGGGGCGCACGGGAAACGCTAGGATGCATGGCAAGAACTAGATTGGCAATTTAGGGCTTATAACGGCGGGAAGAATTCTAGGTGTAAAGAATCTAAATTAATAGTAAATTTGAGCAAGCAGAGACGGTTACAACGTTAAGCTTTGAAAGTTTTAAGTAGAACATAATGGAAGAAAGGCAACTATAAGCATTACACACAGGATAGAATAAAGCTACAATATCTACTCGGACTCGAGTAGAAATCTTTATAAATAAATGTGCACAACTCACCCAAGTTTGGGAATCACGGTCACTTAATTAATAATTACAACTGTTTTAAGTATATGGACAAAGGCAATCCACTCTTAAGTTGATAATATAGTTTAAATATTCGTAACTAACTTCACGTGCAAAATTGATATTTCGCAATGACGGTAGTACAGCGAGAAAATTAGTCAAGGCGACAGCGTCCGTGCCTCGAGAGGTTCGGCTACGGACTGCCTGTGTTAGCTACGTGCGCGCGCGACGCGCGGCCGCTGGCGGGCGGCGATGAGGAACCGGTTATTTCCGTATCTATAAAATAATGTGGTTGTCCGCATTACTTGTACACTTTGGTTTTTTATTTTTATTTTTAATAGTTACATTTCAATAATAGTTGAATATAATTGAATAATTATTTTATAGCTTCAAGTAATAGCTTTATTTAGATTGTTTATTTTTTGTAAATAGTTTTATTTAATTGTTTATTTTTAAGTTAAGTTGTTTTTTTTTTTAAATCAGTATTAATGAACACTATGTTACATTACCCCTCTCCCCAGAAAAAGGATTTCAACTTATTGAAATCCGCAAAAAAAAAAAATGTTATTAACTTACTACGGGTATCTCTTAAGCTTGAGGTCCTTAATATGCCAAACGCCAAGGTCGCGACCATTCATGTCTTCTAGAACGTAAACTAATGGTGATCGTTTAACTTTTACCCGGCATTTTTGAAATTTAGGAGCTAATTTTTTACTAAAATGAGCATCTTTATCGCTCTGGAAGTAGCAACGCTTCCAAACGATATCGCCCATACTGAACTCTGCATGTTTGCGGCGCAAGTTATAATGCTGTGTATTTTTTACATGAGCTTCCCACAAAGCAACCTGAACTTTATCGAATATTGGCGATAATTGACCCAGGTTTGCAGCATAAGCATCGCGTGGTAGAAATATAAGGTCTGCTGGATCTGGATATTCGATGTAATGAGAACCACACACGACTAACTCTCTTCCGTGTACCAAGAAGGATGGAGTATAACCAGTGCTTTCGTTAACAGAATTATTAATAGCGAATTGGATTTGAGGAAGGTTGGAGTCCCAAGATCTATGATCCCCATCTACGAAACTAGAAACAGCAGTTATTATTGTTTTATTATATCTTTCCACTGTGTTGATTTGTGGAGTGTACTTTGGAGTAAAATGTATGCTAGGAATTTTGTACTTTTTGAAAAGCTTATCCAAATCTCGGCTAATAAACTGACTTCCATTATCAAGAATAATAGTTTGAGGAATTCCGTGGACGAGAAAGACGTCATCCTCAAGGTGTTTAACTATTAAATTTGAGGTAGCTCGACGAAGTGGAAAAAGAAGGCAATATTTAGAAAAGCAGCAAGTCACAACGAAAATAAACTGATTCTGTTTCCGAGAAGAAGGCAATGGACCAACCAAGTCAATTGATAGAACCTGGAAGGGACGAGAAACGTCTTTAGGCCTACCCATTTTTCCAGAGACACCTTGTGTAGAATGCTTATGAGCTAGACATGTTTCACAGTTAGAAACAAATTGAACTACGCTAGAATACATACCGGGCCAATAAAAACGAAGTACTAAGCGCTTATATGTCTTAAACACGCCGAAATGACCAGAAATAGGTTCAGAGTGGCACTCAATTAAAGTGTCTGCTTGTTGTTCTTTAGGAATAACCTTCTTCCAAGCAAATTCAACCGTAAGGTCAACCTTAGTTTTCATGTACCTATATAATTCATTATTCTCCACCTTGTAATTTGGGAAATTAATAGGATTAGCCTGGCAGCCCTGGAAGATCTTCAGATACCAAGAATCCTGAGTATCAGGGCCTGAAGCCGCGGGAACATCGCCGTTCGAAATAACCTCAACTGGAACACATCTAGAAAGGGCATCTGGGATAACATTATCCTTTCCACGGCGGTGTCTTATTTCAAAATTAAAAGAAGAAAGGCGAACTCCCCACCTTGCGAGCCGACCGGTTGGATTAGTGAGAGACATAAACCATTTAAGCGATGAATGGTCAGTGTAGACTAAAAAGGTTTTGTCAGTCTCAAGGTAACAGCGCCAGTATTCAAGGGCCGTAAGAACGGCAAGAGCCTCCCGTTCTATTGTGCTGTAGTTCCTCTCCGGCTTACTTAAAGAACGGCTCATGTATGCGATTGGATGTTCCACACCATCAATAGTTTGGGCCAACATTGCACCGATACCAAAATTGCTAGCATCAGTGTGCACCTCAAAAGGAAGGTTAAAGTCAGGGCAAGCAAGGACAGGTGCTTGAACTAGTTTGGATTTTAATTCTAGAAAAGCCTTGTCAGCCTCAGGGTTCCATTGAAACGCAGGGGCGTTCTTTTTATTAGAAGTAAGCTTATTTAGAGGACCTGCTACGGTACTGAAATGTGGAATAAAACGCCTATACCAAGACGCTGTACCCAGAAAACGCTTAACCTCCTTCCTATTAGTAGGAGTGGGGAAGTCTAATATGGCTTTGACCTTATCTGGGTCAGTCCTTAAGCCATGAGCATCCACAATGTAGCCAAGATAACGTAATTGACTTCGGAAGAAGTGACACTTGTCCAGATTGACAGTGAGATTAGCCGAACGTAATTTTTGGAAAATCTTCTGAAGCAGTTCTACGTGTTCCTCGAAAGTTCTGCTAATGATAATTACATCATCTAAATAAGCAAAGACTTTGAGCTCGAATTCAGGCCCGAATAAGAGATCAACAAGTCTCTGTTGCGTAGCAGGGGCATTGGTAAGTCCAAAAGCTGTGACTTTGAACATAAAAGTTCCTCGACCAGGAACATAAAACGCAGTCTTCTCTCTGTCCTTTTCATCGATTAATATCTGCCAAAAAGCTTTAGATAAATCAATGCTGGAAAGATAACGCGCATCCTTTAGATTATCCAATATTTCAGACACATATGGCAGCTTATATGCGTCCTTCTTTGTAACAGCATTAAGTTTACGACTGTCTAAGCAGAAGCGGGGCTTTCCATCCTTCTTGCCGACCACTAACACCGGAGAAGACCACGGGCTCTCACAAGGTTCAATAACGTCTAACGCTAACATCTCATCAACCTGTTCAGCAACAATACGTTGCTTTTCTGGTGACATGCGGTAATATCGCTGTCGAATAGGTTCAGCGTCACCGGTATCTATACGATGTTTAATGACGTGAGTACGACCTAAACCTCTCTCTGCGTACGAAATGTCCTTAAAATGACTTATGATATTGTCAGCTAACAGCTTTTCAGAAGAATTCAAAGCGTCATAGCCACACAGGTGATGAATAGATGACGAAGAAATTTCCGAGAGCCCGGGGTCAGTTAAGAATAAGTTTTCTTTCTCTGACAAATACTTAGGGCACAGGTTAAAAGTGTTCCAAAAATCGATTCCTAAGATTAAAACGGTTTCGATCGCTGGAATAACATGCGCCTTAATAATAGAAAATTTTTCTTCGAAGGTCAAGGGTAGAAGAATATAACCAAGGGATGTTATCCTTTGACCTCCTGCTGCAGTAACAGTTATTCTCTCATCGTTGCATAAAATCAGACCTAATTTTATTAAAAGTTCATGAGAGTTCTTACCTAGGATAGTGACGGCGGAACCAGAATCCAACAAACCATACAAAAACAAATCCTTATTGATTCCTACCTTCACATAAGGCCTAGGGTCATTACTCGGTTTGACATTGAAAATTGTAGAAATATGTTTTCTAGAAAATAAGTTTTTTACAAACATGAGCCAATCATTCCAGTTCGAGCTATCTGTATGACTAACCGCATGTTTCCTACAATTTTCAGAAACTAGTTTTTTGGTTTGCAGTTTGGACACTCTGGTGTGCGAACTTCCTTCATGCCACACTTAAAGCAAAAAATTTTACGCTCAGCTGCGCAGTCTTTCATAGAGTGCGTATTAACACGGCAACGATGACAGTAGGGAACTTTGGTGATAGCCGAAGTTTCGACTTCAGGAGCCTGAATTTCAGAGACCTTGTGTGACCCTTGATGGTGAGCACCGTCATACCTACTACGACCGTAAAAATTACCTTGGCTACTAGTCGTCGACTTACATTTTGAAGACTGGTAGCCAAATTCTGGAGCCAAGGTATTAGCCGAAACCGAAGGTGGTTCCTTAAAGAATTCTGAACGAACCTTTATTTGTTCATAATTCTTGCAAATTAATTTTAAGTCTTCAAGTGATTTAATATTAGGACTAGCAGCTATAATAGTAGAGTAGCAAGGACGAATATTATGCAGAATAATTTCGAGTTTAACGTCTTCCTCTAAAGGTTTACTTAGCCTAGAGAACATGCCTTGCATTATAGATAAATAAATTGTTATGTTCTCTTCCTCGCCTTGTGTACGCTGACGAATTTCTGAGGCCATGCGATAATCGTAGTCAGGGACGTCGAAATCATTCTTTAACGCAATTAGTACCTCATTCCAACTACCGATACTACCCCTGATGTTACGGTACCAGTGAAGTGCATCACCAATGAAAATATCAGTAGCCGAACCAAGCATTTTATTTTCAGTTATATTTTTAGACGTACGGAATTCTTCAACTTTCTGTATAAATGATCTGACACAAGATTTTCCGTCATATTTAAACTTATTCAGTTCTCCTATTAACCCGCGATCACACGAAACTGCAATATTCATCCCGGATAAATTAGGTTTATCTAAAAAATCCTCTTCAGAAGTAACTGAAGACGTGGGCTGCTTCTGGTCCTTGACCCTTGGCTTATCAAGGCTCAAAAGCATCTCATAATACCCCTCGTAAATTTTCTTTATTTTATCTAATTCCGATAAATCATCAGCCGCCTGCGGTTTTTCAATACGTTGAAGCCTATAATATAAATGATGTAGAAGAGACTTAGTTCTACTAAAAAGAGATTCATCAAAGTTAAGTTTTAAGGCATCCAGATTAGCCCTAACCTTCTCTAGCGTCTCTTGAGAGCCTTTACTATCCTCTGAAAACCGGAAAACCGAATCGATTATGTCATCAGACGAATATAATTGAGTCAATTTAGTGACTTGACGTCTTAAACCCGCTACGTTGTCAGAGGGAAGTTCTCCACGGATAGCAACTTCATACATGAGCTCAGATTTCTGAAGCTGTAAATATTTTATTGGAATTGCCATATTGTTATTTAAATTTAAAAAACAAAAAAAAAAATATATGATAAAAAACTGGGTAGGTTATGCACAATTTACTAACATAAATCAAGTAAAATCCGCTCTGTTACAATTTATTTAAGGACAAAAACCAATCATAAAATAATAAGACAGGTGAAGTCAGGTGACATACACTAAGTTACTTTTATTTAAGCGACTCAAAATTTTATAACTACCGTTCAACACAATAGAAATAACGGTAAACTGCACAAAGTTTATGTAATTAAACCTATCATTTAAATGACAGAATTACTTAAAGTTCTAAGAAAAAGACAAGTAGGCAAACATTGCAAAAAAAACCACCACCACATAGAACCACTAAAAAGACCAAAACCAAGTGCGAAAGACCTTAAACCACGTTTATGGGCGCCATTGTCACGTATACAAGACGTGAACAAGAAAAGAGAAGAAATGAAACTCAGTTTGAAATTATAAAAAAAAAAACGGTATATTAAAAAAAGAAAGTAAGGTTCGGCCTAGGTCGTTGCGCACTTGTCTAGCCTTCCACACTTCCCTGGCGAAGTCCCGTCCTACAGGCGTAGTCCCGGTCAGCTCGGCCACTCCACTCAGGCGATGAAGGAGACAGAATGAGAATCCGGCTCAGTCAGTTGAACCGTGACGTAATTCCTAGGAACAAAAGCCGAATCATTAAGCTGCCGGTATAAGGGGCGCACGGGAAACGCTAGGATGCATGGCAAGAACTAGATTGGCAATTTAGGGCTTATAACGGCGGGAAGAATTCTAGGTGTAAAGAATCTAAATTAATAGTAAATTTGAGCAAGCAGAGACGGTTACAACGTTAAGCTTTGAAAGTTTTAAGTAGAACATAATGGAAGAAAGGCAACTATAAGCATTACACACAGGATAGAATAAAGCTACAATATCTACTCGGACTCGTACCTCCAAAATTTAAGACAAAGAAAATACAACAGGTAGGTAACGGCCGTTAGAAATCTTTATAAATAAATGTGCACAACTCACCCAAGTTTGGGAATCACGGTCACTTAATTAATAATTACAACTGTTTTAAGTATATGGACAAAGGCAATCCACTCTTAAGTTGATAATATAGTTTAAATATTCGTAACTAACTTCACGTGCAAAATTGATATTTCGCAATGACGGTAGTACAGCGAGAAAATTAGTCAAGGCGACAGCGTCCGTGCCTCGAGAGGTTCGGCTACGGACTGCCTGTGTTAGCTACGTGCGCGCGCGACGCGCGGCCGCTGGCGGGCGGCGATGAGGAACCGGTTATTTCCGTATCTATAAAATAATGTGGTTGTCCGCATTACTTGTACACTTTGGTTTTTTATTTTTATTTTTAATAGTTACATTTCAATAATAGTTGAATATAATTGAATAATTATTTTATAGCTTCAAGTAATAGCTTTATTTAGATTGTTTATTTTTTGTAAATAGTTTTATTTAATTGTTTATTTTTAAGTTAAGTTGTTTTTTTTTTTAAATCAGTATTAATGAACACTATGTTACAAGGTATAGTTTCGAAAAACTTATAATGACAACCTTTATTGTTTACTTTGGTTGGTACTTATTTATGCCAAGTTTCAAGTTTATTTTTTTGAAGAAATATGTTTCTTCAAAAAAAAAATTACACCCCCTAAATCGTCTTACGGAGCTCAAACTTGGTCTTTGACCGAGTCTCAAAAGACCAACTTCAAGGTATGCCAAAGGGCGATGGAGCGTAGCGTATTGGGTATTAAGCTCAGCGACCGAATACGTAATACTACGATACGCTCCAAAACAGGAATCGCCGATGTGGGCAGCAAGTCTGCTGGGCTGAAGTGGGATTGGGCGGGTCATATATGCAGAATGCATAAAGATAGATGGGCCAGAATCGTCACGCAGTGGGAGCCGGGTGATGGGCGTCGTCGCCGGGGGAGGCCTAGGAAACGCTGGCGTGACGACTTAGAGGCGTTTACGGGAGATTGGCAGGAGATAGCAAATAATAGGGAAGAGTGGTAAGCTATGGGGGAGACCTTTGCCCAGCAGCGGGACAATGTAGGATAAGTAAAAAACAAACTTCTTACGGGGGTAGTTTCGAAAAACTAATAATGACAACTTTTATTATTTATCTAGGATGCCAAGTTTAATAACTCAAGAAATCAGATTCTGCCATACCAACTTCAACATCCCTAAATCATCTTTTGGGTGTAGTTTTGTAAAACGAGTCATGTCAAACTTAATCAGTTACTTAGATTACTAATTGTGACATGATTGCACTCAAGAAGACAATGCTCGTCAACAATTTAAAATGTATCTAATACAATTCACGAAAGAAAAGTTAATGGATCATTCGATCATTCCTCAACGGTGGCTCGTGTAAAATTGACGTCTTGTCAAATACAAATTGTCACCTAAGTTTTTTTACCTGTCGAAATGGTATAACTGACCAGTTCGTGGAATCAATAATGCAGACGACAGCACTGTTGCTGAGAGATACGTATGCGACGCGCGCGCTACCGGGCCTCAGATCCCATCTCTCCGGGAGGCCATGGTTGGGCGCTTCAATCTGTCCTTGAAGGCAGTCTCCGGGCGATGCCAATCTGGTCAGGTTCAATGCGGCTAAGACCCAAGCGTGTCTGTCTTTTTTCCGCTTAAAGGAGCCGATTCCACCCGGCTCCTACTGTCCGTGGTGTGACCGTGCCGATAACGGACCATCTTTAGCTTCTTGGCGTAACGTTGACATCGACCCTCAATTTTGGTCCATTCATTGAGGCAAAAGCTCAACGGGCTGCCAAAAAGTCGGGGATTCTTGCAAAGGTGAGACGGTACTTCACGCCAGAACAGTTGCTCAACTTGTATCAACCGCAAGTTCGGTCATGCATGGAGTACTGCTCTCATCTCTGGGACGGATCTGCCAAATACTAGTGGGATGCACTAGAGTCGATCAAAAAACGCGCCAAGAGTCTCATCGGCAATGAGATACTGCTTGAATGTAGGCTCCAGAGCCTTGAACATCGGCGCCAAGTTTCCAGTCTGTCGGTTTTTTTTTTGGTTACATTTCGGGGAGTGTGCGTTGGAATTGCATGAAATAATTCCTCCAAGCCCTTTCCATCATCGGACTACAAGACGTACGGCGATGCGTCATCAGTACATGGTGGACATCCCACCCATACGCACCAAACTTTTTGGCAATACTTTCATTATGCGTACAGCTAAGGAGTGAAATTCCCTGTCGGAGTCTGTATTTCCTGATAGCTACAACCTGGGAGTCTTTAAGTCAAGAGTGAATAGGTTTCTTCTAGGTAAGCGTGCTACATCGTCGACCACATCATCGCTTACCATCAGGTGAGATAGTGGTCAAGCGCGAGCCTTAGAATAATAATAATAAAAAAGGGCTGATTGAATGAAAAATTCTGACAATCATATATTATTACGAACATCGTCTTTAGGGTTCCGTACCCAAAGGGTAAAAACGGGACCCTGTTACTAAGACGCCGCGGTCCGTCAGTCTGTCTGTCTGTACGTCTGTCACCGGGCTGTATTTCATGACCCGTGATAGCTAGGCAGTTGAAATTTTTACGGATGATTTATCTATTGCCGCTATAACAACAAATATTAAAAACAGAATAAAATAAATATTTAAGTATATGTATATCCTATACAACAAACGTGATTTTTTGCAGTTTTTTGCAATAATGGTACGATACCCTTCGTGCACGAGTCCGACTCGTACTTGGTCGGTAATCCTGCCCTTTACTATACCTTATCATAGTAAAAGTTAAATATTGTAAGACTAGCTTCTACCAACGGCTTCGTCCGCGTGAAAATTGTTTTATCATCCCAAGGGAATTATACCGGGATAAATGACCTATGTGCTATTTCAGACTATGATCTAACTCTATGCAAAATTCCATCTAGATCCTTCCAGCCGTTTGGGTGTGAAGAAGTAACAAACAAACACACACTCACAACCTTTCGCTTTTATAATATAAGTGTAAAGTTTGATGTGTTTATTACAATACATCTTCCAATTCAAAATAGCGTTGATTAAAATTACAATATAATTAGTTATCCACTCGAACGCTGATAATTTTGTACAGATTGTAGATTTTATTAGGCAATAACACAAATAAAATATTTAAATTAAAATTGAACCTCTTTATGTAAGAGCCCTTTTGTAAAATGGCCAATGTTCAACAGAATTTAATATTATTTTCGTCCCTCGCTTAGTTATTTTGGACGTACTAATTACAATTTGGTTTGGTAGGCAGACGTATCTTGTATTCTCTAAAGCCGCACTTCCTCAAACTAAATAAATTGTATTCAAATAAATAATAAAATAAAGGTTACCTATACTTAGTCAAACTCCCAAATAAAGGCTCCCTCTAACACTAGGACCCATATCGATAAATGTATCAATCAACGTCAAAATAACTTCAGCATCAATCCAGCCATTATATCCTCGCTCCATTAAACGTAAAAAACCTAAGAACAAGTCCTCAGAAAGTACTGAAAACTTCTATAACAGCATTATTAACGCGACCAATATTCTGACAAGAAAATTAATATGACTTGGTCAGCGTAGCGGCCGGAGCTTGGCCCAATATCATTTGCCTTCCCCATTGTTAGTCAAGTGTAGTAACTAGAGATGGGAAGTGCATTCAATGGCTCAGCAAATTTGCCTCCGTCGGACTGTAAGCATGATAAAATACACACTCAAGGCGAATGGTGGCACTACACTATTATGCTGGCTTATTTTATTAGGGAGCTAGATAAATAGGCAACTACGGTGATGTATCTTTACTGTTTGACGTTAAAGACATTCTCAATGGGGCTTTGTTTACGAGAATGGTTGTTTATTTATGTTCTTTTTCATTCTTTTGGTGGAAGAACGTGTCTCTTGTAGGGAATTTTTTGTTTTAAGCAATTTTTCAGTCAATTACTGAGGGAATTTTCATTTTGGTATTTAAAAATGAGTTCATCCCTTGGTAGAGGCTTTTGGGATTATTTTTCTCAGTTGCGGTTCCGTTTTGTCACAATCATGTTCTTTTAGGTGGTTAAAAGTTTGTATAACAATCTATTACAAGTACATAACGCGCGCGCGGTGCTTTTTTGGTAGTCGCCACTGTTGATTCTGGCTTTCAGGAGTTGCAGTGGTCTGGGAATAGTGCGGTGGGATGTAGATAACATCTTAAGGGTATCTGATTCCAATTTCTAAATGAAATGTCATAGAATCTTCGATCAGGCATTCTTTTTTGCTTCGAAGATATTGCAATCAAGCCATCAAAGATCACATCTCAAGCGCTTCGTACATTATTTCGAACAAATAAAGCCAATGAACCGGCAATAAAAAAGCACAAAGGACAGTGCCTAATTGAGCGTCGTCGAACAAATTGAAACAATGTTAATCAAAATACACAAAGAGTGAAAAGAAATGTTTTGCAAACAGTGAAATATTTTATTCATGTTTCAATAACAGGCAATTTAATGTTACTCTTATTCGTCATAATTTCCTGGCACTTTTCTTCATGGACAATTTAGTAAAAAGTCATTTGGAGAGGATCAAAGTTTTCCAATAATCTTAAGAGCCTACTTTAAACGATGTCATGGCTTGGTATTATTACAAAGTGCGGTTCCGTGCGGTACAGGGCGCACGGTTGGCGCAGTGGTTGATCGATTGACAACTGCGCTGCGTGTCGCGGGTTCGATTCCCGCACGGAACAAATATTTGTATGACAGATAGTTGTTTCGGCTCTGGGTGTTTGTGTATGTCAGTTTATATGTTAGTAAACGCACCCACGATATAGGAAGAAATTGCTAGTGTGGGGTAAATTTAAAAAATAATATATTACAGAGTACCTCATTGATAGTAAATTAATATTATGCATGAGTTACGCATTTCTTTAGATAATTTTCTTCTAAAAAGGCTTTATAAGTATCTACGCTACGGTATTAAAATTCTCTTGTTCTAAGAATAAGTATTTTTTGCAGTCCGTTTTAACTTTGAATGGCTCTTTGTACCTATTACAAATACATTCTTAAAATAATAATGCTAATGAAGGAATAAAAATTATTGAATAATTTTTGTAGAGCCGAGTTAATTGAGTAATTCATTTTTAGTTATTTTATAATTGCTTCTACAATACAATACATACAACACAACATGCAATACATGGGCAACTTTAATCTCTATAGTTGTTGGTACACTTTACAAAAATATTTCAAAACTTTTCTGAGGTAATTTATCATGGAAACTTTGGTAAGTTTCCATGATAAAATTCATCCAATCCAGCAATAATACAATATAACCTTGACAAGAAACATGTCACATGACATAACGATCAATTGGCTAGGCCTTACATCGCGTCTTTAAATAAGAAAACCTAACCTATTTCTTCAACATCCTATTTGATTCATCTCTTCCTCGTAAAACATTCCCGAACGTGCTGACTACGCCGCCACGCCGCCTTCTATCTTCCCAGTTACCGCTGACTGGCTATAAGACAAAGAGTGTTTTAAA
The DNA here is from genome assembly GCA_964057195.1 of Orthosia cruda. Taxonomy (NCBI): domain Eukaryota; kingdom Metazoa; phylum Arthropoda; class Insecta; order Lepidoptera; family Noctuidae; genus Orthosia; species Orthosia cruda. Next base: position 30,892,512 of record OZ059826.1, read on the forward strand.
AACATCAGACCGTATTCACAACAGTTTCTAGGCTAGTAGAGGAGGAGCTGGCAAGGGTTTTTGAGCAAGCTATTTTAGGGAAAAATTGATAGCACTGGCTTTTATAAAAAAAAATATATGAAAAGTTTCAGATGAGACCACTTTGGTCAGGTTCAGATTTCCAAAAAGACACTTAACATGTAAGATCACTTCATCATTCATTTTCATTTGATTTGGTATATCTTCAGATTTCAAGTAAAGTGTAATTGATCGTCTGATTTAGGGAAAGCACACAATTGCTTTTTCAAATCTGGCTATTCATGTCATTTTGTGTTGAGCTGCACCCGCATAAATGTAAATGAACGACACGTTAAGTGTCCCCAAGATGTACATATTTTCGGTGTTCTCTCAGCACGCCGCACTTACTCAGTCATCAACATTTTTGCCCTGAATATGCATGCTCAAAAACCTTGCCAGCTCTCCCTCTATTGCGACTATAGCGACAAAAAGCAACTTTTGTGCTGGTGTGACCGAGTTGGACATGGTGGAAACAAAAGCATGCTTGCTTCATGGGACTTTATCTCTGCATCTACATGCATACGGAGAAAGCTTTGCAATTTTATTTTTAGTTTCTGAAAGAATGTTGCTGGTAATTACAACGGTGGTTTGTAATGAAGGATCTTAGTTTGTTTCTAAAGAATTAAATCTCTATTTTTTATAATGTGTATTTAACTTGCGTTATTAACTAACTAGTTAGTATGTATGGATGAAATCTTGCAAACGAATTTTGAAACGGTTATCCCTAAACGATTGAGCTGAAATTTTGTACACACGTTAAGTTTGAATTACAATGCACGGTAAACTAAAAAGTCTAAATTTTATTTTAGTTAGAAAATATTATTTTTCATCTTTTAGAGAACTTCACTGGGACGCTATTTATGCTGGCATTTACGTTTTTCTTCCACGTTGATCTTATTAATTTAATACAGCTTTCTGTTGTGTTGTCCAAAAGATACATTTCATAAACTAAACATATCTTTGATATCACAGAATATTACCTAACAAGGTTTTATGTATAACTAACTATTTAAGGAACCCGTCAGAAACATGCAAGTAGATTAGCTAACTGTACTCGTAACTATACGAACTTAATGTACAGCACCTACCCCATGTTAGTGAATTAGTAAGGCGAATCAATATCTTCAGTGTCTGTTCGTAACAACAACATGTACAAGATATTAGATATCCCGGGGCAGATCCTTTCAATTTTGCGGTTGTACGATGTATGTACCTACTTGCAAAGATAACCGCAGTAACGTACATATCTTCATGTTTTTTTGTTAAGGAATTTTTGCATTGTAGTCTGTCACCTCAGAAAACACAATAAGCAGTTGGTCCTTTCTGTCATTTGTAGATCTTTGACAGATATTACGGTTAGTCAGAAGCCAGACAATTTGACATCAATCTTGACAAGGGGCGTCGAGTGTTGTGGTCATTTAATATTGATCGTTATAAGTACGCGATAGACTTTCAGATCGCGTAGAAAAAGACTCAGGGAGCGCTAGTCAAGTGACACATGACGTTCCATAAGACGAGTGATCGGTTTGACCGTAATTTTATTTAAAAACAAACATGGAAGTTTGGCTCCTATAATTAATTGTTACTTATTTTATCTTTAAATTACATTTCTTTTGTAAAATATTTTCTATGTTTATTGAGAGGGCGATTCATAGAAAAGACAAGCCAATTGATTACCTGAATATTAAATTCTAAATAAAACGCTTCGTTTATTTAATACGCGGAAAATTTTTATTTAAACAACGTAAAATACGTGGTAGGTACGTAATTAGGTTGTAACATCGGGTTATTTGTTTCTTGAAATATAAAACAATAATCAGCCACATAAAATACAATATATTTCCGCTTATTTCTAGTGCAGTACAAGTAAGCGAATTATAAAATCTCTTTTATCATTTCAGTTGAAGTATGTGGGATTTTCGCTTAGTATAAACATTCAAATATAATTTTGGACAGGAAGCCGACAAAATTATAAGGAAGAGTAATAGTACGTTACTGCAGCGGCCAGCAAAAGTGGCATTGATGGACGAACGTGTAAATGTGGGCTGAGGCGAAGCTGAGGCACACCTACGTAAGTTCATCAATGCCTAGTTGTGGCCAAGGCTTATATAGTACTTTTCTCAAATAATGCGCGGAAATTAAAACTAAGTAGTATAATAAACGAACTAGTACCTAGAACTCATTTTGTCAAAATCAATGACGAACAACGATAATAAATTGTTCCTGCGTTAAAGTATTCTCTTGTTTTTTTTTACAATAAACTGCGTTATATTTGCAAGCCAGTTCTAAATTTAAAGAAAACCTTTGATAAGTTACCTCCTTGGTTGCCATGTTACGGAGTAAAAGATCGTTCCATTTTTAAATAACACGACAGATATGAGTTTACTATGTAACTAGCTGACCCTCGGGGCTTCGCTCCCGTCAACTGCCTGGCTACCCTGCCTACCCTGCCTACCTTGCCTATCCTGCCTACCATGCCTACCCTGCCTACCCTGCCTGCCCTGCCCCTACCCTACCTTCCCTGCCTACCCTGGCTACCCTGCCAACCCTGCCTGCCCTGCCTACCCTGCCTACCCTGCCTAACCTGCCTACCCTGCCTACCCTGCCTACCCTTCCTACCCTGTCTATCCTGCCTACCCCTGGCTACACTGCCTACCCTGCCTACCCAGCCTACTCTGCCTACCCTACCTACCCTGCCTACCCTGCCCCTACCCTGGCTGCCCTGCCTACCCTGACTTTCCTGCCTTTCCTACCTACCCTGCCTACCCGGCCTACCCTGCCTATCCTGCCTTTCCTGCCTACCCTGCCTACCCTGCCTACCCTGCCTTTCCTGCCTTCCCTGCCTTTCCTGCCTACCCTGCCTATCTTGCCTACCCTGCCTACCCTGCCTACTCTGCTTACCCTGCCTACCCTGCCTAACCTTCCTTTCCTGCCTACCCTGCCTATCCTGCCTACCCTGCCTTCCCTGCCTTTCCTGCCTATCTTGCCTACCCTGCCTACCCTGCCTACCCTTCCTACTCTGCCTACCCTGCCTACCCTGCCTAAACTTCCTTTCCTGCCTACCCTGCCTACCCTGCCTACGCTGCCTACCGTGCCCACCCTGCGTACCCTACCTACCCTGCCTACCCTGCCCCTACCCTGGCTGCCCGGCCTACCCTGACTTTCCTGCCTTTCCTACCTACCCTGCCTACCCTGCCTATCCTGCCTTTCCTGCCTACCCTGCCTACCCTGCCTACCCTGCCTACCCTGCCTACCCTGCCTACCCTGCCTACCCTGCCTACCCTGCCTACCCTGCCTACCCTGCCTACCCTGCCTTTCCTGCGTTCCCTGCCTTTCCTGCCTACCCTGCCTATCTTGCCTACCCTGCCTACCCTGCCTACTCTGCTTACCCTGCCTACCCTGCCTAACCTTCCTTTCCTGCCTACCCTGCCTATCCTGCCTACCCTGCCTTCCCTGCCTTTCCTGCCTATCTTGCCTACCCTGCCTACCCTGCCTACTCTGCTTACCCTGCCTACCCTGCCTAAACTTCCTTTCATGCCTACCCTGCCTATCCTGCCTACCCTGCCTACCCTGCCTACCCTGCCTAAACTTCCTTTCCTGCCTACCCTGCCTATCCTGCCTACCCTGCCTACCCTGCCTACCGTGCCCACCCTGCGTACCCTGCCTTTCCTGCCTTCCCTGCCTTTCCTGCCTAACCTTCCTTTCCTGCCTACCCTGCCTATCCTGCCTACCCTGCATATCCTGCCTACCCTGCCTTTCCTGCTTACCCTGCCTATCTTGCCTACCCTGCCTACTCTGCTTACCCTGACTACTCTGCTTACGCTGCCTACTCTGCCTACCCTGCCTACTCTGCCTACCCTGCCTAACCTGCCTATCCTACCTATCCTACCTACTAATTTGTATCTATCATCAATAGTTTTCTCAGCGCACGCCAAATAATGTATTTTACAGACAACATTTTGCTACCTTGGGTTACATTATTGCAATTTTCATAAGGATCTCTATTTTTTCTGAAAATATTTTATAGCCTATGACACTCAGGAATAATGTAGCTTTCTACCGGTGCAAGAATTTTCAAAATCGGTTCAGTAGATCCAGAGATTACCCCTTACAACGTCACAAACTCACAAACTCACAAACTCACAAACTTTACCTCTTTATAATATTAGTATAGATTTATTTGGCCGCTAGACACGACAGATATGGATTTTCATACAACTTTTGCCGGCCGCTCACTGACCTCTAACATACAAGTACGCTGGACTTCATTCTATCGATGACAAAACGAAGATATTTGATTTTCGCTATTGTGGCGCTGATAGCAACGTGACTTAACGTGAGCGTCCATGGAACTAATAATAGAGATGGGACATAGTCTTCGATAAAAAAATATTTTTATGGACTTTTTCTATCGTGAGAATAATTTAATACGTAAGAGAAAAAAAAAACCAGTTATTTTTATTATGATTCATTTTTAAACAATAGAATAATTGCTGTAAAAGTTAACTGAAAAATATTTTCAGATTGCAAGCTATAAACTAGTGGATAGCCTGCTAGTAAAATTATAGCGCATTACTGTCAGATCAGTGTGATTTAAATATGGGGATAGGCTAACAACTTATTCATAAAACAGTATATTTGAGCAAGTATCTCCTCGCTCAAGTACACTAATAAATAGTTCGGATTTACTCGGTTGGCGCCCATCGGATTCGTGAAGGGAACATCATTCATACAAATATTTGCGTACGAATGAGATAGATAATAATTTACAACGGACGTATTTGTCGCTCTTATCGCTGAGACTCTGTCTGTAGTGTTAAGGTGCAAACAAGAGTGACATCGCATTCCAGTGAGGTGAAGACTTATATCAGTTTTCAACTCTATTTCAGATGCAGATATAAATTGTTTGACTTCATAACATTTGTTAATAAAATGATAATTATCATGTATTATTCCAGAATTAATTCCAGGCGCAGGAACGTGGTGATTGGTACAAGAAGAGAGATGCCTGTGCTCAGCAGTGGGCGAAGTCGGGCTGTGGATGACCATGATGATGATTCCAGCATTTAGTATTACACGTTGCTTTTGAACATTCATCACCAATACCAATATGAGATATTTAGTTGCAACATACTACGAGAAGTCAATACAGTAGATGAGTGACACGCCTTGCCAAGTATACTATTTTAATAATTAATTGTGTAATTTAAAAATATCACTAATACTGATACATTAGTAAAGGTTGCCTGGTAGATATCGCTGTCAGCGATAAGACCGCCTTTGTACCCGTTTTTATATGTTTTTCTTGTAATTGTTTATAATTTTATGGTGAACAATAAAGTATATTCTATTCTATTAGTTACGATATTATAATATTTCCAGGCAAATATATTAGTATTACCTAATCTTGAGAAATATCGGTATTAAACTATCTCTAAATGTGTCAGTATTAGTTCATGAGACGCTCGAGCGGGGCGCTTTGAATCAGCATAAAAATGAACTGTCATTTCATATATTATATTTAGTCCAGCGTACTTGTTTAATAGAGGTCAGTGGGCAAGAGGCTTTAGACAAGTGGCATTCGATGTCAGCGAAGCCTATAGTCAAAATGTAAGGGATTGATCACGTGATTTTTCGATATCGCTTGTCAATCCCAAACAACTTTGCCTTTTTGACAATCGCTATCGCCACACTTTCGATGATCGAATGGCACTTGTCCTTGCGCTAGACAAGTGAAACTCTATCATTGAAAGCGACCTGACTTGCGACACAAAAGTGTTCAAACGTTAGAAGCTCTCCGTCTTATGCAGGTTTTATACAGTCTTGACTTGGTTTGCACAGTCTTTATAAACATAACATAACGGCGTATTCTCCGATAGGTTAGGCACAGTATAGTGCACCTATACTTCGCCAGTTATACGAGTATTGTAGTCTCCTGTAATGACGACTACCGCGTTTGAATTTGCTGCTAGGGGCACTGGTGTTGCGTGAGATCTTCAAAATGTCTAATTGCATGACTTTTTGGCTTTTAGCGCGAGTTTATTAACTTAATAATAATTTTAATTTAAACCAATATGTCTTGATACAATTAAAAACGCGTTCAAAAGTCTCAATATAAAAAATACTAAAATCTTATGGGGGATATCCGTTAGGGTTCTTGTAGATATTATTGATTCGATTGCTCCTGTCCTTACAGGCATATTCAATCAATGTTTGGACAGCGGCACGTTTCCTGAGTTAATGAAGCACAGTAAAGTAGTACCAATTTTCAAATCAGGCTGTAAGAGAGATCCCTCTTATTATAGACCTATATCCGTGCTTCCAGCATTGAGTAAAATCTATGAAAAAATCATGCTGGACCAGATGTTGTCTCACTTCAATTCTAATGGGATCCTGCATAGTCAGCAGTTTGGTTTCACGAAAGGTATGTCGACAACGGACGCGGGAGTAAAACTCATCAGTCTCATCTTGGAATCTTGGGAGAAGTCCCAGGATGCCATTGGCGTTTTCTGTGATCTCTCAAAAGCGTTCAACTGCGTCAACCACAACACACTGATCTGTAAATTACACCACTACGGAATTCGAGGACAAGCTGCTGATCTCGTGCTTTCCTATTTATCAAACAGACAGCAAAAAGTAAATGTTAATGGGGCAACGTCACCCGGGTCTCTAGTCAAGATGCGCGTGCCCCAAGGTTCAATTCTCGGCCCTTTCCTCTTTCTTGTTTACATTAATGATCTCCCCTTTATGATGGCCAAATTATCGGATATAATTCTATTTGCTGATGATACTTCGCTAATTTTTAAAATAGATAGGAAAGATACGGATATCTTACATGTCAACGAAAGTCTAATTATTCTCTCAAAATGGTTCGCAGCTAACAATCTCTTACTGAATGCGAAAAAAACAAAATGTCTTAAGTTCTTTTTACCAAATGTACCACAACGTGACCTTAACTTAAATCTTGAGGCCAAAAATCTTGAAATTATGACAGAAACTGTATTCTTACGGATTACTATCGATTCAAAATTGCAGTGGGGCGCGCACATTAGAACTCTTTCGGGAAGGTTAAATTCAGCTGCATATGCTGTAAGGAAAATAATGCAGTTAACCGATGTAGCCACAGCTAGGTTAGTATACTATGCTTATTTCTACAGTATTATGTCTTATGGCATTCTGCTGTGGGGATCACCAGCAGATATTGACTCAGTTTTCATATTACAAAAGAGGGCAATCCACGCGATCTATAAAATGGGTCCTCGCGAGTCCCTCATATAAATTTAAAGAGATCGATATACTGACTCTACCTTCACTTTATATTTTAGAATGTATTTTGTATGTCCGCAAAAATCGAGGGCTTTTCAAAACTAGAAGCGACTTACATAATTTAAATACACGCAGTAAGCACGAACTTGTAATACCCAAATTCAGATTAACTAAAACTAGCAAGTCTTTTCTTATAAACAGTATACGCATTTATAACAAGTTGCCAAAGTCAGTTATAGAACTGACCGATGGAAAGTTCAAAAATCACATCAAACGTGTCCTTATTAAAAAAACATATTATAAAATCAAGGACTACGTTGAAGACAAAAATTTGGCTTTAGTTCCTTCTGCGCAAGCGGCTTCCCTGGTAACTCATAAACGGCACAAATATGTGGATGTCTAACTATTCTCAATCAAATTTTTTTTTTTCTTCTTTTAATTGGACTTTTTACAATAGTTCGCAATCATCTTTATAGCCCTTTGCAAAGAATAGTTACAGCACTGATAGCAACATTTGTGCCACATGTTAAATTTAGTCTTGTTATATATATATATATATATTTAACTTTGTATAGATTCTTTTACCGATTATTTTGTGAATGTGTGAACATTGTAGGCCTTCCAGATGTTAGTTAACATTTGTTAACTTTGTTATACATTATATAAACTTTTTTTTTTTTGTTCCTTACGACTTATTGTCGGGCCTACGTTATCCCCCCATACTGCCGTCCTAACGAAAAGTGCAATAACTCGATTTTTGACCCAAATGGGTTAATTACATATTTGGAATCTGCAGAATGAGATCTATATGTTCTTTTTAGACACTTTTTACGTATCCCTGACGTAGCCGGTTTTAATAATAAGCATAACTGCAATGTCTAAATCGGTGCTTTATGATTTACATACCAAGACCGACATAACTATAGTAAGGAATAACTTACTTGCGTTATTAAGTAGTTTTCCTAGCCATATCTGCAATAAGTATAGTTAGTACATTTATAATTAGCATAGTTCGTCATTTGTAATATTCTATTTACTAGTTATAAATGAAATAAGTTTGAGTTATTGCAGATATGATACGGAACCTTATGTATGCTATTAAATAATGTACTAACTATTTCTGCAATAAGTAGAGTTATTGCATTTATAATTACCATATTTCGATACTGTGATCCTCATTTACAAGTTATAAGTACAATAAGCTTGAATTATTGCTGTTATGTTAAGGGGTCTTATTACTAATTATGAGAAGAATACTAAAATTGATGTAGTAAGAAGATTTATTGCATTTATTTGTAGGGAGATTAAACGAATATAGTATACCAACGCGAAATAAACTGCAATAAATTCACCATTTATTGCGTTTATAACTAGCACCAGGGGGTGAGGGGGTACGAGGGGAGTCAAATATTTCGTTCAAACGCCAGTCGCGGCTAGACAAGTAGACATCGATTCGAGTCGGACGATCACAAGCAAGTGAGAGCCATTATCGGCGGTAAGTACCTACCTAACGTATTTAATATTACTTATATTATGTGTACATGTCACGGGCATTAATACGCTATGATGTTATTTAGCCAGTGCTGCTTTGTTTAGTTATTAAAAGACACATATTGTTTTAATTAATTAGTAATTATTTAGGTATAAAATTAGTAGGAATCCCCTACATATTATTCATCTTACGTTTTAGTTTTCTTAAATATACCCTAAGCAAAATATTTCTTTTTTCAGGTAACATCATGTCCAGAAGAGACAAAATTCTTTTTTTGACTGTATCGAGAGCAGCAGAGCAGTGGTGGCCCAGTGGTATCGGCCGCGACTTACAAGTTGTAGTTCGTGGGTTCGAACCCAGGCAGGCGCTTTACTTTGTGTAAATTGTTTCATCACCACTGCTCTCAAAAACGGTGAAGGAAAACATCGTGAGGAAACCGGTATATCCTAGAACCAAAAATTCGAAGACATGTGACATTCACCAACCCGCACTGGGCCCGCGTGGTGGATTACGGCCCATCCCCTCTCACAGAGAGGAGGCCTGTGTCCCAGCAGTGGGAACATTAATAGGCTGATGATGATGACTGTCCTGAATTTATACTTTCAGATTCTAATTCACCAATTCGTATTAAAAGAAATTTACTTGAATATAAAGAGACTAGACGTAAAAAAACTTTTTAACAAAAAATACAACCGACTTCAAAATAAAAACACTACAAAGTGAAAAATAACTTCAATTTCGGAAGTCGGTGTTCTTGTTTTGGTTTCTTCGTTTTTTGACACCGACTTCCGAAATTGAAGTTATTTTTTACTTAGTAGTGTTTTTATTTTGAAGTCGGTTGTATTTTTTGTTAAAAAGTTTTTTATTTTTCACTTTTTAGTTGTGGAACATAATGGACCATTTCTCCAAAGTGAAGCCAGAATAGATTAACCCAGAAACATGCAACTTAAACAAAAACGGTGGAATTAGAGTATAACAGGGTGAACTGTTCACACCTGTGTACCCCTTTATAGCGTGCTAAAGTGATGTTATGTTATGAAATGATGTAAACAATAAACAGACATCCAATTGCAGCTATCCCGAGTGATTTGCCGTCATTTATTGAAGAGTTCTGATGTATATCTCCGACGTTCTTCATCAGATCTTGATTTATATGGAAAATTTATATGGAACCACATGACAAGCACGAGCTTTCAAATGAAGATTCATCAGAATCGGTTCACCCAGTAAAAAGTTCTGAGGTAACACATAAAAAAAAAAAAAACAGCCAAATTGAAAATCTCCTCCTTTTTGCGAAGTCGGTTAAAAAGACTGAACGTGGGGAGATACCGTTAAATATTTTGAACCAGGCCATACGTTCATTTCGACTGATAACTTTCATCATCAGGTTGAATTGGCATTAAAAAAAAAAAAAAAATATGATTTTGCTGACTTTGTAGATTCCGTAAAAATGGCCAATTCAAAAAGAAACAGTAAAAGTGATGGCAGTATCCGATTTTTACAGTTATGAGGCAGCATAGAATTCGAAACATGGAACCCAGAGTCCATCTAAAAGACATCATGGCAGTCAGAACCGAAAGAGGGGCATTTACAATAAAGCACAAAGTTTCCCACCTGTCTGATTGGAAAGAACTAGATTTTCTACAAGTAAAAATAACTAAAAACAAATGCTTTCCTAATTTTGCAAGCAAGAATTCATCGAGAGGAATAACTAAAGAATAGCAGACTTAGCAGACTTAGTACCTTTGATACCTGAAACCAGGATGCCTTTGGTTAAACTTACCTGAAACGTCCCAAGCTTCGAACCTAGACTAAAAATATTTAATTATTTAAGTGTTTTATCAGACTGATTAAAATATTGATCTCAAATTGTGCCTTAAAATAAAAAGTAGATAACTTTTTTTTTAATTTATTTTTAATATTTACATTGTGAGGTACCTTAACTACTATTAAGATATTTTAACAAATGAATATATTTTTGATATGTGTGTGTTTTTAAGTTTAGCAACCGTTAATTTTACAGTTTTTTTTTTTTTAGTTTATTTATTATAAGGGCATTGGCATACCATCAGCCCAACAATCATTACAGTATAGTCAATTTACATTCTAAAGATTAAAACAGAATAATAAAATTACATTAGAATAATCTACCTAAAGTACATACAAAAGATATAAAAACAGAAGACAAATAAACTAAAATATGTTAAAATTTAATAATCAGACATAACAAAAATTACACAAATAATAATTATAATTCATATAGATCCAACAGTGCTTTGGATAAATTGAAATATAGAATTATATAATATAGGAAACTTTAACAAATCACAAATATTTTTAGGTAGGTCACATTTACCTAGTAAGTCCTGACATTGACAAATCAACAATAACCGTTGAACCGAAAACTGTTTACAATCAAAGAACAAATGTTGCAGGTCACATATTTCATAATTACAATATATACAAGATTCATTATCGGTAAGTTTTAATCTATACAAATGAGAAGGTATTTTACAGTGTCCAATTCTTAGCCTACAAAGGACGGTAATTAACTGTCTACCAAGGAATTTCTTACTTCTTTCAAACCAAGAAGATGTTGATGGTTTGGGAGTAATTTCTGCTAACCATTTGCCTTTTACTAGCCGAGTATGGGCAAGCGACAACTCCCAGCGCTTAATCATTAACTCTTTGATATAATTATTCAAATCAGTAAATGGCACCGAGCAATTACAGATAACAGAATAGGAAGATTTTGCAAGTTTATCAACTAGTTCATTACCAAGTATACCCGAATGACTCGGTACCCAGCAGAATTCAATGTACAGGTTCTTGATAGAGAGCTCATATACCAAACATCTTATTTTATAAATTGCATAGTGAGAAGACATATTTTTATTTTTATTACAGAGGGCTTTTACTACACTCATTGAATCACATAATATTAAAAAGTAAGACTGAGTATAATTATTGAAATTTTCAAGAATATATTGAAGAGCATGTAAAATAGCAAGCATTTCTGCTGAAAAAACAGATAAATAGTCATTACATCTGTAGACTTTACCATAGTTGTAGATTTGATCAAAAAAGGCAAAAGCGGTTCTTTCTGAAGTTTTAGAAGCATCAGTATAAATTTTGATGAAGTTATTTTTGGTGTCCAAAAACTCTAAGAATTCATATTTAGAATCATATTTGTTTACATGTATAGGAATGTTCATATAAGTACAGACAAAGTCAACACTATAATAAGGATGTTGTTTAGACCAAAATATAATATCTTGAAAATTTAAATTTAAAAAAGTTATTGATTCTATTTGAGAAATAGCTACTTTCATTATTTCATTATTATAATTAGGAACATCAAACCCATCAAGTAATTTAGAAATTATAACATTGTCAATACTAATTAACTTCAAAGAATGTTTGTCAGTGATATAAGATCTTCTAATAGCAAGAGGAACAATCCCAGTTTCTACTTCTAAGGAATTTATAGGTGATGACATCATAGCTCCACAAATTATACGTAGAGCCTTATTCTGTAAGACATCTAACTTTCTCAATAGATAACTGTCAATATCATAGTAAAAGCTGCATCCATAATCAAAACAACTGCGAATAGTAGTAATATAAAGAAGTTTTAAGATTTTGGGGTCAGAACCCCAACTAAGACCAACCAAAGACTTCATAATATTTAGGCCTAACTCGGCTTTTCTACAAAGATAGTCAATATGTGGTTTCCAAGATAAATGGGAATCTAAAATCAAACCAAGATATCTGAATGAATCACAATTGGGAATAACTGCATGTTCATAGATAATTTGTGGATTATCAGATCCATTTTTGGAGAAAAATATGGTAGCACTCTTATCAACATTAATTTTTAGCTTCAATTTATTCCTTAATACAGAACCTATGTGTTGGAGGGCCTTATTCATAATTTGTTCCCCTTCTTTAACACTTCCACATTGTACATAAATAACTAAGTCATCTGCATATAATAAATACTTAACTTGCATAGGTATTATTGACATAAAATTAATAAGGCTAAGTATGAATATTAAAGGTGAAATTACAGAACCTTGTGGAGTACCTTTGTGCGATTTATTAGGTCCATACAATTGTTTCCCAGCCTTAACCCAAGTACTCCGACCATTCAAGAACTTGAAAATCCATTTCAAAATTAAACCAGGAACTCCTAACTTATATAAAGCATGGATTAAATAATTATGATCAATATTATCGAATGCACCTTGTATATCTAAAAATACAGCTAAGGTTGATTTATTAGCTTGAAATCCATTTTTAATGTCACCTATTAAACAGCTGAGATTGTGCTGGGTGCTTTTACCTTTACGAAAACCAAATTGTAGTGGGGGTATCAAATTATGATGTTCAAATTGCCACTCAAGTCTATTCTTGAGCATAGTTTCAAAAAGTTTAGAAAAACAGGAAGTTAATGATATAGGTCTATATGAGCTTATACAATTTGGGTCTTTATTAGGCTTTAAAATAGGAGTAACATATTGAATTTTCCAACTATCTGGGATATAACAAGTAGACCACAATGCATTGTAAATTGACAATAAAATATGTTTAATATTAATTGGTAAATTCTGTATTACAGAGTAAGGAATACAATCGGGCCCAGGGGAGGTAACCCTTTTCTTATGCAGAGAGACAAGTAATTCGTCAAATGAAAATGGCTTAACTAACCAGGAAAATGACTCTTTACCAGACTGAGAGAAATAAGTGTTAAGAGAGTTAACGTCAGCATTATTAATCGGAGAAGTGATTTTATTTAGAAAAGCAGAGGCATTGTCTGGATTGTGCATGAAGACATTTCTTTTGCTACCTTGGACACTAGAGAACTTGAATTTACGTATATTATCCCATATTATTTTAATGGAAGTCAAGCGGCTAAATGAAGAACATAAGTTTTGCCAACTGGTGCGTTTAACTTGTAGTACAACTAACTTTTTTTCAGCATCTAGCTGTTTATAAATCAAATAGTTTTCTAATGATGGATACATTTTATAAGAATGAAGCGCTAACTGTACTTTCGCAACTGCTAACTTACACTTTTCATCCCACCATAAAACTCTCTTTTGGCGATGATGAGTTGCAGACGTTTTTTGGAATGTTAACAATACTGAATATAATAATTGAACAAATCTGTCATAATCACCAATAGGATCATTAGTAAGAGTAAACAATGTAAATGCTGTATTACACTTATCAGCAAAAATATCCCAATTTATTTTGTTAAAGTTAATTTCAGAAATTTCAGGAAAATCAGAAGAAACATTTCTCAGAAGGTCTGCAGTATATAAATCTGAAGCCTGATAGAAAATTTTGATAAGAACGGGATAGTGGTTACTACTCATAGGATCACCTAATACAGAAAAGTCACAACTGGAACTGAGAGATTGTGAAGCAAAAGCTAAATCTAAAACATTACCCTCTTGTCCGAAAGGAGTTAAAGTAGTAATATTGTGATCATTAATGCAAATACAGTTTTTATCATTCATGAAATTGTAAATCGAAATGCCTCTACTATCATTTTTTTTACTACCCCATGATAGATTATGAGCATTAAAATCTCCAATGATTATGAAATTATTTGTGTTTATTTTATCAAAAGTATCTTTGAGAAAATTAATATTAAATTTACCATTAGGTGGAGGAGGACAATATAAACATAGAATGTTAAAGAACAAGGAACCTATTTCAATTTGAATTAAAATATTTTGAAAATTATAATCTGAATATGTATCAATAATACTGAATTTATATGAACTTTTAATTGCAATGGCTACACCTCCGTGAGGTCTATCAGAGTCTCTCCTCATAATATTATAACCCTTAAGCTTAATATTTTTATTATTACAAAGCCAGGTCTCATTCATTAAAATAATGTCGACCCTATCAGTACTGTTATTGATAAAATCATTTAAAAAATCAAGTTTAGGGGAAATACTTCTAGAATTCCAATGTATTATATTAAATTGTTTTAAAACTTTAGTATCCATAAATTATTATATATTGCTTAGATTATGTATTAATAATTCTTTTATAATCTTAGACGTAATTGGTGCCCCATCCTTCCTAGAAATCAAATCTACAACAGTTTTTATAATGCCATTCAATGTTGAATCACAGTTCAATATGTCGCTAATAATAAATCGTTTCTGCGGTGAAGTAATTTTAGAATTAGAATCGGAATTCTGAAGAATATTTTTTGATGTTTTGTCATTAGAATTATGTAAGACTGATTTCGTGCCCTTAATAGCCGATGCATATGTTGAACCACCCAAAATTCTGTTTTTAATCTCAGCAACTTTCGAAGCTTTAAGGGGGCACTCATATGCAACTGCTACATGAGGTCCTTGGCAGTTATTACATTTAATATTATCTTTTTGTAAACAATCTTTATAGTAATGATTACCTGCACATATGGAACAAACTTGAGCATTTTTGCAAGAACCACTAGTGTGGTTGAACTTGTAACAGTTAAAACACTGAACCAAAGGTTTAAAATATTCTCTAACTTCAAACCATAAATGTTCATAAGTAACATGGTTGGGCCTGTTAGTATTCAAAAAGGTTACCAGGACTGTAGGCAGGCTAGTAAATGAACCGTCGGGCAGCTTCTTCTTGAATCTCTTGATACCTAAAACTTCACACCCAGGTGACTTCAAAGATGACAGTAGTTCAGTATCATCGATTTCAGTTGGGACCTTGATTACTCCCTGACTTTCAATCTGATCAAAAGGTATCTTGACTGACCAGTTATTTTTACTGTGAATAGACTTATTCAAAATGAAAGAGTTCGCTTCTTTTTTTGTTGCGAAGAATATCTTGATGTAGTAATTGCCAATAGGTTTAACATACGTGTTAGGTGGCACCAAGTCCTTAAGAATTTTGTTCACTTTAAAAAGATCAATTTTTTCTTTGTTTTCTTGAAAAAGTAAAACGGGATAATCTTTTCTGTTCAGCTCTTCATAAATAGGAAGTATATCTTTGAATAAACCCCTTTTCGTAGTTAAATATTTGGGAATCATCTTGGGAACCGGCTCATCATCATGGGTGCAAGAACTTTTCCGCTTTAAAGTGGCCTCGGAATTACATGGCTCCATGAGCCCACTACTAAATTCGCTCATGATGTAAAATTAAGGGCTCAAACTGGTTAAATGAAGCCCAAAACAAAATAAATTTTATGCAATTTAAAAAAGAGCGCCTTTTCTAATACGACTTTCCCGCCCTTTTTTTTTTTTTTTTTTTTTTTTAATTTTACATATGATGGGTAATAGACCAGAATTTATAAGTAAGACAGCAAATTGATTCCTCCTATTATAATTGTACTTTTTTAGTTTGAAATCAAAACAATTTAATTTTTATATTGTTTTATTTATGAAATTATAACTGAAACCACATTTTTTTTAAACACATCTATCTGAACACAGATAAAATTAGTAGATTTGGCTTTACCGAAGACAGTTTCATAGTAGATCGGTGAGAGGAGAAAAAATAAAGTTATGCAAGCTTCTATTAATTCATATTTGACATAAAATGTAACACCTCTGTTTTTCTAATAGTAACAAATTACAACTTTGTCGTTTTAAACTTGTCTCTTACTAATGAAAACCGCAATAAATAAGAAACTTAATGCATCTTTGGTTAGGAAACAGACCATAAAAAAAATATTCGTTGCTACTTAAAAATGCATCATGTTAGTTTCCTAACCATTAGTGCAATAAATAGGTTACTTATTGCGGTAATGGCTAGTAAACATTATTTCTAAATAGTAATAATACTTAACATGATAGTATTTATTGTTTTTTAAAGCGGGAATAAATGCGGGTACAAACATTAAGTATCACGTAATATTTTCTACATTGGTACATATCATGTAGTGAAAGTTTCAACTCGATACCATGTAAAGTAATGGAGATACAAACAAAACAAAAAAAAAAACTTTTACCGCGTTTTTCTCGAAATCAGGTTTAACCTAGTTATTGCACTTTTCGTTAAGACGGCAGCATAGTACTCATGCTGTAACATGGAAATATTGTAAAACCAAACCATTTTAAAAGAGTAACCATGGAACCATGTTTCTTGCCGGTTCTTCTCCATAGGAAACGACCAACCCGAACCGTGCACCTTTTGTCGACGTTTTATTAGTGCCCATGTAGGCCTATGTAAAATAAAATAAAAATATTTTGATTTTTAATTTTTATTGTTGTGAATATTTTCCAAAGATGGCAAATTAAGATAGGTACGCGTTTTAACAACCACTGCTTTAATAACGTTTTACCCTGCTCTCTGCTTTTTTTCAAAATATTGGGCTGCACGAAACTGCAACATACACGATTTTATAATTAATCGCACTTCTACGGCATTAGAAACGATTTTAATTCAAACTTTGCTTCAGTGTGCGTAATAATAACGTTTAACAGCTATACTTCTGGACCTTACTCAAAATTGGCGCCAACTGGTGAGAAATAAAACGGTAGAGCCCCCATTGGGTAAAATAGACGTACTATATAATTCATATATAGTACATATGAATTTGAAAAAGTCACATTGGTACTTGCCCGGCTTTGAACTCTTGACCTCTAGTACGAGAGGTCTTAGCCACTGGGCCACCATGACATAATAAAATGCTAAGACCGAGTTATCCGTCTTCTACAATAATTTCAACGCAATTTGGCATCATTCCATTCGAAACCGATGTTTGTTATTTAGACATCTCATTTATCTTGCTCTGTGACAAAGAGAAGAACTCCTTTTATTATAATTCCTAAGTATTTTATGAGTGGCGAAACGTTTTTTGAAAACGCCCCTTCTGTTTAAAAGTTTATATATTTCCTTTAACTGTTATTGTTTTTCGGTAGATTATATAATTTTATGTTTAAACAATTAATTGTGATATTTCGTGGGATCTTGTTTTTTTTTGTCGTGTTTGAAAACATACATTTTGGATTCGTTATCATTTCAGTCTGTTTAAGGACAAATAGACAGTCACATAGACGGAAATCCACATCACGTCTTTCATCTCGCTAGTGATTGGTCGGTTGTTCATACTCTGCTTAAGGCTGCAGGAGTGGGGGCTTGTGACGTGATTATGTCAGCATAAAGTGTACTAACGGTGTGACGTCACACTATATTTCAACGCATTATATCATCGTCACGTTATGTTCACGAGTCAAAAGATAAATACATGCCCAATATTTCTTAGTTTTATTATCATTCAATATTTTTTAGTAATATACCTTTGAACAAAACTAATTTTAGTTTACATCCCAATTTGTAGATGGTACACAGTTAAAGTCTTATTTTTCCGTTTTATAAACGTTTGACCTATAGGTACAATGGCTTGTAGGTTCTTACATAATAAGCACTATCATTTTATAAAGCAAATGGTTTTCTGATAGTACCACCGGACAAGATCCCACTTCTGGCTAAAGGCCAAAAGCACAACATTTACGTATTGCCACTTTAATTACGAAAAGGCTTAAATGTCTTACTAACGGTAGACACAGAAGACAAAACTTGAGCTTAGCTGGTTTCTTTCTGTCTCGCAGATTGGATGTATGAGAATGCAAGAAAATCTTGGTTATTGAGTTCTTTAATGGTCAAGCTTAGCTAATTCTAAAAACATGAAAGCAAGACGCTTTTAGTCAATTTAAATAAAATTGCATACACAATATCTAAATTTTTTTTAATGAGGTTGAATATACTAAAAATATTTCGGGAATTAAACTAGTCGGGTTTCTCTTAACCGATTGTGGACCTAGGTTGGCCGCAGTTACAAGGATCTAGCCAAATAGAATTTGATCGACGCTACCCAGGTTACAGTGCCGATCCAAAGACATCCCACAACCACTAACTCATTCCAGGACTTGTATGAAAGGAATAAGAGAGCTATCTAGAATGTGACAAGCGGTCAATAAGTCCAAAATGGCCATACAATGTTGATCATTGACATGCACTACTGAAGTGTCACGCGATCAATCCCAAACATTTTGTGTTTTTGTTATCACTGACGGAACATCACTTTGTCTGCAGCCTCAGGTGGTGACATGCTCGTCGGACAAAAGAGTAGCTGTTACTTACACAAGAGAAAATGGCTCGATTACTTTTACTTTTTATGCAATATCTTTATTGTGTAACGTAACGTTTGGCTCAGTGCGAGCTAAAGTTAGCTACGTCAGTAAAAATAAGTAATCAAAAACGAAAAATTAAAGAAAGGATATAGATAATATAAAAACTATGGGCCGGCTTCACACGACGTGGGCAACTAACCAGGCAGCAGCTCAGGCAGCAGCTCGGGCAGGTAGTCGTGGAATGCCCGAGGCAGGCAGGTGAGCGGGCACCACCACGGACAAGCAGACGGGTGGTAGCCAGATAAGCGGGTAATCGGGCAGGGAGACAGTGCAGCAGGCATCAAGAGTTAATGGTCAAGGCAGGCAGGAAGTGGAGTAGGCAGCAGGATGGATAGATCAGGAAATCGGGCAAGTAAGTAGACAGCAAGAGATGCGGAGGCCGGGCTATGGATAAATACGCCAAACAGCGAGCCCCTTGATAAGTTGCGATGGCCGACGAGGATTATGTACCAGTAAAATGCACACACATAAGCATCACACTCAATAAGTTATATTTATTGAACTTCAAAGATTTGTTAAGATACACAAGCTACAGTTTAAAAAAGCTTAAGATACGATAGTACAATTGGTAGTCTCTAGCAGTCCACCGACTTTCGGCGTTCAGTCCAGATTCAAAACTAAAAAAAGCTGACGGCCGTTTTTTTCTCATTCTGCCATCCCTTCTTAATTTAAAATTCAAATCTCAATAAGACCAGAACGAATAAAATACGGCTTTACAGAGGCGAGGCAGTCTGTTCTGCCCTTACAATAATGTATAACTAGCTTGGAAAGGTCTAGGTAGTCCATGGTACCTATGTTATGTCTATGGCTTAAGAAAATAGAATAGACAGACAGATGTCATGTCAGATGCAAATGCCACCGTAGAAAAATATTGCAAGAATTACAAATAAGCAATATAATTTAAGTTTGAGATATTAAAACAATCAGAGATATCTAAAAATATGCTTTTCAGGTAATAAAAATATCAAAGAATACATAAAAAAGAGTTACAAAAATTTATACAATATCAAAAGATATGAAGATGGTTTGTACAGTGTTGTGAAACTTAAGTAGATGTGGAATAAATACCACAATTGCCATGCCAAAACCACAGATATTCCAAATTCAAATTCCTTTATTGTTTGTCACAGGTGGAAAACGGTTATTATCATAATATAAATATAGATCGCTGCAACATACCCACAGGGCGCACAATATTGAATAGTCATTAAAGATCTATTCTATCAAGATTCTATCATTATTCATGTTAAAGTACATTATCAGTTACTATTATTATACATATCAAAGAGAAAGAAAAATAAAATCTTTAATTAATATTAATTATTATTATTGTTAATATATTATCATTATTTAATATGTCAAAATGTCATGTCAAGAATACAAAATTAACCATAACAAAAACTCATTCATAACTCATAAATGTCAAAACTCATGTCAAAATTACATTATAAATAATTCATGTTACACTCTTGTCAAAATACATTGTAATTCATTAAATTTCGTCGATATACATTATACAGTCCACAGTCAGATATAAATTCAACAATCACATACACTTTATGTCATTGTTTTTAGGTCAATACTTCATCATTCAAAAATTCATTGATCGAGTAGTAAGCTTTACTTATTAAGAATAATTTGAGTTTATTTTTGAAAATATTAAGTATTTTAATGTTTTTTATGCAATTTGGTAATCTGTTATAAATTTTTATCCCTATCCCAAATATACTCGTCTTGAATTTCTCTGTTCTACATCTAATAACACTCAACATATTTTTATGTCTTGCACTTCTCAATGTTTCATAATTACTAATATCGCGTTTATCATCACTGCAGCCTCATAAATATACATCGAGGGGAGAGTTAAAATTTTTAATCTATAGTCAGAATTTTAATTCGATTCCAGATTTGACATTAGCTACTGTCATTTTGTGAAATAATGATACCACATATAATAGTGTAGTGATGAACACAAAAATCGATAAACAATCGAAAAACAAAATGAACTGGAAAAAAGCTGCCATTCAAGATTGGTTTTTAAATAAAAATATTCATTACGAACCAGATATGGTTAAAGCTAAGCTTTTAGAACTGATTCCACATAACGAGTCTTTTAATAAGTACGCTGTAGACGAAATGGCAGCACAACATGGGATCACGGTTTTAAGACTGCCCCCTTTCCATTGCGAGCTAAACCCTATCGAATTAATATAGGCGCAGGTAAAGGGGCATGTAGCTCAAAATAATAAAACTTTCAAATTGACAGACGTGAGAAATTTATTTCAGGAAGGCATTCAAAAAATTACGGCTACCGAATGGTCTAAATGCGTATGCCATGTTGTCAAAGAAGAGGAAAACATGAGTAGGCTAGATATGTTAATTGACAATATCACAGACACATTTATAATAAATGTTACAGAAAGTGACAGCGATAGCGATAGCGATGACGGCGACAATATATAAAATAAATTATTACCATAATACATCTATATGTTTTATTTGTCATGTTCCTTCATGATCACATTTTTTTATTTATTTCACACACAATTATAAAAGAAAAGTCTCAGATCGTTAATTAATCGTCAAAACTAAATTATCGGTTCAGAAATATTTAATTTCCTGATATACTTAGTTTACGAGAGTAAAATTATAAACGAGAAGAATCGATCCGGAAATATTCCATTTCCATATCGAATAATTTTGCAACGTCACTATTTAGTACTTGTCATAACGTTGCAACACTGAAATTGTCAAATCTGGAATCGAATTAAAATTCCGAGTATAGTAAACTGTGCTCTACAGGTATCAGTTTGTTTAAGTCCACATATACTCATGATGCATTACCCCAAAAAAGAACACCATATTTGAGTGTAGAACCCACATATGCATGGTAAGCGCTAAGTAATGCACTTTCGTGTACAACTTTTCTTAGCATGTAGAGAGCATAGGAAGATTGATTCAATTTTTTGCAGATATGATCGATTTGCATTTTCCCGTTGAGCCCAGAGTCAATGTGAAAGCCTAGAAATTTTGTGTTGTTAACTTCTTTTAATGTTTCATTTTGATAGTTAATGTGAATTTTTGTTGCTTTTGAGTTTTTATTTTTGAAAGTCATGTAGCTTGTCTTTGCAATATTTATTTTTAGTTTGTTTACATTTACCCAGTTTATGATATCTCCAAGAGATTTGTTAACGTTTGTCACATAATCGTGTTGCTGTGCTATCATCTGCAAACAGTATTAGTTCCTGTTTTATGGATTTGGGTAAATCGTTTATGTAAATTATGAACAAAAGTGGCCCCAGTATGCTTCCCTGGGGCACTCCATATTGAATAATTCTGGGATTTGATTTATATGTTTCTTCATACTTTGTGCCTTTTGTTATTCTAGTTATTTGTGTCACTTGTAATCTGTTTGCTAAATATGATTTTAAAAGATTTAATGCAATTCCTCTTACCCCATATTTTTCCAATTTATTTAGAAATATTTGATGATCCACATGATCAAATGCTTTTGACATATCCATAAAAATCGCAGTTATTTGATGTTTTTTATCTAATCCTGTCATTACTTGTTTTAAAAACTTAAAAAGCGCACTACTTGTAGATCTACTCTTACGGAACCCGAATTGCTCGTTTGCAAATATGTTATTATCTTCAAAGTAATTGTACAAGTTATTATAGATTACCTTTTCAATTTTTTTTGCCATAACTGGTATTAGTGCAATTGGTCTGTAAAAATTCATCTCTTTTCTGTCTTCTTTTTTGAATACGGGAGTTATGAGTGTTAATTTCAATTTTGAAGGAAACACCCCATGTTCAAGGGACAGATTTATTATATGGCTAAGAACTGGAGCAACGAGATGCGATACACGTTTGATTATTTTTACGTTTATGTCATCATAAACTGTGCTGTTCGAATTTTTAAGCATGTTTATAATTTGGACAACATCTTGTGGACACCAACTAGGTGTCATAAAAATAGAATGTGGCTTATTATATGTCAGTGTTTTAAGAGCTGTACCATCGTCATTGGGTGTTGATTTTATATCGTCAATAAAGTAGTTGTTAAAAGTTTGAGCTATATCTGCCGGTTTGGTCACTAATTTGTCTTTAACTTTTATTTGATTTATTTCATCATTAGGTGTCACTGTCTTACTATTATTTATAATTTGCCAAGTTGCTTTACTTTTGAGTCTTTTTAATAATAGCTCTCAGTCTTCATATTAACGAATATTCAACATAATTTTTTTTTACTCAAATATAGCTGTGTTCTCAATAGGTACACAGTTTAACAGGATATAATTGAATATTGCAAGTGCAAGCTGGATTGCTCTGCAACGAAACAGAATACCGACTGGATCCACTCCACTGTGTTTATACGTACATATGAAGGTGCCTTCTGTTTCATGTGTTGCTAGTAGATAGTACCTAAGTTGCTATAATTGTGAATTCTGAACGGTAAAAATGAAGCAGTTTCATGTTATAGCTTATCTGTTAAAGACTGAAGACAGATCAGTTTTTGCAAGCGGCTTTGTCCGTGGAAAGTCAAAAATTACTGCACGGGTCATGGACTCATGGTTTACCCATGTTCCGAAGTGCATCCAAATTCATAAAGTGGTAGGTTTGAACATACAGCAGCAGAGAATCTTCATCCCTAGAAATATAGCAAGAGCGACATCTATGGACAGGAGGATATACTACAATGTTTAAGCCGCGTTTCCACTAGACAACAATTGACGCTCAACATGTTGAAAGTCAGAGCGGAACTTTTGTTGAACAACGTTGTCTGTCTACGCATCTACTACTTTACATCAGTCGTCACCAACATGTCGCCAGAGGAACTTGTGTTGATTTTATAGTCTCTGTGAGCAGTATCCCAGAAACATTCACAGTTTTGGTACAGTTCGATTAATTTGAGCACTCGTTCGTTACACCACACTACGGACATTGTTGCGCGTCACATGTCGCACGCCAAATGATGCCTAGTGGAAACGCGGCTTTACGTGCGCCGCGTGCGCGCCATCTCTGTGATATCAATGAAACTGCTAAGATATTCTAACTAGAAATAAATAAACTGAAGAAAAAGAATAAATAAACTAACTAAACTCACTATAACTGAATAAATAGTCTGCTCATGCAAGCGAATGCTAGGTAATATCAATCGCATCCTACGTTCCTACTACCTATGTTTATCAAACATTATACTTTTTTACAGATTTCTAAAAATTCACAACAGAAATTCAAAATTTTATAAAATCGTTAGGACGATGCAACATTCGAACCTGGACCCTATAACTCACGTGTCAAGCTGCTATACCGCCGCGCCATTCTGATACTTATCATAGATGTGAAATTCATCGATATGTTTTTAAGCCGGCTGTGACGTTTATAAAATACTAGCTTTCCGCCCGCAGCTTCGCCTGCGTGGACTACATGATGTTGGCTGTTTCGTTTGTTTTAGCGGAATATTGCAAATTATTATCCAAACATATTAGACCACAAAATTTTCTGAATCCAAATAAATTGATATAAAAAAAGCATAAACTGAAATGCCTTCGTGTTCTAATAGAGAGCGCTAGGCTTTTATGTCGGAGGTCTCGTGGGATCGATTTCTATGGAGAGTTACAAATAGTCGAAAGCTACTTTGCTTTAATTTTTTTACCGACTTACCAAAAAGGAGGAGGCGTTTATGTATGTTTTTATTTTTTATGTATATCGATACTGATATCTCCGTCAATTGTGGACCGTATTTGAAAATTATTTTTTTTGTTTGAAAGAGTATGTTCCGAAATTGGTCCCATTTTAATTTGATGAAGATATGAAGAAGAGCTTCGGAGATATACAACAGATCTCTTCAATAAATAGCGGCAAATCTCTCGGGATTGCTGCAATCGCATGTCTGTTTATTGTTTTTACCATTTCATAACATAACATCACGCCAGTACGCTCTAAAGGGGTACGCAAATGTGTATAATTCACCTCGGTACACTCTCATTTCACCGGTTATGTTCAGTTTCTTTTATTCGGGTAATCTATTCTGGTATTATAGGAACCTCACTTAACTACTTGCCTATTAGGTAGGTACAACTAAAAAGTGAAATATAAAAAAAAAAAAAAATAATAATAATACAGAATTCCAAATAAAACTACAAAAAAGTGAAAAATTCGACTTCCAAAAATAAAGTTATTTTTCATTTTGTAGTTTCATTTGGAATTCTGTATTTTATTTTTGAAAAATATTTTTTAGAAAGTGAAAAATAAGTTTATTTTTGGAAGTCGGTGTCCATAATGAAACAAAATTGGTACTTACGAAAGACACCGACTTCCAAAAATAAAGTTATCTTTCACTTTGTAGTTTTTTATTTAGAATTCGGTAGTATTTCTTTTTTGTATTAAAGCAAAAAAGTTTTAATGAATCTTGCTACCGACACGATAGAAAATTAATACAGGGTAGCGCAAAAAATATCACCCGATGTTCTTCGGTTGTAATTTTTATTATGCATGGATAACTTTGGTTCTGCTTTTGTATAATGTTTATTTGATTTCTTAATTTTCTTTTTTCAATTTTATCGATAAAATGATACGGCTAAGTGGCCGCCACCACAATCGTTAATAATTCGGGCCCAACATATGGCATTTTCCATTACTCTTGCTAGAACTTCCGAAGAATATTATCTTTGAGGACTTCAAGAGTCTGATGCTAATTGACATAGACTAATGACTTAAAAAAAAACACAGGAAGAAGTCTGGAACTATTAAATCAGGCTATCTTACCGGCCATTGAAAGACCTGGTAACGCAGCCCTCAGAATTTTGGTTTTGGCTCGTGCTGGATGTACTCCAGTTCCAATTTATTCCTTTTAAGGATAGAGAAAGACGTTGATCATCACCATGCAGTAACTTTGAGCGGGTGTGACTCTTCCTGGATTATTCACAGATTTTTGTTGCCACAGAAATGATAATTTTGCTTATTCACATATTCACAGAGCTTGCTCGTGATGATTTTCGATGAAACATTTCCTTTCTCGTGGTCGCGATTTAGAATGGTTTGGGGGTTACCAGTTATATTTTTTTAACCAATTTTCCAAAAAAGAGGCGGTTCTATGTTCGGCTGTATTTTTTTTTTTTTTTGTGTATGTTCATAGATTTTTCCGCCAATTATAGATCGATTTTGAAAAATCCTTAATTTTTTTTGAAATATTTTGTTTCCAAATTGCTCCCATTCAAATTTGGTGAAGTTCTGATGAAAAACTTCGGAGATATACAACATTACTGTTCAATAAATAAATTCAAAATAAATTTGTCTCTGCATCACCCAAAGGTCGACTGGTAGAAAATGCCCAAGGCATTAAGTCCGCCTCTGTACGTTTGTGTGCATAAAGTATTAAATAAATAAATAAACAACGGAAAATCTCTCGGGATTGCAGCAATTGCATGACTAAACAGTCATGCAATTGCTGCAATCCCGAGAGATTGATTGATACAATAAACATTGTTTACTCCATTTCATAACATAACATCACGCCAGCACGCTTTAAAGGGGTACGCAGAGGGGTATCCCTAACACGAAGACACAAAAACAGGCACAAAGACTGCCGAAATTAAAGTTATTTTCATTTTGTAGTATTTTTATATATATTTGGAAGTCAATTCATTCATTCATTTTTTTTTGTAATAACGTTTCTTTGCATCAGTTTACTTCACAAGTGTCGAAACAGAACTGACATTTTGCCGCCATATGCAAAAATTTTAGCATCTGCCGATAGAGTGATGAGTTTTGCGCGATCCTGTACAGTCTAGATATGGTTACTCAAATTTGCTCACGCTAACAAAGTCGCCATCAGGAAGTTAGAATTTAATTAAGCACTTCTTTGTAGGTATACCGCATTGGTGGCTTTTCTGTCTGGTGCCGAAATGATCAGGCTGCTATTAGTACTGACTCTGGAACAGGCAAAGTAGAATTGCCCGTGTGAGAAGTAATTTCCTTTAAATCTATGCCTTAATGACCCTGAGATTCATTTATGATCATTGCAAAGCTGACCTCGATTGTAATCGTTTAAACTTAAAGACATAATCAGAGGGTACCAGTGGTATTCGAGGTATAAAAACTGATTCCTTCGAGCACATCTAGTAATCACAGTGGCCTCTATAATACTTTTGTGCAGTATTTTGATAACAAACAATTTATTTTTCATTCAAACTTTAACATCCCTTTAAGGGATGAAGTTAAATATATCCTTGAATACGTATTTTTTTAATTGTATAGAAGAGCAGAAATGCTAAATTTCTAGTAATTTTGATAATAAACAATTTATTTGTCATACAAACTTAAAAAACCCTTTATACCTCTTTAAGGGATGAAGTTCAAAAAATCCTTGCATACGTATTTGTTTAATTGTATAGAACAGCAGAAACGCTAAATTTCAAGTAATGTTGATAATAAACAAAATATTATTCATACAAACTTTAACACCCCTTTATGGGATGAAATTCAAAAATTCCTTATATACATATTGCTTTAATTATATTCAAGAGCATAAATACTAATTCTAAAGTAATTCGATTATAAACAATTTATTTTTCATTCAATCTATAACACTCATGTATACCCCTTTAAAGGATGTAACTAAAAAAATCCTTAAATACGTGTTTCTTTAATTGTATAGAAGATCAGAAATATTAAATATCAAGTAATTTTGATAATAACCAATTTATTTTTGATACAAACTTTAACACCCTTTAAGGGATGATATTCAAAAAATCCTTAAATACGTGTTTCTTTAATTGTATTGGAGAGCATAAATACTAAATTTCAAGTAATTTTGACAATAAACAATCTATTTTTCATACAAACTTTAACACCCCTTTTTAACCCTTCAAGGGAGGAAATTCAAAAAATCCTGAGAGACGTATTTTATTATTTTAAACTTACACGCTAAATACCACATCTCATTCATTTCAAATTAAAAATGACAGAGTTTCATACAAACTTCAAACCCCTCTTTTACCCCTTTAGGAGATGAATTTCCATAAATCCTTTCTTAAATGACGCCTACAGTATAAACTCAAAATCCGCCCAAAATTTCAAACTTCTATCGTTATTGGTTTAGGCTAGGCGTTGATATGTCAGTCGGGACATTGCCTTTTATATATTTAGATTATAAAAATTAGATTAAGAAAAAGATTGAGGGTAATCTTATAATTTTGTTAAGTAAAACATGACATAGCATAATAGCATAATCACTCGTCTGCTTGTGTTGTTCGGATAACGACATATAATTACAATAACATGATGTCTCCATTGACTAACTTAATAAAGGTGAACATAATCGTCCTTTTGGAACTAAATCAAAGCTTAAAGAGTATTGCTCGAGAGTTAAAAGTCGACGTAAGTGTAATCTAAACTATAATCAATTTATATATTTTTTTTATTTTTTATTTCTCAAACTTTTTATTTACATATGTACATTAATATTTATAAACTAAATATGTACGTCGCTTTCGGAGGACCCAAATAAAACAAAATGATTTTAAACTATCTTTAATTAAAGTAAAATTACAATGTTAATTATAATTAAAAATAGAATTCCTATTCCGATCGATACTAGATACAGAATGAGTCGCTAAAGTTCACATAATTACTTATTTTCTAGAAAAACACCTGCACCCGGTAAACAGGGGCATCGTATGACCTACGTCACTGTGCGGCGTCAGCGCTTTAGGCTACACGTGTAAGGCTGTTTCCATGCACTGTTTCTAGGTCGCTACAATCTTGTCGTTTAGGTGTTGGCTCATACTATAACATCTCCACCGTCAGATCAGCAATTATTTTTGAAGTTTTAACTGAGAAAATATTGCTGTTTTAATACTATCCCAATCTTCAGATATGCCGTTTGAATTTATAATACGTGCAGCTGGTCCAGTTATTTTATTTAAAATGCCGTTTATTAAACATAGCTTAGCCAACGCATTTTCGGGGTTAGCTTCTAGATACTCAGCAGCAATTTGATCGCAAAGATGTATAAATCTTGGTAAGATGTGTGGATTACCGTCGAAATCTGGAACTAACCGTAAGGCCTTAAAATTAGATCGGGGTCGGACATTATGACAGGTCCAAAACTCTCTAACCTTAATGAATTCTCTAACGTATCAACTGTAGTATCCATATCTACACTGATATCTCTATTTAGGTCTATATCTATCCTACGTGCTAATCTAGAGCGCGACGGCCCTTCTGGCGTAGACTGCTTAGGGTGAAAAATTATTGCTATTAAAATTAACCACTATAGATAAGGGGGAAGGGAATTGAAAGCAATTCACGGAGACGATGGTCAGTGTACTTACATAAGCTGCATTTTGGTACCTCTGGGATCGATGTCTGGATTTCTCCTCCGCGCAGGACGTCAGGTTCTTGTTCAGGATACTTGGTGATCGCGATCGCTCACGACGGCGGTAGCGAATTAGCGGGACGGTATTCGATATAAGAAAAGCTCTATCTAGCTTAACTCGAGACGCCTCGAGTATCCTACCGACTGCGCCAAATATGTACGTCGCTGTCGGAGGACCCAAAAAAAAACAATGATTTTTAAACTATCTTTAATTAAAGTAAAATAACAATGTTAATTATAACTAAAAATAGAATTCCTACTCCGATCGATACTAGATACAGAATGAGTCGCTAAAGTTCACATAATTACTTATTTTCTAGAAAAACACCTGCATCCGGTAAACAGGTGCATCGTATGACCTACGTCACTGTGCGGCGTCAGCGCTTTAGGCTACACGTGTAAGGCTGTTTCCATGCACTGTTTCTAGGTCGCTGCAATCTTGCCGTTTAGGTGTTGGCTCATATTATAACAAACTAATAATAAAACTTAAATAACAATAAAAATATGTACAATTACGGGGCGTCAAAAAATTCGTCCACATCGCTGTCAATAGGAAAAGTGCCCAGAAATATTAAATTAATAATGATTAATTAATATTAAATTAATAATTTCCCATTTATATTAAAAAATTTTGCCATTAGAAATCTAACTCTTTAATTTATTTATTTATAGAGAAAAACAGTTCGTTTATGGGTGCGCCGGTATCAAGAAACTGGAGAAATGAAGTGTAACAGCCAAGGGCTATGTCCGATCGATTACACAAATCAATCCAGCCGACATTGTGATATTGTGAACACCCAAACCACGAATTATTTTAGAACCACCCGATCGGGTGCTAAAAGACATGGCATTTCGCTTACCACTGTCCGTAGACATTTACATGCAACTGGGATCTATAATTATAAACCTGCCCAAAAATATGAACTAACCAAAGCTCATCGCCAAGCCAGGATAAGATTTGCAACCATTGCAATTTGTTTTAATAATATGATAAATTAATGATATCAAGATTAGAAGTCATAGAAAATAAAGTTTACCCTCTCCGTCATAATCCCACAATCAACAGTTAAGTTTTTTTAAAGTTAATTGTTTTCTGTAAACAGTTTTGAAAAATTTCAAGAGATGTAAATTGTTGTTCTGTTTGTTTCAAACGCGAGTAACTGTTGGTTCTCTTTTGAAGTATTCAAAACTGTATCAGTTTTTTCAGTAAATAAATATTTGTTAATCTAAATTGGTTTACTGTATTAATTAATACCTGTCGTTTTTTCTGTTCTGTGATTAATACCACAAGAATAATAAATAATACTGTTCTGTTTTTTTATGTTCCCGATACCGGTGGGCTATTTTTAGGGTTCCGTAGCCAAAGGGAAAAAAATGGACCCCTTATAGTTTCTTCATGTCTGTCTGTCTGTCTGTCCGTCCGTATGTCGCAGTCACTTTTTTCCAAAACTATAAGAACTATGCTGTTGAAACTTGGTAAGTAGATGTATTCTGTGAACTGCATTGAGATTTTTACACGAAATTAGAAAAAAACAAAAAAAATTGGGGGTCCCCATAGTTAGAACTGAAACTCAATTTTTTTTTTCATCTAACCCGTACGTATGGGGTATCTATGGATAGGTCTTCAAAAATAGTTTGCACGAGAGACACTTCCAAAGTGGTTAAATGTGTTTCCCCCCCACCCCCTGTATGTTTTTTTTAATACGTTATAAATCGTAAACCGCAATTTACTAAGTACGGAAGCCTTCGTGCGCCAGTCCTTACCTCGCACTTGGCTGGTTTTTATTTATAATGTTAAATTTTTCTTAATCTTTTGTCTTTTTTAAAAAATATTTAAAAATGTAACAAATAAGAAATTAAATAAAACGCATAATAAATACTACGTATATAAGTGAATCTCCTTTATTTTGTAAGACCGCCTTTTAAGCACCTGAATTATTATATTTTTTATAAATTAAAAATAACTAATAAATAGCATAAACTTAATAATTTTTATTTTTACCATGCCTACTTCCTCTCAACCCGCAGCACTCCTCTATAGCCATACAGTGCTGCCTAAATATGCTGATATTGGTTAGCACATGACAATTTTGTATCAATAACGTAAACAATTATTATTAAATGGTTATCTTGCACGCTTACTTGTGGAATCGATGTCAATAACTACAGAAAACTAACTTCATTGTGATCACAGAGATGGCGCGCACGCGGAGCAATTAAAGGTAGTATTATATCCTCCTGCCCATAGATGTCGCTTTTTACACACTTCTAGGGGTGAAGTTTATCTGGTGTTTTCTGTACCACCTCTCGTAAAGGCTATTTTAATACATTCCTAAGCTGAAATCTTTCTTGTATCCTTATTTAGGAAAACACCGGGCGAAGTGTGAAAGCTTTATAAAAACAAAGCTTCGTGTAGCTTATTTGTATCAGCTTAGTTTTCAAGGTTACGTAGTAAGTACCGTTCTATTAGTTTATAAACTAAGAAAATACAGAACTTTCTCTGCAAAAAAAAAGAAAAGATTTGCAAAAGCTAAGAAACTTTCAGGAATTGTATACTTTTTGTAGGTAAAGTCGCAATTTTAGATGTTGTAACGATACTAATTAAGTTTTTATTCAAATATATACTTTATAGTTACAACAACAGTCAGTTTAAAAAAAAAAAGTTTATTTCAAGTCTTTCAGGGAAGATCTTATTGTTACAAGTAAATCATTCTATATCATTTACGATCCCGACAACCTTTCCCCGTAAACTGAACGCGAGAAAGAAACAATTATGTCAGAGTCAATTAATGAATTCCGTTACAAAAAACAATTAACCAAATTACTTTACAACTAGGACTGTTGGAAACGCTTTCACACGTGCGGTAAGGGCTTCGTTTTATGCTACTCGTAGTGTACCATTTGCTTTGTCTTGTCAAGTAATTCATTGTCAGTTACGACCAGCTAGTATGATTTAGGAGAACTTGTGAATTTAGTGTTGGTACAGTATATTGCTGTTGAGTTTATGGTTTGTACCTATGCTAGAAAGATGTTGAGTAGAATTCTGTACAGTTTACATCGAACCTCATGAAAGTTCAAGGCATAAAAGTCGAATCACTTACTATTTTGTTTTGAACTATATGGCAATCGTTATCGCGCCTAGAATGTCACTTTGTTAAGATACTGGTGACGGTTTTCAAATTTTATTGAGTATTTAGAAAATAAATTTGTTTCTTCATTGAGCATTCTTGAACATGGGCCTTCAGGTCAACCAAAACACTTGTTCTATAAAATATTTTCGAGCCCCAATAATTTTGTAACATATATCATGATTTTTAGGGTACAGTAAGCCGAGACGGTTTAATCACCAACGCAGTATGTTTTTTGATGGAAATTATTACCATGCGTGGTCGTTTTGGCAATTAAGAGAACGAAGTCAGCCACTCGACCCTTAAAAGTGGATGACTTGAGATCCGCAAAAAACACTTTGTGGACTCAGCGAATGTGGCGGTTTGCCATGGGTATTTTTGGTACTCGTGTTCGGGTACATATTTTAAAATACACTGACTTAGGTGCTGATAAAAATGAATAAGGTTCTTGGTGTTGTATGTGAGGTTTTGTGTGTCAAATGTTTTCTGTTGATCTTGGGACAATTAATTGGGTATTTTTTTTAATAATAGGGCAATTGAAAGTAGAAGATATAGGTGAAATAAGGATATTTCAGTAAATTATCCCCCTGAATCCGCCCTTGTACCTATGTGTATGAAGTTTAAATAAACATGTCATAAACCTACCTCAAGAATATAGTGATAAAGAAGAGAAAAGAAAACTAGCAAAAATACTCAAATAAAAGATTACCGTTGGAGATATGTTAAGAGAGCCAAGTACGGCATACTTACAGAGAAAATAAAACTACGTGAAACTATTATAGAAAAGATTTAAAGTTAGGTAGGAGTAAAAATAAATAAGAAGATTGAAGTACGAAGGTAAACAAACAAAGTCAAGATAATTGAATCAAAATACCCGAATGACGCTGGCAGTAAAAATGGATCATCACTTTTTGGAGACAGTAGTAACCGCAGCACGCCTCTTCTTCAATGCAAAAGCGGCCGGCTTATTGGCCAGCACTGCCTCTTGTTTATCAGAGTCCAGCTTAGGCTCGCCAATAGATTTGAGCTCGCTTTGGGTGACGACTCGATGCTTGATCCCATCAGGCCCTTGTATGTGTATATGGCCTTGCTTAGTCCAGCAGATGGTGACGCCAAACTTTTCACGTGCCGCCATAAAAACCTGATGCCGCAACCTAGTCAAAAAATCTGATAAGGTTATACCAGAACCTTTCAATTTGGTTTTCGCATTCCAGATCTTGTCACGGATATCAACGTCCTGCAGCTTCACGAGAATGGGCCTGGGCTTGCCTGATTGCCCATTCTATGGCACCTCCGTATAGCGGCAACAGAAAACGCCTCCAGCTGCAGCTCATCACGCACAACATCAGCAACCACCAGCGCCGTCTTTTCCTTGCTCACCTCAGCAACACCATGGATAAGGAGCATTTTCCGACGACCCCTCATCTCAAGTGCATCAACTACTCCAGCAACCGCCTCCATTTGTCGTTGAAGACAGCTAAGGGCCTGGAGCACGAAGGTTT
The DNA here is from genome assembly GCA_964057195.1 of Orthosia cruda. Lineage (NCBI taxonomy): Eukaryota > Metazoa > Arthropoda > Insecta > Lepidoptera > Noctuidae > Orthosia > Orthosia cruda. The sequence goes on from OZ059826.1 coordinate 30,926,507, forward strand.
TGAACGACGTATAGTCAGCCGCTAGTTCATTTGGATTGCTGGCTGCTGTGCTGGATGTTCTGGCCAGTTCTGCCTCAAATTTTGACATTCTGTCTTGAAATTGGGTCATGAATTCAGCCATTGACCCCTTCAGTGATTCCACTGTTTATATTGTGTATTTATAATCAGCGAAATTTCGAAATAATACAAACTAGCAGGTAGCTATCATTAAACAGTATAATACATATAAAATTATGTAAACTAACTATTAATATTAAATTATAATTTATAAAATTTCCAATGAGCAATTTTTTTCGTGCCTACTGTCGCAACTACCCGCCGCCGAAGATAATAGCTACGGGGTAGTGTTCTTTTTCTTCAATTGTTGACACAATTTTTGTCTTACACACGTTTAATTGAGTGGACTATTGGAGAAACGCTTTAAAAGTAAGGTTGGCTTCTTGGCACATATATATGAGTATTATAAAGTACAAGGTGACCCTAGCTAAGAATAGGTGGCCCCTTTCTAAGGGTGTCATAAGAAGCAACTAAGGGATTTATATAAGTAGTTGGTTGGACGACAGCGACAAGTTAATGTAATCTCGTAATCCGCTTTGGTCCGCGTTTTCTAATGAGGAAACGTCAACTTCCCAAAAGAACTAAAAAGGGAAGAATTTGTCATGTTTCTTAATCCGCCGCACTAATTTAGATAGATAGATTAATCATTTATTTAGTGCACACAAAAGACACAGCACAACACACAAAATCATAATTAAATTATTACAATTTGTGCCAACATAAAAAGAAAAAGGAAACCATACTTACGAAATAAAAAACTTTTTTACAAAAAAATACTACCGACTTCCAAATAAGAAAACTACAAAGTAAAAAATAACTTTATTTTTGGAAGTCGGTGTCCATAACGCAAAAAAATGGTACTTAGCAGAGACACCGACTTCCAAAAATAAAGTTATTTTTTACTTTGTAGTTTTCTTATTTGGAAGTCGGTAGTATTTTATTGTAAAAAAGTTTTTTATTTCGTAAGTATGGTTTCCTTTTTCTTTTTATGTTGGCACAAATTGTAATAATTTAATTATGATTTTGTGTGTTGTGCTGTGTCTTTTGTGTGCACTAAATAAATGATTAATCTATCTATCTAAATTAGTGCGGCGGATTAAGAAACATGACAAATTCTTCCCTTATTAGTTCTTTTGGGAAGTTGACGTTTCCTCATTAGAAAACGCGGACCAAAGCGGATTACGAGATTACATTAACTTGTCGCTGTCGTCCAACCAACTACTTATATAAATCCCTTAGTTGCTTCTTATGACACCCTTAGAAAGGGGCCACCTATTCTTAGCTAGGGTCACCTTGTACTTTATAATACTCATATATATGTGCCAAGAAGCCAACCTTACTTTTAAAGCGTTTCTCCAATAGTCCACTCAATTAAACGTGTGTAAGACAAAAATTGTGTCAACAATTGAAGAAAAAGAACACTACCCCGTAGCTATTATCTTCGGCGGCGGGTAGTTGCGACAGTAGGCACGAAAAAAATTGCTCATTGGAAATTTTATAAATTATAATTTAATATTAATAGTTAGTTTACATAATTTTATATGTATTATACTGTTTAATGATAGCTACCTGCTAGTTTGTATTATTTCGAAATTTCGCTGATTATAAATACACAATATAAACAGTGGAATCACTGAAGGGGTCAATGGCTGAATTCATGACCCAATTTCAAGACAGAATGTCAAAATTTGAGGCAGAACTGGCCAGAACATCCAGCACAGCAGCCAGCAATCCAAATGAACTAGCGGCTGACTATACGTCGTTCAAAACCTTCGTGCTCCAGGCCCTTAGCTGTCTTCAACGACAAATGGAGGCGGTTGCTGGAGTAGTTGATGCACTTGAGATGAGGGGTCGTCGGAAAATGCTCCTTATCCATGGTGTTGCTGAGGTGAGCAAGGAAAAGACGGCGCTGGTGGTTGCTGATGTTGTGCGTGATGAGCTGCAGCTGGAGGCGTTTTCTGTTGCCGCTATACGGAGGTGCCATAGAATGGGCAATCAGGCAAGCCCAGGCCCATTCTCGTGAAGCTGCAGGACGTTGATATCCGTGACAAGATCTGGAATGCGAAAACCAAATTGAAAGGTTCTGGTATAACCTTATCAGATTTTTTGACTAGGTTGCGGCATCAGGTTTTTATGGCGGCACGTGAAAAGTTTGGCGTCACCATCTGCTGGACTAAGCAAGGCCATATACACATACAAGGGCCTGATGGGATCAAGCATCGAGTCGTCACCCAAAGCGAGCTCAAATCTATTGGCGAGCCTAAGCTGGACTCTGATAAACAAGAGGCAGTGCTGGCCAATAAGCCGGCCGCTTTTGCATTGAAGAAGAGGCGTGCTGCGGTTACTACTGTCTCCAAAAAGTGATGATCCATTTTTACTGCCAGCGTCATTCGGGTATTTTGATTCAATTATCTTGACTTTGTTTGTTTACCTTCGTACTTCAATCTTCTTATTTATTTTTACTCCTACCTAACTTTAAATCTTTTCTATAATAGTTTCACGTAGTTTTATTTTCTCTGTAAGTATGCCGTACTTGGCTCTCTTAACATATCTCCAACGGTAATCTTTTATTTGAGTATTTTTGCTAGTTTTCTTTTCTCTTCTTTATCACTATATTCTTGAGGTAGGTTTATGACATGTTTATTTAAACTTCATACACATAGGTACAAGGGCGGATTCAGGGGGATAATTTACTGAAATATCCTTATTTCACCTATATCTTCTACTTTCAATTGCCCTATTATTAAAAAAAATACCCAATTAATTGTCCCAAGATCAACAGAAAACATTTGACACACAAAACCTCACATACAACACCAAGAACCTTATTCATTTTTATCAGCACCTAAGTCAGTGTATTTTAAAATATGTACCCGAACACGAGTACCAAAAATACCCATGGCAAACCGCCACATTCGCTGAGTCCACAAAGTGTTTTTTGCGGATCTCAAGTCATCCACTTTTAAGGGTCGAGTGGCTGACTTCGTTCTCTTAATTGCCAAAACGACCACGCATGGTAATAATTTCCATCAAAAAACATACTGCGTTGGTGATTAAACCGTCTCGGCTTACTGTACCCTAAAAATCATGATATATGTTACAAAATTATTGGGGCTCGAAAATATTTTATAGAACAAGTGTTTTGGTTGACCTGAAGGCCCATGTTCAAGAATGCTCAATGAAGAAACAAATTTATTTTCTAAATACTCAATAAAATTTGAAAACCGTCACCAGTATCTTAACAAAGTGACATTCTAGGCGCGATAACGATTGCCATATAGTTCAAAACAAAATAGTAAGTGATTCGACTTTTATGCCTTGAACTTTCATGAGGTTCGATGTAAACTGTACAGAATTCTACTCAACATCTTTCTAGCATAGGTACAAACCATAAACTCAACAGCAATATACTGTACCAACACTAAATTCACAAGTTCTCCTAAATCATACTAGCTGGTCGTAACTGACAATGAATTACTTGACAAGACAAAGCAAATGGTACACTACGAGTAGCATAAAACGAAGCCCTTACCGCACGTGTGAAAGCGTTTCCAACAGTCCTAGTTGTAAAGTAATTTGGTTAATTGTTTTTTGTAACGGAATTCATTAATTGACTCTGACATAATTGTTTCTTTCTCGCGTTCAGTTTACGGGGAAAGGTTGTCGGGATCGTAAATGATATAGAATGATTTACTTGTAACAATAAGATCTTCCCTGAAAGACTTGAAATAAACTTTTTTTTTTTAAACTGACTGTTGTTGTAACTATAAAGTATATATTTGAATAAAAACTTAATTAGTATCGTTACAACATCTAAAATTGCGACTTTACCTACAAAAAGTATACAATTCCTGAAAGTTTCTTAGCTTTTGCAAATCTTTTCTTTTTTTTTGCAGAGAAAGTTCTGTATTTTCTTAGTTTATAAACTAATAGAACGGTACTTACTACGTAACCTTGAAAACTAAGCTGATACAAATAAGCTACACGAAGCTTTGTTTTTATAAAGCTTTCACACTTCGCCCGGTGTTTTCCTAAATAAGGATACAAGAAAGATTTCAGCTTAGGAATGTATTAAAATAGCCTTTACGAGAGGTGGTACAGAAAACACCAGATAAACTTCACCCCTAGAAGTGTGTAAAAAGCGACATCTATGGGCAGGAGGATATAATACTACCTTTAATTGCTCCGCGTGCGCGCCATCTCTGTGATCACAATGAAGTTAGTTTTCTGTAGTTATTGACATCGATTCCACAAGTAAGCGTGCAAGATAACCATTTAATAATAATTGTTTACGTTATTGATACAAAATTGTCATGTGCTAACCAATATCAGCATATTTAGGCAGCACTGTATGGCTATAGAGGAGTGCTGCGGGTTGAGAGGAAGTAGGCATGGTAAAAATAAAAATTATTAAGTTTATGCTATTTATTAGTTATTTTTAATTTATAAAAAATATAATAATTCAGGTGCTTAAAAGGCGGTCTTACAAAATAAAGGAGATTCACTTATATACGTAGTATTTATTATGCGTTTTATTTAATTTCTTATTTGTTACATTTTTAAATATTTTTTAAAAAAGACAAAAGATTAAGAAAAATTTAACATTATAAATAAAAACCAGCCAAGTGCGAGGTAAGGACTGGCGCACGAAGGCTTCCGTACTTAGTAAATTGCGGTTTACGATTTATAACGTATTAAAAAAAACATACAGGGGGTGGGGGGGAAACACATTTAACCACTTTGGAAGTGTCTCTCGTGCAAACTATTTTTGAAGACCTATCCATAGATACCCCATACGTACGGGTTAGATGAAAAAAAAAATTGAGTTTCAGTTCTAACTATGGGGACCCCCAATTTTTTTTGTTTTTTTCTAATTTCGTGTAAAAATCTCAATGCAGTTCACAGAATACATCTACTTACCAAGTTTCAACAGCATAGTTCTTATAGTTTTGGAAAAAAGTGACTGCGACATACGGACGGACAGACAGACAGACAGACATGAAGAAACTATAAGGGGTCCATTTTTTTCCCTTTGGCTACGGAACCCTAAAAATAGCCCACCGGTATCGGGAACATAAAAAAACAGAACAGTATTATTTATTATTCTTGTGGTATTAATCACAGAACAGAAAAAACGACAGGTATTAATTAATACAGTAAACCAATTTAGATTAACAAATATTTATTTACTGAAAAAACTGATACAGTTTTGAATACTTCAAAAGAGAACCAACAGTTACTCGCGTTTGAAACAAACAGAACAACAATTTACATCTCTTGAAATTTTTCAAAACTGTTTACAGAAAACAATTAACTTTAAAAAAACTTAACTGTTGATTGTGGGATTATGACGGAGAGGGTAAACTTTATTTTCTATGACTTCTAATCTTGATATCATTAATTTATCATATTATTAAAACAAATTGCAATGGTTGCAAATCTTATCCTGGCTTGGCGATGAGCTTTGGTTAGTTCATATTTTTGGGCAGGTTTATAATTATAGATCCCAGTTGCATGTAAATGTCTACGGACAGTGGTAAGCGAAATGCCATGTCTTTTAGCACCCGATCGGGTGGTTCTAAAATAATTCGTGGTTTGGGTGTTCACAATATCACAATGTCGGCTGGATTGATTTGTGTAATCGATCGGACATAGCCCTTGGCTGTTACACTTCATTTCTCCAGTTTCTTGATACCGGCGCACCCATAAACGAACTGTTTTTCTCTATAAATAAATAAATTAAAGAGTTAGATTTCTAATGGCAAAATTTTTTAATATAAATGGGAAATTATTAATTTAATATTAATTAATCATTATTAATTTAATATTTCTGGGCACTTTTCCTATTGACAGCGATGTGGACGAATTTTTTGACGCCCCGTAATTGTACATATTTTTATTGTTATTTAAGTTTTATTATTAGTTTGTTATAATATGAGCCAACACCTAAACGGCAAGATTGCAGCGACCTAGAAACAGTGCATGGAAACAGCCTTACACGTGTAGCCTAAAGCGCTGACGCCGCACAGTGACGTAGGTCATACGATGCACCTGTTTACCGGATGCAGGTGTTTTTCTAGAAAATAAGTAATTATGTGAACTTTAGCGACTCATTCTGTATCTAGTATCGATCGGAGTAGGAATTCTATTTTTAGTTATAATTAACATTGTTATTTTACTTTAATTAAAGATAGTTTAAAAATCATTGTTTTTTTTTGGGTCCTCCGACAGCGACGTACATATTTGGCGCAGTCGGTAGGATACTCGAGGCGTCTCGAGTTAAGCTAGATAGAGCTTTTCTTATATCGAATACCGTCCCGCTAATTCGCTACCGCCGTCGTGAGCGATCGCGATCACCAAGTATCCTGAACAAGAACCTGACGTCCTGCGCGGAGGAGAAATCCAGACATCGATCCCAGAGGTACCAAAATGCAGCTTATGTAAGTACACTGACCATCGTCTCCGTGAATTGCTTTCAATTCCCTTCCCCCTTATCTATAGTGGTTAATTTTAATAGCAATAATTTTTCACCCTAAGCAGTCTACGCCAGAAGGGCCGTCGCGCTCTAGATTAGCACGTAGGATAGATATAGACCTAAATAGAGATATCAGTGTAGATATGGATACTACAGTTGATACGTTAGAGAATTCATTAAGGTTAGAGAGTTTTGGACCTGTCATAATGTCCGACCCCGATCTAATTTTAAGGCCTTACGGTTAGTTCCAGATTTCGACGGTAATCCACACATCTTACCAAGATTTATACATCTTTGCGATCAAATTGCTGCTGAGTATCTAGAAGCTAACCCCGAAAATGCGTTGGCTAAGCTATGTTTAATAAACGGCATTTTAAATAAAATAACTGGACCAGCTGAACGTATTATAAATTCAAACGGCATATCTGAAGATTGGGATAGTATTAAAACAGCAATATTTTCTCAGTTAAAACTTCAAAAATAATTGCTGATCTGACGGTGGAGATGTTATAGTATGAGCCAACACCTAAACGACAAGATTGTAGCGACCTAGAAACAGTGCATGGAAACAGCCTTACACGTGTAGCCTAAAGCGCTGACGCCGCACAGTGACGTAGGTCATACGATGCCCCTGTTTACCGGGTGCAGGTGTTTTTCTAGAAAATAAGTAATTATGTGAACTTTAGCGACTCATTCTGTATCTAGTATCGATCGGAATAGGAATTCTATTTTTAATTATAATTAACATTGTAATTTTACTTTAATTAAAGATAGTTTAAAATCATTTTGTTTTATTTGGGTCCTCCGAAAGCGACGTACATATTTAGTTTATAAATATTAATGTAATGGCTGTAAATGTAGTAATGGCAATTGAAAGTAGAAGATATAGGTGAAATAAGGATATTTCAGTAAATTATCCCCCTGAATCCGCCCTTGTACCTATGTGTATGAAGTTTAAATAAACATGTCATAAACCTACCTCAAGAATATAGTGATAAAGAAGAGAAAAGAAAACTAGCAAAAATACTCAAATAAAAGATTACCGTTGGAGATATGTTAAGAGAGCCAAGTACGGCATACTTACAGAGAAAATAAAACTACGTGAAACTATTATAGAAAAGATTTAAAGTTAGGTAGGAGTAAAAATAAATAAGAAGATTGAAGTACGAAGGTAAACAAACAAAGTCAAGATAATTGAATCAAAATACCCGAATGACGCTGGCAGTAAAAATGGATCATCACTTTTTGGAGACAGTAGTAACCGCAGCACGCCTCTTCTTCAATGCAAAAGCGGCCGGCTTATTGGCCAGCACTGCCTCTTGTTTATCAGAGTCCAGCTTAGGCTCGCCAATAGATTTGAGCTCGCTTTGGGTGACGACTCGATGCTTGATCCCATCAGGCCCTTGTATGTGTATATGGCCTTGCTTAGTCCAGCAGATGGTGACGCCAAACTTTTCACGTGCCGCCATAAAAACCTGATGCCGCAACCTAGTCAAAAAATCTGATAAGGTTATACCAGAACCTTTCAATTTGGTTTTCGCATTCCAGATCTTGTCACGGATATCAACGTCCTGCAGCTTCACGAGAATGGGCCTGGGCTTGCCTGATTGCCCATTCTATGGCACCTCCGTATAGCGGCAACAGAAAACGCCTCCAGCTGCAGCTCATCACGCACAACATCAGCAACCACCAGCGCCGTCTTTTCCTTGCTCACCTCAGCAACACCATGGATAAGGAGCATTTTCCGACGACCCCTCATCTCAAGTGCATCAACTACTCCAGCAACCGCCTCCATTTGTCGTTGAAGACAGCTAAGGGCCTGGAGCACGAAGGTTTTGAACGACGTATAGTCAGCCGCTAGTTCATTTGGATTGCTGGCTGCTGTGCTGGATGTTCTGGCCAGTTCTGCCTCAAATTTTGACATTCTGTCTTGAAATTGGGTCATGAATTCAGCCATTGACCCCTTCAGTGATTCCACTGTTTATATTGTGTATTTATAATCAGCGAAATTTCGAAATAATACAAACTAGCAGGTAGCTATCATTAAACAGTATAATACATATAAAATTATGTAAACTAACTATTAATATTAAATTATAATTTATAAAATTTCCAATGAGCAATTTTTTTCGTGCCTACTGTCGCAACTACCCGCCGCCGAAGATAATAGCTACGGGGTAGTGTTCTTTTTCTTCAATTGTTGACACAATTTTTGTCTTACACACGTTTAATTGAGTGGACTATTGGAGAAACGCTTTAAAAGTAAGGTTGGCTTCTTGGCACATATATATGAGTATTATAAAGTACAAGGTGACCCTAGCTAAGAATAGGTGGCCCCTTTCTAAGGGTGTCATAAGAAGCAACTAAGGGATTTATATAAGTAGTTGGTTGGACGACAGCGACAAGTTAATGTAATCTCGTAATCCGCTTTGGTCCGCGTTTTCTAATGAGGAAACGTCAACTTCCCAAAAGAACTAATAAGGGAAGAATTTGTCATGTTTCTTAATCCGCCGCACTAATTTAGATAGATAGATTAATCATTTATTTAGTGCACACAAAAGACACAGCACAACACACAAAATCATAATTAAATTATTACAATTTGTGCCAACATAAAAAGAAAAAGGAAACCATACTTACGAAATAAAAAACTTTTTTACAAAAAAATACTACCGACTTCCAAATAAGAAAACTACAAAGTAAAAAATAACTTTATTTTTGGAAGTCGGTGTCCATAACGCAAAAAAATGGTACTTAGCAGAGACACCGACTTCCAAAAATAAAGTTATTTTTTACTTTGTAGTTTTCTTATTTGGAAGTCGGTAGTATTTTATTGTAAAAAAGTTTTTATTTATCACTTTTTAGTTTTACCTACCTAATAGGTAAGTTGTTAAGTACCTATAATCTATATATATAAAAGAAGAAACTGACTGACTGACTGACTGACTGACTGACTGATCGATCAACGCACAGCCTAAACCGCTAGGCCTAGAAAAATGAAATTTGGCAGAAAGGTTCCTCATGTGGTGTAAGTGAGCACTAAGAAAGGATTTTTGGAAATTCCACCCCTAAGGGGGTAAAAAGAGGGTTGAAAGTTTGTATGAAATTTCTACAGTTTGTAAGTTGGGCACGTGAAATTTTAGATTTACTTTCTTGGTTGATAAAAAGAATTAAATTATTTATTAGTTTTTGGATATTCGGCCCCTGAGGGGGTAAAAAGGGGGTTGAAAGTTTGTATGAAGTTTTTACAGTTTGCAAATTGGACAAATGAAATTTTACATTGCGCTCTTGGTTGATAGAAATAATTAATGTGTTTATTGGTTTTTCTAAATTCCAACCCTAAGGGGGTAAAAAGGGGGTTGAAAGTTTGCATGTAATTTCAACAGTTTTTAAGATGGAAACTTGAAATTTTAGATTTACGCTCTTGGTTGATAAGAAGAATTAATTCATATATTTGTTTTTGGAAATTCGTCCCCTAAGGGGGTAAAAAGGGGGTTGAAAGTTTGTATGAAGTTTTTACAGTTTGCAAATTGGACAAATGAAATTTTACATTGCGCTCTTGGTTGATAGAAATAATTAATGTGTTTATTGGTTTTTCTAAATTCCAACCCTAAGGGGGTAAAAAGGGGGTTGAAAGTTTGCATGTAATTTCAACAGTTTTTAAGATGGAAACTTGAAATTTTAGATTTACGCTCTTGGTTGATAAGAAGAATTAATTCATATATTTGTTTTTGGAAATTCGTCCCCTAAGGGGGTAAAAAGGGGGTTGAAAGTTTGTATATAATTTCTACAGTTTGAAAGTTGGACAATTGAAATTTTATATTTTCGCTTTTGGTTCATAAATAGAATTTATTTATTTATTGGTTTTTGGAAATTCGTCCCCTAAGGGGGTAAAAAAGGGGTTGAAAGTTTGTATGTAATTTCTACAGTTTGAAAGTTGGACACGTGAAATTTTAGATTTAATCTCTATGTAGATAAAAAAAACCATGTATTTATTAGTTTTTGGAAATTTTACCCCTATGGGGATAAAATAGGGGTTTTAACGTTATATGAAATTTCTTCGGTTTGGAAGGTAAAACCTCTAAAATTGTAGGTTTTCGCTCCTGATTAATAAAAAAACAATGAGTTTAATTATTGCCGGAAATGCTACCCCTAACGGGGCTAAAAAGGGGGTTGAAATTTTGTATGTAATTTCTATAGTTTGTAAGTTAGAGTTGGAGTTGATAAAAAGAATTCATGTAATTATTAGGTTTTAGAAATTCTACCCCTAACGGGAAATAAAGTAGGGGTTCAAATTTTATATGAAATTTCTTCGGTTTGCAAAGTTAAATATCAAAATAGTAGGTTTACGCTCTTGATTAATAAAAAAAGTAATGAGTTTATTGATTTCCGAAAATTCTACCCCTAATGGAGGTAAAAGGTGGCAATTTGTTGGGCTTATATATTTGAAACTTGGCATCAATACTAACAGCAAATATTTCATATTTTTTTTATTGATTTTAAAGTAAAGGTTGTCAAAACATGTTTTTCAAAACTACTCCTAAAATACGATATAAGGGATGTTAAAGTTTGTATGGAAAATCTCATTTCTTGGATTAATAAACTTGAAACTTGGGACAAATACTAACCTAATTAAATAATAAAGGATATCATTATTAGTTTTTCGAAACTACCCCTAAAAGATGATTAGGGGGTGTTGAAGTTCTTGGTTTAATAAACTTGAAATTTGGCACAAATACTAACCTTAATAAATAATGTGAGTTGCTATTAGTTATTCGTTTGTCGGAACTATCCCCAAAATACTATTCAGGGGGTGATCAAGATTTTTGAAGTATTTTATTACACATAGCTTCTTTTAATGATGTAGGTGAGCACTTAGGAGGGACTTTTGGAAATTCAACCTTTAAAGAGACATTTATTTGTATAAAAACTTTTTTACAAAAAAATATTACTGACTTCCAACTAAAAACACTACAAAGTGAAAAATAAATTTCTTTTTCGATGTCGGTGTCTTTGGTAGGTACCAATTTTTTTCGTTATGGACACCGATTTCGAAAAAGAAAGTTATTTTTCACTTTGTAGTGTTTTTATTTGGATATCGGTAGTATTTTTTTGTAAAATAGATTTTTATTTTTCACTTTTTAGGTGGACCTAATAGGCAATTTGCCTTACAAGGTACTTAATTATTTTTTGTGTATGTTCTCCTATATCTCCGTCAAACAACACTGTACAAACGGTCCAGTTCGGTAGTTCCAAATCGAGGAAGAGGTCATCTTAGTACCGTAAGATTCTTCAAAAAACCGTTGACACACCTAAAACATCTTCTGGGGGTAATTCTGAAAAACTAATGATGGCAATTTATTATTGTCCAATGAATAAGATTTTTAACCGATTTTCCAAAAAGGAGGAGGTACTCTGTACTCTAAATCCTAACTTAAACCGTAGATATCTCCGATATCTCATTTATTATTGATTTTACAATAGCTTATTTTTGATCGCCTACACTAACTGCACATAATTTAGTTGAATAAAATACGAAATCATGCGAACGAAGTCGCGGGCGGAGTGCTAGTGCTAGAATAGATTACCCCAATATCATGAAACTGAACATAACCGGTGAAATGAGAGTGTACAAAGGTGAACTGTAATTATCTGTGTACCCCTTTAGAGCGTAATGGCGTGATGTTATGTTATGAAATGAATGCGATTGCAGCAATCCCGAAAGATTTGCCGTCATTTATTGAACAGTTCTGTTGTATATCGCCGAAGTCCTTCATCAGATCTTCACCGAACAGAGGACAGATTAATTCGTCCCCGGAAGGGCCCAATGTTATATGACAACATTATAGGAAATTTCAAATTGTACATGAATCATACGGTGTAACGTTACAAATTTGTCATGTCACGGTTGGCGGTGCGCCGCGGACAAACATGAATTAACTGAAACAAGTAATTATGGAGTGGGGCCATTTTTTATCGTCATTTTTATCACGCCGCTGTCTGCGCGCCAGAATACTCTTGGTATTAGTTGAAACGTTGCGAATAACATACCTAATATGAATATTCTGCATAATATGATACATTGTGCATGTACATTTTTTTAATAGCATTGGATAACATTTCTTCAAGTGTCAATTAGAAGATACAATAGAAATTACCATTGTTTTTATCCGATTTGGCAATAGGGACAGTTATGAGGATGTTATTTTTGTATCTACCACTTTAAAGACAGCATTCAATTTAGGATTGTTGTAAATCGTTCTTTAATTAAATATCCATTTAGCACTAATCGAAACCTATGTAATCTACGAATACAGATTAAAATTGTTAAATTAAATGACTCCATAAACATATAATTACAAGCGCGTCAGTGAATTGAATGATAGCTGACACGTTATTACGAAAAGTTAATGGGGTTTAGTCATTTTCCAATAAATATTTCCGGTGGGTGTATTAATTATTGAGTGACTCTGGGTTTGGGGTGATATGTCATGCCAATATCCAATTTTCTTCGAGAACGTTAACCCACGTTAACGTTAACTTCATTTAAATTTAATGAATATTGAACGAGGAAATACTCTTTTTTTCGAGGAGTATAATAATATTTACAAAGAAATAAATTTGTTGTTTTGTCTCGAACGATGAAAAAAAAGTGGTACGTTATCCTGATGTCAGAACGTCTGACCACTTTCTTTATGCGTTATTTCGCTGCCAATCAAGGTACTAAATATTTGATGTTAGGTAACAAATATTAGCGTAGTACATTTTGGTATTTTATAAACTTCAAATATCTCTATTGGTTATCGTTATTAGAGATGAGAGGATAAATTGTGAATATTTTCTTAATACTTCCTAAGCGAAATGTACCAAAAAATTGTGAGCTCTTCATTTAATTCTAAAACCTATCAATGTTGGCCGTATTTTTTTATAAAACTAGAGTTTTATTTTAACCCTGGTAGTTTCTCGTGGTTATTTTTACAAACATATGTATAAACTCACTTAAACAAACAGCAACACCTGGTACAAATATCTGTAGACTGAGTTATTTTATGTTCCCATTCAGCCATTTTTCTTTCCCCAAATTCGAGTAAGGTGTCACTTTATTCTCAATGTATTCCATTTCAAATCCAATAAACATAGGATTATTTCCTCATAAACAAAGGAACAATTACTCATACTCTCGTATAAGACAAGGTATACAAATTACGTCAACGCAAAAGCCAGGTTTTACTATAACGCCGCGTCTGATGAAAACGTCTCTCCAGCATCCGTGTGCTTAGTGTATAAGCTGACAGAAGGATTAAAGACGCGCGCCAGGCAGAGTAACCTACCAACATTCACTTTTGTAAGCATTGTGACTCGAAACGCATTTATGTACCTACATTTGAATGAGGAAATAATGTTTTCCAAACCCAGAAAGTTTGATAGCGCGTTTCTGAATTCAGAGTTAAGAACACGCCAAATCCTACTTTAATGCCAAATTTTGCCAGGTTTCCAGGCTAAAGTACAGATTGACAAAAACTCAAATTCAAAAATCGGTGATTTGTTTGAAAAATAATAACCAGGAAGATTACTTTGGTACTTGTACTTATTCTGTGGCTATGGATCTCATCCAAATATGTGTAGCACTTTTTAAGACTCCCCAGAAAAGTTGCCAAGTACCTGCCCAAAAAAGATGATAACGCTGTAATAATGAAGTGAACTCAAGAACCTCTATAGTAGGAATATCTTATTATCTACGGAAGCAACTCGCCTATGGTCATAATGCGAGTGAAATTCTCATTTAATAAAATATTAACAAATCGTTCACGATTTACAAATATTACTTAAGGCCGTACCCTGACCAAAAAATCAGAATGAGATATGAACATTCCTATTGGCCTAGCGGCACTGGTGGCGCATGAATTACAGTAGTGAATACGCCAGATTTTAGAAAAAAATCTTTATAAAATCGAATATTGGTCTTTTGAAAAAAGTAAAACTTACAAAATGTTTGTTATCAAATTGTCTATCCATTAGTTTTAGTACAAAAAATTATTAATTAACACTTTATGAGGAGATGCATGTTATCAATCATTATTTCTCATTTTTATGATTTTGTTGGAAGGAGATTAGTGAAACATATACTACACGTAAAAAAAAAAAGAATTCTACAATTTTGGAATCAATAATATGTAGTAATTTAATGTATTTTTATTAGTTGTTATTTCATTTTAAATAACGAGTAGATAGCTCCTAAAAACTGCACGAAAAACGGCTAGCGCGGCGTTTTGCTCGGGGTAGCCTTAACAAAAGACCGAAGTAAAATCCCCCACACAATCCCACACTGAAATATCATCTCAACCTTTTTGTGAAACGTATAACGTATAATGTAAACACGAATTACGCATTACATCAGATAAGACATACCTACCGCCGGTTGAATATTAAAACCCTTCACAATGTTTCAAAGATCACAACAGCTAATTATGTTGAATATTTTGGATGTTGATCTTTGTTACCATGTAATAAGGGTCATAGGGGTTGTATATGTAAGTTTTTCATGCGAAACGAAAGCTCGCGACATAATTGTGACTGTACCCGGAAGTTAATTGCGTATTCGTTGTCAAGCCACGGGTTGGGGATCATTCAAGCCTCGGATCATATAAATAAGGGAGATAAGACGCGGAGGCTTTACATACATCCGTAATTATGTTCCAGCGATGCTTGCGGGATGAGATTTAAGGAGCGTCCTCACTGAAAGCATTCACGTGTAATGAACATTCGACGTCGAAAATTCGAGTGGTGTGGACGTTGAGCCGAGCATTACAAAACTTGCACGCAAGCGCGAACTTCGGCCGGTGTGGACGTCGCACCGATTTTTGCCGAAACGGCTCGCATTCGAATGTTTACACAAATAAAAAGCTCGAAAGCGAGCTCTCAGATAATGAAATGAATGATTATATAATTATGTAGGAATATTACTGGCCACTTGTAAGCAAGGAACACTTGATCTTAAGTGTATGCGACCTTCTAGGTCAATCGTATTATCGAATGAATGACATTTAACGAGATCGTATTGGAATGCTCCAAGCTCGCAAGGAAATCGCAAAAACGGAAAAATAATAATAACGATATGCCACATAGTTATTTGCGGGAGACTGGTGCCTGAGCTAAGTCGTAACCTGTATTTCAGGACACCAGAGACTCCCCCCTAAAGGCAAAATATTAAAAAAAAACAAATTATACATATCATCAAAATCTACTATTATAGCTAGAAAATTCTTAGCAAAAGTAATTTATTTTTATGTTACAAGTGCAAACATTTAATTGGAAGGTTTTATTTCTTATTTATTTATTTTTAGGAACACCAATTTTCAGATTAGATATATTTCCTTTTTTTATTATGTGAAGTAAGAGTGGCGGTGTATGTATATGAGAGTTTGTGTTTGTGTGTGTGAGTGTGTGTTTGTGTATGTGGTGTTGAGAGAGTGATAAGTTATGTGAGTGGGTTCAAAAAGTATGGTGTGGTAGGATATATTTACGTTTTTATGACGAGCAGCTCTTCTGTTTTTGTGTAGTCCAACTTTAGTAGCCATTTAGTTAACGTAAGTTTACATTTAGATTTATTGTAATGGAAAAAATCTAATTCTTTATTTAATTTATTATAGAGTTCGGGTCCTCGGAAAGTATAAAATTTTTGGGCAAAGCCAGTTTTACATTTAATGGTGCTACATACGTCGTAATGCCTCCTAGTGGTTAATTTAGAAAGAATAAAAGAGGGTGGATCTGAATGTTGCCGGAGAACAGTAAGGCCCGGACTCCACCAAAGCGGAGATGTGCGGAGAAGTCCAAAGCGGAGAGGAGATGTTTTTCAAACAACCAATAGAATTTCGTTATTCACACATCTTTCGTCTCCGCTTTGGACTTCTCCGCACATCTCCGCTTTGGTGGAGTCCCGGCCTAAAGAGGACGTAAAGCTGTCTGACAGTTAAAACCTCAGCTTCCTGATATAGTGTGGTAGTGGGGTAGAGTCGTGGTTTAGAAAGGCCAACTTTTAGAATCAGCCTTTGGGCCCGCTCTATTTCCAACATTTTAGTTTTGACGGCACCTCCCCATGTTGTTACACAATATATCAAGATAGATTGAACAAGGGCAATGTATACCATTTTTTGTGGTTTACCACTTGCTACATGTCTAAGCTGTTTCAAGATAAAAATAAGTTTTCGTACTCTTTTAGATAAGTTGTGAATGTGTTCGTCAAAGGACAATCTTTTATCAATGATTACACCCAAGTAACGAATACTTTGTGTTGGCTGTATAGTTGAGCAGCTACATTGATTCAAAGGAGGAAATGAACACTGATGAACATAAATGGGAGGCTTGTCTTGTAAGAAGGTTTCAGCGCTCCTTATTGCAAAAGGTATGTATTTTGTTTTATCTGCGTTAAGTGTGAGCGAGTTTGCAGCGAGCCAGTGGCAGACCGTGTTCAGGCCTTTTTGAGCTAAAGAATATACTTCTTCCCAAGAATTTCCCGTGAAAGTAAGAGTTGTGTCATCTGCATACGATATTATTTTGCAGTTTTCAAGATTAAGCTGACATAGCTCATTTATATAGCATAGAAACAAAGTCATGTCATGTCATTGATTAAATTGGTATTCGATAAAATTTACAATGAAAACTAAATTAAATTATTAATCGAAATTATATAAAATGTCAAGTTATATTATTCACAACATAACAAAAGTTTTAGAGAGCATTGGTGGTCCAGTGGGGTACATATTAGAATATCGAAGATTAAAATACCTACGGATAAAATGCCACAGTTCAAAACATCGAAAATTAAAATAACGATTATATCAAAATATCGAAAATTGTTACATCTAAGCATAAAATGTCTAAGATTAGAATGCCGACTGATTAAAATATCGACTGATTCAAAATGTCGATAGTCATTATACCTATGTTCAAAATGTCAACATTCAAAACACCTAAGTTAAAAATACCTACTCGTTAGAATATCGAAAAAAAAAATATTTATGTGGTATGAATGAAAAAATTTAGGTAGATTTGAAATTGTCACACTCTGCCTACGCATTGATATTAGTCATTAGTTTGTCCTCCACTGCAAACATTTAACGTATTGTGTAGCGAATATTATCATGTCGGAAAACGGATTGGTAGTTTTCAAGCGCTCGCCGGCCGCTGCCGCGGCACCGCTCGCTTCGCTCTCTCGGCTCGCGCGCGGTTGGTCTCAGTTCTAACCTAACCTAACCTATTTGTCAGTCTGCTGCTGAATGTTGTCACCATTGTCTAATTATCTAGTCGCAGGCAGATTGTAGGTATGATTCGTTTATTATTATGCGGGTTTTCGCAATATCCGAAATATCAAATTACCCTGTGTAACACATAATAAATATCGATATTTTGGACATTCGATACTTTGTATTTCGATATTTGGGGCATTCGATACTCTGTACTTTCGATATTTAGGTCTTTCGATGTCACTTTTGTCGATAATTAGATTTTAGATATATTGGACGTAGGTTATCTAACCATTCGACATTATAAACTTTCGTTATTTTAATTTTCGGTTAAATGGTCATTCGATATTTAAATTTTCGATGGTTTGAACAGTGACATTTTAACCGTAGGTATTTTAATATTCGATATTCTTATATTTACCCCATGGAGCGTCATCAAAATTTGCACTACCCACTGCAATCATTATCGAATCAAAGTCACTCGTAGTTGGAATAAGCAATACTGTTTAAAATGTTGTCTGAAAGCTCAAAATACAGCGAATCATTGGATCGAATAATTAATTGTTTAACTGATTCACCTTTTAGCTAGTCTGCCATTATTAATTAAACATACCACATACTCTTTGCGCACTTTGTGCATGTGTACCATATCAATTATGAATAAAACTCGTAAAACGTATTTGGTGGCGCCATCTCTTGTAAATGTCATAAATCAATGACCGAATTACATAGACAAACGCATTTGCGATTTCGCGGGCGGTCGATATCCTAATTATCTCGTTCCTTCCTCATTCCTTTTCCCTTTATGTCGCCAGAAAGAACCGAAACTTCAACGTGAACGGGCTTCGTGTCTCACCCGCCAGCTTTCCAAGCCACATGGCTGGAGACTGATGCATCTAATTAGTTAAATTGCTGAGAACCTTGTGAACCGTGTCTATTAACCCGCCTCGCGGATATAAAATAATTGTGTGAAGTGTGTGGATCCTGAAGGATCAGAAAGTCGTCGTCGCCATTTTAGAGTTGAAGAACACCAGCTCACTGCCACACGTGGGCTAGCATCGACCATCACAAGGTAAGGCGTACTACTTCCCTCATTTCCATATTAGATCGCCCGAATTGATCCGTGAATATTTTCCCGCTTATTTTCAACGCACTATTGCCAGAACCCTTCAAATACAGTCCACTTCTCATAATAGACACAAAGGTTTCTCAAACCGCTATAACAGAATTAAAATAAATAAAAATCTCGTATTCTTGTGTGTATAACGTTGCAAAGTTTATTCATTACTTTAATGCCTTCAGTGTAGACCCGCGATTTCGGGCTTGAGCTGCGTTTCAATCTACTAACTGTATGCGAATATGCTTTACGTACCTATGTTACCATGATTCCCTTACTTTCGAACTCTCGTCTAAGCTAACACGACTTTAGAATCTATACTCGAAAGTGAATTATATAAAGAGAGTAAAGAGAAAACGACTACAGGTACGGAGGGGCCTTTGAGTCAATATTTTCGAAGGAAATCAAACAATTTAAAAATAAAAAGACATTCATTCGTTAGAGGGAGGCTAATTTATTTCCTCGAAACAACGAACCGTTCTCTGGGATATAAATTCGTGGGGCACGAGTATTTTAGTGCTAACAAAATGATAAATGCCGGTCTACTGAAAGAGTCTTACCGGTTTGACATTTGGAGGCGTAGACTCTGGCTTTTAAAGGTTGCTAGTGTCAACATTGAGACGAGCCAGCTCGTGCAACAAGTAACAGCGTTCTGAAGCTCGTGTGCTCATCGTCAGTGAACGTTCCAGGGTGCGCAGGCGGACCCTGAGGACAAAATATAATTTAAGATTTCATAGTCATTTGGTAACAAACTTATTTAGTATGGGGTTGAGGCTGTTAGCCACTTGGTAACAACGTATTTAGTATGGGGTTGGGGCTGACCAAAGTCAGGGCCAACCACGCTCCGCAATTCAATTAATTTTCAACTTTCGTGCTAAAATAATTCAGCATAGATACAGTGCAATGAACCGTACAGAGTAGGTCCCTGTACGGTTCATTGCTACAGTTCATTGCCACGCTAAGTCATTTCCCAACGATCTTCATTATTAAATTCTATATAAAAATTTAATTGGTTCATGAGTTTTGATGGACATTTTCACAGACAGTCAGACAGCTTAAAAAAATGTAGGGTTGGGACACTTTCAAAAATGTTCTAAATGGTATTTTTTTAAGATTGTTGATACCAGTTTAAAAAGCAACAAGTCAAGTCTGATCTTGTTTAATTTGAGATTTTGCTTGTAATTTTTTGTTTGGATTCTGTTTTCCTTTTATACATAACTTTTACGATTTCTTAATTTGTCATTGAAGAGCGCGTCCTCCTAACACATGTATTATAGTTTTTACTTAAAAGGAGGTCCCTATGTATGATTAACTGTAAAAGTGTACAAGTTTTTGCAATAAACTTTTTATTTTTATCTAATTGACCTGCCTCATCACTGAAAATTAAAAATATTCATCATTTCAGCCGAAAAACGTCCACTGCTGAACATAGGCTTCCCCCAAGTGTCGCCACATCGACCAGTTCTGTGCGTCTTCTGTTCACCGGATAACCAGGTTAAATATGATTATTTAATCTGAATAATAAAAGGGTATAATAAAAATACCTAAGGACCCATATTATTTTTGATGATAGGTTACCTAGGGCATATAAAGATATGCATATAAGATACAAGCCACCAAGGACATTAAATTACATACACGTTAGGGTGCAAATACTGCTGGCTAAGCTACGTCGCAGATAAAAGGTCGATTAAATTAAATAAATTTAGGTCAAGAAAAAGTTAGTCAGTCTAATTCCATGTATTACGAGGGACCTAGTGTGCTTTAATTTATGTAAGTAGGAACTAGAATTTAAGGTTGAGAATATTTTTTTAAACCATAAATGAACGACTAAACACATTGATAAAGATCCCTTTATCAAATTGGTTTGAAAGAATAAATTCAACACATTTTCATAAAAATTAATTCTGGCTTCTAAAAACGTCCAACAACACCAAATTTATCTCCGGAGGCTATTAAGAAAACTGCAGGTATAATTCGAATATTAAAATTACTTAGCGTCTCGAGGCGGAGCGGGTGGTCGCACTCGCAGCACGGAGTCGCGGCTCGGCTCCCGGGACACCGACATGCCCAGGAGAATAAACGTCCTTCGTTCCCGATCCGACTCGCTCATACTTTCTCGAACACGTTTCTGAACATAAAATAAGAGAGATTTTTAAAATATACGTGACTTGAGCTCTATTAAACTTCCCAGCTTCGTAATGCCCATGGCTACTTAAATTAAAGCACACTAGGTCCCTCGTAATACATGGAACTAGACTGACAACTTTTCCTTGACCTAAATTTATTTTATTTAATCGACCTTTTATCTGCGACGTAGCTTAGCCAGCAGTATTCGCACCCTAACGTGTATGTAATTTAATGTCTGTGGTGGCTTATCTCTTCCTTTATATGCCCTTAGGTAACCTGTCATCAAAAATAATATGGGGTTTTCCGAATATGGGTCTTTAGGTATTTTTATTATACCCTTTTATTATTCAGATTAAATAATCATATTTAACCTGGTTATCCGGTGAACAGAAGACGCACAGAACTGGTCGATGTGGCGACACTTGGGGGAAGCCTATGTTCAGCAGTGGACGTTTTTCGGCTGAAATGATAAATATTTTTAATTTTCAGTGATGAGGCAGGTCAATTAGATAAAAATAAAAAGTTTATTGCAAAAACTTGTACACTTTTACAGTTAATCTTACATAGGGACCTCCTTTTAAGTACAAACTATAATATACGTGCTAGGAGGACGCGCTCTTCAATGACAAATTAAGAAATGGTAAAAGTTATGTATAAAAGGAAAACAGAATCCAAACAAAAAATTACAAGCAAAATCTCAAATTAAACAAGATCAGACTTGTCTTGTTGCTTTTTAAACTGGTACAATCTAAAAAAATATCATTTAGAAATTTTTTTAAGTGTCTCAACCCTACATTTTTTTAAGCTGTTTGTGAAAATGTCCATCAAAACTCTTGAATCAATTTAATTTTTATATAGAATTTAATAATAAAGATCGTTGGGAAATGACTTAGCGTGGCAATGAACTGTAGCAATGAACCGTACAGAGACTTACTCTGTACGGTTCATTGCATTGTATCTATGCTGAATTATTTTAGCACGAAAGTTGAAAATTAATTGATTTGCGGAGCGTGGTTGGTCCTGACTTTGGTCGGCCCCAACCCCATACTAAATACGTTGTTACCAAGTGGCTAACAGCCTCAACCCCATACTAAATAAGTTGTTACGTTGTTGAGTATTGTCAAATCAGTGTCAAATAATTTAGGAAGCGTTTGAGTTTTTTACGTTTCACAATTGAGCATCTACCTAGTTCAATTAAGTAAGTACCTAAGTACCTACATAAATATGGACCTGTCAAAGATCCATTCACTTTCTTTTTCACCCTTACGTTCCATTTTACAATAGAAATCCGAGACATCACAAGATTGCATAAAATTTACTACTATAAATTTTATACAGCTATAAAAAGTATGTTAGTATTATATTACTTCATTCAAGATTAAAAAAGTCAAGTTATTAAATATGTTAAAATCATTAATTACTTGATTTTTCATAATTTTAACTATTTGAAATGTATACAACCTTATTATGAAACTATGAAATGGATCGTAGGCACTAGCCAATTACTTCAAGATTGTCATAGCAACCGTATTTATTTTGTCAATGACGTCTTATCGAAAGAAAATAATATCTAATATAATTTTTTATTGCCAAAATCAAAAATTTTAGCTTATAATTACTAAAAGTGAATGTTTTCAAAGCGAGCAGTTGCTGGTTCTTGTGATACCTCATAGAACTACAGAATATTTTACTCAGAATTTCACAAGATCTCTCAAGAGGGAAGAGAACCGATACACACACAGAATTCGTGCATCTGCATTGGAACCTGATTGTAATTGTGATTTACCAACAAATATGGACATTTGTGATAAAAAAAAATATGCGTGACCTGGGTTTTCAATTCAAGACCAAAGGCTAGCGAAGCCATCGAAGAGCCTTTCGAAGGAAAACAATATTAGCCGGGGTCGGTGCCATTGGATATGTGCCGATGAAAGTGGACTGTGTTCATTGAGGTAATAATGTACTACGCAATAGAAAAGTCACCACACATCACTCCTGTGTTCAGTGCATGTGGGGTCGGCCGGCCGCACTTCACTCAGTTGCTTGCTAGATCTTGAGCGCCTATGTCATTGTTTGTTTTTAAACGAAAAAACGTTCAAACGCATTAAATATGCTGTCGTGTGTTTTAAGATATTGCACTTATAATTCAACTAATACGGCGAAATGCAAAGGACAAACTTTTCGTCAATGAGTAACTAGAAAATCATTTTAAATTGAAATATTTGGTGGACGCCATGTTGCCTCATTTCTCATATAGACTAAAAAATAAGATGTGACAATTTGTGTAACAAGTGTAGGTAGAATTAGCTGACTTTGGTTTTTATAACGGTCTAAAATAACAATATTAAGTATATTCAGAAAGAAACTGACTGTGGTTATTCAAATAAATAGTTTAACAAATTGGTAGTTATGATAGGTGGGTAGGTGTCTAGGGTAGGGTAGGGTAGGGTATGTATGTATCCAGTTGATGGGAGTGAAGTCACGGGGGACAGCTAGTACCTAAATAATGGGACGACGTAAATTACTTCAATAGCCATTCATTAGTCAGCGTTTAGCTTTGATATTCTTATGCAAAACAAAAAGGACGGTTAGTACTGAGACCTTACCGGTACTTGCTTGAGCGATGTGCTGCAATGTACTATTCAGCACGAGAAACCATGGACGCGGAGTGACCGTGAGAAAATCTCTAGATTATTTGAACCACATATTGACGTCTGGGAGGAGCTTTTATCCGAAAGGCAATGTAGGTGGAATAATTCCATCAAGGGCCGACACCTCCACCAATTCTTTCCATCTGTTCACGTGCGACTGGCCAGGACGTGGCTGGAGGTGGATCACTGTGTTGCCCAATTTCTCACAGGGCATGGTAACTTTAAAAGTAAATTATTTTCCTTTGAGCTCATTGCCTTGCCTTTATGTCAGTATTCTACATCTGACTGCGAATATTTACAATCTGCACATTATATCTTATGGGAGTGTATTCTTTGGCAGAATGAAAGCAATACTATGTTGAATAATGTACAGGCTGCATCAGAAGATGTTTACTATACGGATCTTGTGGTAACTAGAACAAATTTCCGTGCGTTCAAGCGTTTTTGCCATACCTATTTATTATTGGAATCAAAAATACGAGTAACACCTCACAATGTTAAGACCCATTAATATTAATGCTAATTTTTATCTGTGGTGCCAGGGAACTGGGTTTATCCCAGTTGCAAATGACCCTTTGTGCCTATTGACCTTGTTTGTTCTGTCTCCTACTTGATATGGAGGGAACTGGATTTTATTTTTCCTACTCCTCCACTATTCTTTTCTGATTAATTTCGTTGCGGGATCCATGACAGTTAAATTCATTCTCCGGGACTTCGTCGAGCTTCATTGCCTCGGTGCTTTTCTGGTGGCCGCTACTATTGATTCTGGCTTTCAGGAGTTGCAGTGGTTTGGGAATAGTGCTGTGGGAATGTCCCAAAAAAGAAGTACATAAATATAATATTAAAGTAATTATTACTTTACTAAGGGTATTTCAACTATTTTTTTTTTGTAAAAATGTGTGAATTCTAATGAAGCATGTTAGGTATAAAGATATGTAGGTACCGCTTCTGTAGTCATTCAGCAATTTAGTCTATATGAGTGACAAGTTGTTGCAGAATGTTGAACGAAACGCGTAAGCGCCATGAAAATCACGGCGCTTTCGTCTTTTTGATCGCGAGAAAACTATACCTTAGAAGCGCTCTAGCGCTGCGTGTTTATACTGTTTTGTTAGACGGCTATTTATTATTTCAGCGCTGCAGCGAAGTTTAGTTTAAACTCTTGTCAAAATGGAGCAGGAGGGATAATGAACTCTTGTCAAAATGGAGCAGGAGGTAATGCCCATGGCTACACAATTTATAATAAAATACAGAAATTAACCTACCTGGTCCAGCAAAGCGTTTCCAACTTTATCGTGTAGCTTTTGCAGGAATTTATCTTTTCCCGGTAATAAGCTAGCTGGCTTTCTTGTTATTTGTTTCATTGCAAACTCGGCTTGTTCTAGACACTTGGCGGTGTCTCGTTCTTCGTAGATGGATTGAGTTGTCTACGAGGCGACTTGCGTCGGTAGCGTGTTGCGATTGCGTGCGCGTCAATTGCTCCTTCCGTGCTTGTGACAGCCTCTCACGCGCGGCAGTCTCTAGCGCGCGAGCAGCGTGCAGCGGCCTACGCTCACGTAGAACAGTCTGATTCATATGAAATAAACGACCAACACTTACAAAGCTCACATTAGAAAAAAACTGAATAATTATGTTACAGCTTTTCTGACTACGTGACAAACTCACGCAATTTAAATGATAATATCTGTCTGATAAAATTGACTAGACGAAAACACAGACAACACAAAAAATCTTCTAAGTAATGCTGGAATAAAATACTCAGCTGTCGTGTCATATTTTGTTCCAAAAAATACAGTTGTATGCAATTAAGCTCATTCAGCTATGCCATGAATTTTGTGAACACTGAATCAACTACAGGGTTAGATTTCAATCTGAACAAATGCTATCAATTTCAATTTAGCGGCCGATTTTATAGAATGGTGGCAGATTAATTTTATTAAGTGAGATAGTGTGAGCGTACTTGTCGTTTTTCCACATCGGGTAGAGCTTTATTGGCCAGTTCTTGCAGCTTTAGTGATCCTTGTTTATTGGCAGAGAGCAATCTTTCGTCCTTACATAAGGCAGTTAAGAAATATTTGTCACGTGCCATTCGCTCCAAATATTTCGAAGCCATTAAACGGGAGATTTGTTCGGCTCTCTGTTTTTCCGTGTGGGATATTTCTTGGACCTAGAATAATGGTTATTGCCAACATATTTTTTATTTCTCGCTGTAAACAAAGACGTATCTGCACTTTAGTAAACGAGACAGACGTTATTTACAGAGAAGTAGTAAAATAAATCTTTGAGAATATTTATTGTCTACATAGTAATTTATTTTGACGTGTTGTTTAGGCGTGTTGTTGGTAGCTGCAAGCGTGGTTTACAATTAAATTCGTCTTCATAAGTATTCCAACTACTGCTGCTGTATTCAAGAGAAACTTAAACATTATTTCAACAACTTATTAATATGTATTTACTTTTAAACGCTTGACTTCACGCAACTACACAACAACAACAATCGAGCAATGTTTGACATACTAATCCAAACTAATATTATAAATGCGAAAGTAACTCTGTCTGTCTGTCTTTCTGTCTGTCTGTCTGTCTGTCTTTGCTTCACGCCTAAACTACTGAATCGATTTGTGTGAAATTTGGTACAGACATAGTTTGGAACTTGAGAATGGACATAGGATAGTTTTTATTACAAAAAATAAAATAAAATTTATTCCGGACATACAGCGCCATCTATTGGTCAAGAGTCAGCATCAATTCAGTACTGAAAATTCATCGGAAAAATGTAAATAAATAGTAAAAAGGTATGAAAATATAATATAATACAACTTTTAGTACAAAGAAAATGCTCTAACGGAGTATAGATAATTCTATTAGTACTATATGTCGAGTTGGTGATCGCGCAATGGTGTCGATCGTTACACGAGTTCGGTACATGTTATTGTTTTAATTTATCGGAAAAAAGTAAATAAATAGTAAAAAGGTATGAAAAAATAATATCAATAAAATAAAAATTTTAGTACAAAGAAAATGCCCGAACGGAGTATAGATAAATAATCCGAGTTGTCACTATGCTCGATAGATGGCGTTGGGATCGAAATAGATCGCGCTATGGTTTCGTTACACGCATTTGGTTGGGTATCGGCCGAGCGCTTCGGTACTGTCGTGGAATTGTGGATTGATCGTTTTGTAGAATATCTTCCACATTTCATTTTTGAAGAGATCCCGCGAGATCGGGAACTATGTGGGTAAAACCAAAAATCTGCCGGAAGTCACTATTCCACGCGAACGAAGTCGCGGGCAAAAGCTAGTACTAAATATTATTTCGCATCAAAAACAACAAAGTAGTTTGTATTTGGTCATTAAACTCGCAGCTGTTATAAAACATGAGTAAAGATCCGAACCTCTTGTTCCTTCTGCAGTTGCATACGTCCACGATGCAGTGGGACTTTCGATGTATCTTCGTCTTTGGACTCCCTCTTAATCTCCATGTTGCATAGCAATTTCACAGCTGTTTGCAACACTTTGCTCACCGTATTGCCAGCACATTCCTGCACCTAACAATACTTGCAAAAAAATTATGAGACACTGTAGCTTCATCTTAAATTCTTTCGTGTCATTACCTAAATGATACGGGTTGTACGTGTTATGTTTGTTAAGTTGAAAGATGGACTGAGTGCAAAATGTTGAGTAGGTATTCGCTATGCTAGCTGGACTTTCAATGGCAAAGAATATAAGCTCATGAGGAGTGAGAGGTGAAAAGTCCTTTACACAAACTTTATTTCTCTAAAATAATCATTCATGTAGGGATACATATCAATATGTCAGTATTCCTGTAAAGTTTGGACATACCCTCAAAACTTTCTCAAATAAAACTAAACAACAGTCTTCTATATTAGGTACTATCTTACTTAACTACATTAAGGTAGATCATTACCAGCACTTTTGAGTAGTCATAACACCGTACCGTACCAAAAAGCTTTTATTCGCTCAAAAGAGTGGGCAATACGGTAAACTTATTTTTTTTGACAAAAATTGCGTTTCCACGTTATATGAAAACATCCCATTAGGAGATAGCTGAATGGCGTCGAAAAGTGTATATTTTTTAAACGACTCTAAGCGACTCTCTCGGACTTTTTACTGCAAACAAATTGAAAGCGGGACGCCTCTAGATTATTTTATCTGACGATTTAAAATTGGTTTTAGATAATTTTATCTGACGATTTGAAATTGGTTTTTGAAATGCTTCCATTAAATGGTCGGCAAATTTGAATTTTAGATTACTAATTCAATATTTAACTTGTGTTACTAATGAATGGAACAAGATTCAAAGACACAACAAGTCACATAGTAAGTGATTTTTTTATAATATGTGTCGACTTCTCTACATGGCTGCAGATTAAGATTCGAATCATTGCTCAAAATAATTAATTAACTCCGTCGTATCTGTACAATATACCTTTTAGGTGAAATGAATTAATCACCCAAAAATAAAATGTATTTTGTTCATGTTTTTAAGTTCCCTAGAATTTCTTTATAAGTTTTCAATAGCTTTGTAAACATTTTACCGTTTCTTCTGCACATCTTGCACATTCAGCAAAATCCGGTGGGAACCTTCTCATGCGCTGTCCTCGGTGCGCCAGTACCAAAGAACGTTCGAACGCACATTTTTCGAATTCCGTCTGCGCGCGAATTTGTAAAGCCCTTGAATTTTTAGGTTCCAATGCTGGGGAGTATTGAATATTATTATTTGAAGCTATTATCCCTACATATCACGTAATCAGTGTTAATGAATAATCGCTCACACTGCTAATACTCTTATCTCTGTGATAATAAATTGGTTAGGGTTACATTTATTTAGTTAACGTAGGTACGTACTAGTGTTACTTGTAGTTCTCGTGACCCCCGGGGCGTAAGTGTGAGATGGAACACACGGGTATGGTTTTTAGTCAGTAGGAGCCTGACAGACCCCTCAAATCCCTCCTGCCCACCCCTCTGGGTGGAGGACATCCAATGAGGATATTCCAACCCAGAAAAATAAGAAAGGTACACCAAACATTTTTACCTGAGTAAAAATTGCACTAAATTATATCGTATGTCTTCTAAATAAAGTCAGTCTTTGAACGCTGCGAGCATACCTAATTATTATATTTCAATCTTTTGAGCATGCAAAAAAATAAATAAATGAAAACGTAGTTTAGTCTGTTAAATATACAGTCAAATTAATATATAGATAGTTATGTCAGCTATAATTTATGATCTCGCTATCCACAATAGTTAAAAGAATGGAAGTACATATCTATGTCCTTATTTAATAAAAGCTTCGTACCTACATAAAAAATAGGTGACTACATTCTTTAAACAATGAACAACAAAGGCTTGTAAGTACCTCTACCTTAGTAATTTTCTTCTTGCCGCACTTTTAAAACTATCAAGCAATATGAAAATTTCATGACCTACATCGAAGAAAATCTTTGTCTTGAAACTTTTAAGTGCATAATTCACACACACTTTTAAGAGTAGGTAGCTTATACAGATACATAGTTAATGTGTAGGTTACCAGCTGCTTGTGCCGCGTCCGCCAAAGCATGCACCGGTGTAATGTGTTGATTTCGCTCGGACCAAACTTCGCCCTAGCAGCGACCGAACATCAGAAGTCTGTAAATAAAATATATGTTCATGTTATTTCTGCTTCTGGAGTGGGTACAGTTTAACCCATATTCCCAGAGACAGTGGGATGAGCCGTTCTGCAGGTTGGTACGGAATAACCTAATTAATACGTCTACCAATACTGCTGAGCGTGCCCGCCTGCTGGCTGTGGGTGAGTGGGAGTCGGGCCTCTGGCTTCAGGCACTACCGTTGCCTAACATAGGCACTATGCTAGGTGACACAACCTTCCGGCTCGCTACATGCTTGCGTTTGGGCGCTCCTTGTGGGGCTCCACATCGCTGTCAATGCGGTGAAGCAGTCGACTGCCTCGGACACCATGGCCTTTCTTGTAGTAAGAGTGCAGGTCGGGTTGCGCGGCACGCTAGCATTAATGATCTCATCCGTCGTGCTCTTGCCACCGCCGGGGTGCCTGCTGTCTTAGAACCCAATGGCCTGGCACGCGTCGATGGGAAGAGACCAGATGGTATGACCATAATGCCATGGAAGTTGGGTAGGTCTTTGGTGTGGGATGCAACTTGTGTCGACACCCTTGCACCATCCCATCTTCCTAGCACGGTGGGCTGCGCTGGGGCGGCTGCTGCAGGTGCTGAAAACCTCAAACGGCGCAAATACAACAACTTGATTGGTAATTATGTGTTTGAGCCGTTTGTGGTTGAAACACTAGGGCCATGGGGTCCGAGTGCACACATAATTTTTCGGGATATCGCCAAGCGGTTGGTCGACTCTTCACGAGACCAGAGGGCTGGCATTTTTTTTGGCCAAAGAATCAGCATTGCCATCCAACGTGGCAATGCTGCCAGCCTTCTGGGCACTTTTCCTGTTGACAGCGATGTATACGAATTTTTTGACGCCCCGTAATTGTACATATTTTTATTCTTTTTAAGTTTTAATATTAGTTTGTAAATATTATTGTACTTATATAGAACAAAAACAAATAATAAATTGAATGTTTAAACGTCAAAAACATACTTCAATATTATGTATTTTTTATATGCAGATGAACGAATAACCGGACGGGTATTAGGTGGCTTTAGTCTTCCGCTTTTCTGTGCTTTTGCGGATGGATTTTTCAAGGATATAATTTTATAAACTGTGGCATTTGAGGAGTAATTTATGGTATTGCCTTGAACTTTATTAGTACTCTTTATGTGCTGATCAAATAGTACTCATGCTTTAAAATAAAATAATCGTTAAAGCAAGAAAAGAGATTTCAATAGTTTTGATAGAATTATTTCTGAGATGTGTCTACCTAGTTCTGAACAATATCATGAACAAAATATTTAAAGAAAACTTATAATTATGTTTATGTAATTGACACAGAAATTATATGCTATGATTTAAAACCGTTTAAACAGGTGTGAAATATATATCTGCCTAGCCTTTTCCCAATTATGTTGGGGTCGACTGCCAGTCTTACCGGATTCAGCTGAGTACCAGTGTTTTACATGGAGCGACTGCCTATCTGACCTCCACAACCCAGTAACTGGGTAACACGGTATCCTTTGGCTAGACTGGTGTCAGATCTCAAGCTTCTGACTACCCGTAACGACTGGCTGAACGTGCTTTCCGAGGCACGGAGGAAACTCGGTTTGTCAAAATGGTCACCCATCCACGGACCGACCTCGTCAAGCGTTGCTAAACCTTGAAGATCGACCCGTGCGGCTGTTATTATTTAGCCACGAGCTCCTCCGAGGTGTGAAATAAATATGTATAATCAAACTCTAACAAGCCAAAACGTTAACTAATTCATCATTATATTTGTTGTTTCAGTCCTCAAAGAATGACCCTCTCCATTAGTGACGCCATGGGAAGAGATAGGTTGTCCTGTCCACCTGTCGCAAACACCATAGACGCAGCACATTGAGTGTTAAACAATCAACAAGCCTGATTGCTTCGCACTATTTGCCGGCCATTAACTAGCTTTGTTTATTCCACCAACGACCCCTTTTATTGCAGTTATTTTTGAGAAGATAATTGTTGATTTGAATACATTGTTTGAAGTTTTGATTATACTATATCAGCTTTCTTTTGTTGCCCTATCAGAGAAATACGTTTGTTTACTACTACAACTAATACACGTTTGTATACTACTACTTTGAATATTACGACAATAAGTAAGTTACCTACGCACATTACTTGTTGTAAAGATTTTCAATATAATAAGCCACATTTTTGTTTAAAAATTTGGTATTCAAAGAAAGGTAAGGCAGAGGCGTATCCACAGTTCACCCATTTGGGCGCATAAGGGCGCAGTGGTTGAGCGATTGACTGCTGCTCTGCGTGTCGCGGGTTCGATTCCCGCACGCAACAAATATTTGTATGTCCTACAGATAGTTGTTCCGGCTCTGGGTGTTGTGTATGTGAGTTTATATGTTTGTAAACGCACCCACGATACAGGAAGAAATGCCTAGTGTGGAGCTACGTTTAAAAAAAAATAAACAATAAACATGAAAACAATCGAAAAAAATGTTCACCAATGATTTGTTTCAAATGACAGAAGGCGTTTGCAAGTCATAACATTTTGTTTTTCTAATACTTCGGAATATTTGACACTACGGAATAATAACCTAAATATTGGATAGGTTCTAAAGATAGATAGAAGATCCTTAAATGAACTTATCCGCACAAAACCGCAAACTACTCACGCAAAAGTAAAATATTATAGTCGATAGAAACGCGAATCAAAAGTTTGAATTAGAACTTTTAAGTTATCTAAGCAAAAATTATTAACGGGTTTGTGCGTCTAATTGCATGTTTACTGGCTGGAAATAGAACATCAAGTTATTTCTTTTTAACTCACATTCCACCGGAGAGCTTCATTGTATGCTTGTGTGGATTTCTCGAAGAGTTCTTAGAGTTGTAAGTAGTTACTGGAAAAACGAGTCGGTTAGAACTGTTAGAATAGAGTAGGAAATGTATTGAAGTACATATAGTAAATTAGTAAACATGCGTAGGAAAGTTGGTATGTCTTGGTTGTTATGTTGATTAGGATGAACCTATTCGATATTATCCCGCGTCACCGACCTGAAGACTTCGTGGGTAAATAACAACAGACGCACTGTACGATCTTCAAGGTTAAGCAAAGCTTACCGAGGTTGATCCGTGGATGGGTTACCATCTATTACATAAGGGAACTCGTCCGTGCCTCAGAAAACACGTTAAGCAGTTTGTTCCGGACATTTGAAGATTTTTGATGTTCAAAAGCCAGAAAATATGTCAACTCTCTTGCCAAGGGGTACCGTGTTACCCAGTTACTCATGGATAACATGTAAAATCAGGTCAAGGAGGCACTGGCCTCTATCGACGGCCGTTTCACGAAAAAGATCCTAAGAATAACTAAGCCACAATTGCGTGCAGTCACGGCCGTAACAACTTGTCACCTTTAATAAGCGATTTTTTGTCATAGGAATCATGGACAACCCACTTTGCAGAGCAAGCATGGTGGAAGATAAGACAGCAGCAAATGTAGCCAAGTTGACAATCTACAATTTATAACGCTAGTACAAAACGAATCAATGTATGGAAATTACATAAGTGAATGTAAAGTCACGTGGCCAGACCATACAACTAGAAGGCGTTAACGATTGTAAAAAGAGATCCGATACGAAACGTATGTAACTTGGCTAGGGGGGCAGCACACCTGCTCCTCAGCTGCCCTGTAATCGCCAGTTACAGGGCCAAATACTTCGGTGACCCAGGTACCCTACAGGAGATAGTCGGCAAAACCAAGGCGCTGCTCGCCTTCCTCGAGGAGCTAAGGTGGATCGAATGAAGAAATTGAATCCCACCCCACATAAAATACGCGCTTGGTCGTGCGGACACCAGCCCGTCGAAACAAAACTTATTAACTAACAAGTAAAATTCTGGTACGCAGTTGCATCCGGTAAGACTGGAAGCTTACTCAAACATTGTTGAGAAAATGCTAGGGTGATTATGGGACATTTAAATTTTCATTGCATTGTTCTAGGTTGTGAGAGCGTTTGCTGTCATAAGTCACTTATCATGCACTCTCTGATGGTAAAAGCGCATTTAACTTACCTTCTTAATTAAATCAACGACACGACGGAGAAAATTTGCACTGATACCTATGTCCAGAGATACAATCACAATCTATACTTCAGGATTCGCAATTAATACAAGATATGCACTGAAACCACTGAACTCTAACATACAAGTACGCTGGACTTCATATTATCGACGACAAAATGAAGACATTTGATTTTTACCATTTTGGCGCTGATAGCAACGTAACTCCATGGAACTAATATTAGAGATGGGACACAGCCTTCGGTAAAAAATACTTTTATGGACTTTTTCGATCGTAAGAATAATTTAATACGTAAGAGAAAAAAAACCAGTTATTTTTATTATGATTCATTTTAAAGTAATAGAATAATTGCTGTAAAGTTTAACTAAAAAATATTTTAAATCAGATTGCAAGCTATAAACTAGTAGATAGCGTGCTAGCAAAGTTATAGCGCTTTACTGTAAAATTATAATTATTATGATATGATGCTAGAATTAATTCCAGGCACAGGAACGTGGTGATTGGTACAAGTAGAGAGAGACCTGTGCTCAGCAGTGGGCGAAGTAGGGTTGTGGATGATCATGATGATTATTTGAGAAGTCAATACAGTAGATGAATGATACGCCTTGCCAAGTCTACTATTTAGATATTAGTTTAATTTTAAAATATCACTAATACTGATATTTTAGTTACAATATTATAATATTTCCAGGTGAATATATGAGTATTAACTAATCTTGAGATATATCGATATTAACCTCTAAATGTAAATCTCTAAATGTGTCAATTTTAGTTCCTGAGACGCTCGAGCGGGGCGCTTTGAATCAGCACAAAAATCAACTGTCATTTCTTCTATACCAATATTATAAAGAGGAAAGATTTTTTTGTTTGTTTGTACCGAATAGGCTCCAAAACTACAGGACCGATTACAAAAATTCTTTCACCGTTGGGAAGCT
This sequence comes from Orthosia cruda, assembly GCA_964057195.1. Taxonomy (NCBI): domain Eukaryota; kingdom Metazoa; phylum Arthropoda; class Insecta; order Lepidoptera; family Noctuidae; genus Orthosia; species Orthosia cruda. Next base: position 30,960,821 of record OZ059826.1, read on the forward strand.
ACTCTATCCCCGGGTGACATAGGCTACTTTTTATCCCTGTATACCCACGGGAACGGGAACTACGCGGGTGAAACCGCGAGGCGTCCTCTAGTATACTATACTAGAGGACGCCGGACGACGTCCTCTAGTATAGTAGTCTTTCCTCTTTATAATATTGGTATGGATTTAGTCCAGCGTACTTGTATATTAGAGGTCAGTGACGAAAACCCATGTACAGAGAAACATTCAATACTTTAGGCTTGGCAAATAATATTCTGCTTAACTTTCTTTCAAGATTGTTTTACTTGAAACCACAGGGTTTCAAGAAGAGTTATTCGAAATTAATAATTAGTTTCTCATTACTTTTTTCCCATTAAATGAGAACTTGAGATTACGTAGTAGTTTCATATACAACTATGAACTTAGCTCATTAAAGTCACGTTGCGTTTTTATACATTTTCAACAGGCCATATTTTACGCCAAATTCCAGCTAAAACAGTGATTTGGTACTAATTTTAACTCTGTTGATGGTAATAGAGATTATACGTATGACCACATGAGTAGATAAATGGAACAGAGATAAAGCTTCGTACAACCGCGCGAATCGGTTGCACTACTACAAGCACGCGGACGCATTAGTGCGTGACCACTGGCCGCTTGTCAAGTACGCGGCGAGACTGGAAAAAACCGGTTTACGTTGGCATAGCCAGTGGACAATCTCAGGGTCTGTGCAACGCACTTTGTTTCTTTTGTTAGTTGCAAGTTTGAATATTTTAATGTAAAAACGTTATATTTTATTATTAATAATGGTTGTTTATTGTACTGTGTGTATGAATAATACTAGAAAAAATAAAAATATATCATACTTTAACTATCCCAAGGAGTACAATAGATAAGTAAATATTGGATTATTACTTTTCAATGAAGTACCTTTATTTTGTATGATCCTTTTTTTGATAAGAAGAGGGTACTACACGGTGTGTTTTAACCTTTTTATTGTTATTACAAGCTTTAACTAAACATTTGTAGGTATGTGGGTGGGTTGGTATGTAGTATGTATGTGTGTTACGTTCAAATAATGCAAGTAAGGTTTGAACCACTTCCCGATGTCTGATTGAGCTGAAATATACCAGAAAACCTGATGCTGCGGCTAGGATTGTCTCCTCACTAGGGAACTCTTCAACGAGTTACAAAATTACCGTGACTGTGCTAGTGCACAGTCACGGTAATTTTGTATGTTAGTTTAATTTTGATAGTTTAACACGATTTTCATAAAAAAAAATTACAATCGATTATTAAAAAACAAAAATTATAAAAAGAAAATTATTAGAGTAAGTAATTTGTAAAGTATTCTATCATACATTATAAATAATAATACTGTTTAACAAATGTATTTTTTTTATTTTCATCTATTGTGACAACCCTACCAAAATAGGTAACAATTTTGCACGTCCTTAGGAAGCTTTGTCTCTGTTCCGTTTATCTACTCATGTGGTATGACTATAAACGGAATAAGCTATGTTCATTATGCTCAAAACCACAGGGCATTAACGTATGAACATGAGGTCAGTGTTGTGTACAGGCCATAATATTTAGAGCACTGCATTTACAGGATGACCAGTATAACCACAAATCTGTTTAGGTCATCCACTATCTGCGTCAAATCAAACTAGCCTTTTCCCAATTATTTTAAGTTCGACTTCCAGTCTACCGGATGCAGCTAAGCTACAATATTTTACATGTAGCGACTACCTATCTGACCTCCACAACCCAGAAGCTGGGTAACACGACAAACTTTGGCAAAATATATAGTGTTAGATTATCTGGCATCTGACTAACCGTAACTACTGTCATAGATCTACAAATGACAGGCGGGATCTACAGCTTCATGTGCTTTCTGAAAAACTGTTGAGTCTCAGTATTTAATGGATGGTCATCCATCCGCAAACTAACCTAGGCAAACGTTGCTTAACCGTAAAGATCAACCCGAGAAATTGTAATTATTAAGCCACATGCTACTCATCCACAGCCTATGTACATATACCAGCGAAAAAGTAATTGAAACAATATACCATCAGAACCCCTGTTGTTTAGTTGAGTTGCAGTTATTCTATACGACTGAACAAAATATATGTTATGTATCTGGTAACCTTTCTTTTGTGAATGAATACATCACAAAAACACGTTCAATGATGCTATAACAAAAATCTAGCCTAATTTGAGTCCCATGTCTGGACTAGGGTCTTCCCTTTGTCCTTCTAAACTTCTCTGTCTTGTACGATCTCAAAAATGTTTCGTTTATGTGCAAGGTATTTTATCACCAACAGCCTCCCGTTGTAAGTATTATAGCATCGCTTCGCATCGTCGCTCACCTGAGGCAGAGGGTGAAGTAAATCACGAAAATAAATAACAGTCCCGAATAGACAATTTGTCACTACATTCCATAGTGCGGAACTTTAGCTTTATTTGTTTAACATACCCCCTTTCTCGGAATACGTTCACCGCATTACATATGGGTCACTCTTCCGGCTCTAATTTCGTCTTCATTCTTATCAGATTCTCATTTGTCTCGCACCTTCACATACACCCGTATGAGAGGGAGATGTCAATGTAACCATATAAACTTGTGTTCTTTTATAATAAAGGGCAGTATAGCAACAGCATTCGTTGTATCACTTACTCCTAATATCACTCATCCGTACATGGCGACCGTGACAGCGTAAACGCTAGCAGCGTATGTTTACATTTCTTTGACCAAAACGGGTGTCGCAATGTATTGTAACGAGACCAATCTCGTACTGGGACTTAGCGTGGTCACTATTCTATTTTGTGAATATTTACCACGACAATCACAAAATGGGTACAACTAATACGAAGGAAGAAGTTATAGTTCCACAAAACGCAGCAGGTGGAAGTAACAGCGCTGACATCACGCAGCTGACGATACATGCCAGCACAACAAACATCATTTTAATCGTGTTACTTCTTATAGCATCGTTGGCGTTTTTGTATGGTATCTTCAGAATCTACAAGAATTGCCATCAGAAATGGATGGGTAATGAGATCAGGAAGGACAGATTACGATGTTCTATATGGAGACGTAGAGCTGACGCAGAGGAAATGCGGACGAATGCCAGAGGCTACAAGAAGGACACTGAGGACGTCATCTGAAGAGTTAAAAACCCAGGGTTTACGAAGAAAAGTGCGCGAAAGTTGTATTCGTTATGTGTCAGTGCGTGGTTATATATAAGGTGTTGTCTATTCTCTATTAGTAGTAAACGTGTAATAGCATAAAATATACATGACATTATTTTAGTGGACTAAAATAAGTGACAAATGAAAAAAAAAATGAACGCTGGAGTGTATGCAGTATAAAATAATGGTATGTAATTCAGTACCTACTAAGAAAATAGAAATAAGTATTTATGTTAAATGGCAGAAAACTTAAAAACATTGTACGACAAGTTAATTGAAATCAGAAAATATTTGATAAAGATAGGTCCAGATAGAAGAAAAGGTAACATTATAGTCGTAAAATTAGCAGAGGCAGACAACTTAGTAAAAGAGTACAACTTATTTTTAGAATATTATTCAAAATCGAAAAGCACCGTATGTGAGAGTGAATGTTCGCATATTCACGAGCTTTGCGCAAATTTTGATCATTTATATGAACAAATATTAGAATTGTGCTCACAGAAACCTAGTACGGCAGATAAAATGGCAACTACTTGTAAATTTGATTTAAAAGTTGCTTTAAGTTTATTACCAGTTTGTACAGACGATGAGGCTAGCGTAAAGCAACTTATAGATGGCATAGAGTATTACAAAACAGAGTTAGACGAAAATTCACAAGGAAAACTGTTAAATTTCGTATTAAAAAATAGACTCTCACAGACCGCAAAATTGAAATTAGCGACTTCATATGTCAATATTGACGACTTTATAGCTGACTTGAAGATTCAGTTATTGCCTAAAAAATCGGCTACAGCAATTCAACGAAAGCTGCAAAGTCTTAGGCAAAACGATTTATCAATCGATGATTTCGGCAAAAAAATTACGGAATTGTTTGTTGATTTGACGATCTCTCAATCGGGGGCCAACGAGGCCAGTTTGAAAGTTTTAAAGCCAATTAATGAGAAGCAAGCTATCAAATGTTTCTCAGATGGATTGAGAAATCGACGACTTAGTACAATAATTTCAGCCAGAAATTTTACATCATTGAAAGATGCAGTACAGGCGGCCATCGATGAAGATATAACAAGTCCATCAACATCTTCCGATATTTTAACGATGAATTATAGAGGGAGATCGTCTTATAACTGGTCACAGCGGAGAGGCCGCTTCTCATACGCAGGTAGAGGACGCGCACGTGGCAATCAACAGGTTATCCAAAACCAAGACGAACAGCAGGATCAGGTTCGGAGAGGATCGCAGGCAAGCTGGCGCCGGTCCACCCGACCATTTCATGGAAACAGAGGTAGGTCCAATTATAGCACCTCCAGGGATCAACACATACATACATTGGATGACTCAGAAACGCAGGAAAATACAGAAACAGAACAGCGGAATGAGGACCAGTTTTTTCGGGACTAAAAATATAATTTTATCATGCAATAACGTAGGCTACGTAAATATAAAATCGCATAACCATTATTCATACCAATTATTAGTAGACACCGGTGCATCCATATCTGTCATAAAGTATAAACAAATTCTCGACCAAAACATTCCAATCCATATCGAGAAGACACTTGTAAACGGCATCGGGGGCAAAGTACAGGCTATAGGATATGCTTATTTGCGTCTTAACTACACTCTCACTTAAATAAAAAAAAAATTAATTGATTGATTTTGCAGTAGTTGTCCTGTCACGGTCGCCACTTATGTTCGGGCGAAGTCCAAACACAGAAAATTGGTTAGGTACTTTTATATTTAGTAAGTTTAGGTACAGTTTACAAGGTTTTAGGTTCTTGATAATATTGGTCGTTCACACTGGCGGTCGGTGGCCGATTACCGGCGCGCGCGCCGGCGCGCGCCGGTCTGCTGTGACGACGGCGATCCCCTCTCGGTGTGGTGGCACCCCCGCGCCCGGAACTGGTTTGCGGCGCAAACATCCTCCAGGGCGTTGAAGGAATCTCCTGAATCCCTCTTCTTCTTCAGTAGGTAATTTATTTTGCAGTAGTTGTCATAGGCTGGTTGGTTGACATTGGCAGAAGACAAAGCTTGTTTACCGCTCGTCTGATGGTTCCCTTGGAGACATAGACGTCCGCCACTCTGGCAATGCCGTCTTGTCCTGGATACAGTTTGGAAACTCGCCCCATTCTCCATTGTAGCGGCATGAGGTTGTCCTCTTTTACGACGACCAGGTCGCCTACTTGCAGGGGCGGGCAGTTCTGCTTCCATTTGCCTCGCTGTTGGAGCTCGGCCATGTACTCTCGGCGCCATCGCTCCCAGAATTGCTGCCTGATTTGTTCGATGCGTTGGTACCTGTGTGGATTCTTGGTATTAATAGGCGGTGATGGAAGCGATATCAATGGTCGACCAATCAGGAAGTGCCCCGGAGTGAGAGGATTTAAGTCCATAGGATGGGATGAAAGTGGGATAAGTGGACGAGAATTGAGTATGGCTTCTATTTGTGAGAAAAGTGTAGCCAACTCCTCAAAGGTCAGATAGGCATTGCCAGCTGCGCGTTTTAAAAGGTTCTTTGAGGAACGGACTCCGCTCTCCCAAATACCTCCGAAGTGGGGCGAATAGGCCGGATTAAAAATGAATTGTATGCCTTCATTCGCTGCGAAGTCTGACACTGACTGACGACTGGATCGTAACATTTTGCTCAACTCATTGTTTGCACCCACAAAATTTTTGCCATTGTCGCAATAGATAATGTTAGGCTTGCCTCGACGTGAGATGAACCTGCGTAGACACATAATGAATGCCGCGGTTGAAAGGTCACTGACTACCTCAAGATGCAAGGCTTTGACGGCTAGACAAACAAAAATGCATAAATAGGCCTTTGTGACACGGTTTCCTTTGCCCTTTTTGGAACAGATCATAAAAGGACCCGCAAAATCGATCCCGCAAACATTGAAGGGAAAATTCTCAGTAACTCTAACATCCGGTAAATTACCCATTATAGGCTGTATTGTTTTGCTTCTCATACGAGTACAGATAGTACACTGTTTACTGATAGCACGAACCAAGTTTCTGCCTCCTAAAGGCCAGAAACTCTCACGAAAAGTGGAAAGGAGGAGCTGGGGACCCGCATGCAATAGTTTGTTATGTTCATATTGTAGCATTATCTTAGTAAGATGATGCTTCGCATCAAGTATGATAGGGTGTTTCTTATTGTAGTCGAAAGCAGATTGTTCCAACCTACCCCCTACCCTAACTAGACCGTTGTCATCAACAAACGGATTTAAAGATAACAGTCGGCTTTTGTTGTGAAGTGGTTTAACTTGTTTGAGATTGGCTATGTCAGCTGGGAAAGATGCTAACTGACTGAACTTAAGTAATAGCCTCAGTGAGGATTCTAGTTCGTCTGTTGTTAAGGGACCGCTATGCTTGTCTGTGTGTGGTGTGATATTATTGATAAAACGTAGAACATATGCATATGTTCTTTTTAATTTCAGATAATTAGAGTGATTTTCGAAAGCGACTACAGTCTGTTTAATAGAGGTTTCATCAACCGTCAAATAAACTTTTATTTCAGCTTCCGGTAAGTCCTGAGGGCTGAGATGAGGTTGGGTAGGCCAATCCAAAGTACCTTTCTTTAAGAAGGAAGGACCCTCCCACCACAACAAGCATGAACGAAGAAGTTGTGGCTCAACTCCCCTTGACCCTAAATCGGCTGGATTTAAATTGGTAGGAATATGCTTCCATTGAAAACCCTTAGTAAGCACATTAATTTTATTTACTCTATTCCGGACAAAGATTGGTAGTGTTTTGCATTTTGATTTTAGCCAGCATAGCACTACTGTCGAATCGGTCCATAAGAACGTATCTCTAACACTGCACGGTATTGATTCTAAAACCTTTGAGCATAGCTGACTACCAAGCAACGCCGCACACAGCTCTAAGCGCGGAATGGTCAGGCTTTTAATGGGTGCTACTCTCGTTTTGGCACAAAGCAACGTAACATTAATGCTGTTATCTGCATTGGGAGATCGGACGTAACAACAAGCAGCATAAGCGCTTTGAGACGCGTCGACAAATATATGTAAGTCAACGGGCTTCGCGGAGCAGTCACTTAACACATGACGAGGTAAGGATAATTGTGAGATATGGTGCAAATTGTTTATAAAATTGAACCATTGCTTTACATACGGTTGTGGAACTGGATCATCCCAGTCCAATTTTGCATTCCATAAGCTTTGCATGAGGATTTTTGCTAGGATGATACAGCACGACACCAAACCTAAAGGATCGAACAGTTTGCATGTAGTAGAAATGATTATCCTTTTGGTGACGTTTGGATTAACCTCAATGATGCTAGGGAATTCAAGACTGTCTTCTTTAGGTGCCCATTTCAAACCTAACACATTAGTTTCAGTACTAAACTCAAGTGGCGCTTGGTTAATTTTAGAATCAAAGGGGCTATTTGAAGCATCAAATATTTGGGGGCAGTTCGTCTTGAACTTTCTCAACGGAAATCCTGCTGAGGCTAAGACTTTGGTTACATTTGTGTAAATATGTTTTAATTCTTGCTCAGTGAAACTACCGGTGTTTAGATCGTCAATATAAAAATGAGATCTGATAGTATTGGCCACAATTGGATCTTGACATTCAAGTGCCAGCTGGATAAGACACCTAGTACTTAAAAACGGGGCAGATGCCATGCCATAAGTGACTGTATTTAATTGTTTTATTTTTATAGGTTCATGAGCATGTTCTCGCCACAATATAAGTTGTAGATGGCGCTGCGATTCGTTTAAAATGATCTGCCGATACATTTTCTCAATATCTCCAATCAGCACAAACGGGTAAACACGAAAGCGAATAAGAATAGAAAACAAATCACTTTGTATTACTGGGCCTACAGCTTGAATGTCATTTAATGATTTTAATGTGCTAGTTTTAGCGGACGCATCGAAAACCACTCTCAATTTAGTAGTTTCATGATTTTCTCGAACTACGCCGTGATGGGGTAAATAACAGCCAAATGGTGGTCTGTAAATTTCTCTTAAGTGACCTAAGTCTTCATATTCCCTCAAAAATTCTGAATATTGTTGTTTTAAAGTAGGATTTTTATCTAATTTCTTTTCTAGCGATAAAAACCGTTTCATAGCCATTGGAAATGAACTGCCTAGAGTTTCCTCAGCAGACTCTTTAAGTGGCAGCATGACTGAAAATCGACCATCAGGTAAGCGATGGGTATTGGTTACAAAATGCGATTCACAAAATTGTTCATCTATCGAAGAAATACTATTTTCTGAGGGTAGCTCCTCTACCTCCCAAAATTTTTGTATAGAATTATGGATGTCTTGAAGTGACGATTGGGTTTGCACAAAATTGCATTGTATGTTGTGTGTGCTATGACCTGTTGGACCAGCTACTAGCCATCCAAATACGCTTTCTAGCAAGATAGGGTTATTTGAACCTAGTGCAATTTTGTTAGACGAAACAATGTCGAAAAAATGATCAGCGCCAAGCAAAATATCTATCTCTGAAGGTTTGTAAAACGTTGGATCAGCTAAAGTTACATTATCGGGTAGGCCCAATTTCTTAACATCAATTACAACATTAGGTAAGTTGCCAGTCACCTTCGGAATAACAAAACAATTGATATTTTTTGAGAATGAGCTAGTGCGTGATTTGATGTTCACCTGACACCGCTCTGTTATAGGACAAGCCACTCCGTTGATGCCTGATACGTTTAATATATCTATACTTTCAGTTGAAAGGCCTAACTTCTCGTTTAGGTTCCTCGTGATGAATGACGACTGGCTGCCAGTATCTAGCAACGCGCGAGCAAGGTAAGTAGTTTTATTTTGTTTATTAATAACTTCCACCTTTGCCGTACACAGGAGGACTTCTCCTGAGGAGACCGCAGCCAAGCTAACAGGTAGACTAGAAGACTCGCAATACTCGGTAAGTACTTTATTTGTGTCTCCTTTGTGTAATAATGTGTTATGTTTTTTTTTACAGGAACGACAAGACCCCTTTAAACTACACTGGGCGTTGAAATGTCCGGTTCGCAAACAATTTGTACACAACTTGTGTTTTGAAGCCTCGCCTAATCTATCCTCAACACTCAACGCTTTAAACTTGTTGCATTGGTGCACGAGATGAGGCTGATCACAAATGGGACAGGTTCTGTAATGCTGCGAGTCCTTATCATTAGTGAAGGTAGCAAAAGATTTAGAGGTCCTGCTTTCTTTGTTATTATTATTACCTTGGGTAGACTTGTTTTCTAAATTGCGACAGCTAGCAGTTTCTAAAACATTAGCCCTATTTTCTATGAATCCTCTAAAATCATCTAAAGTGGGTAGGTTAGACAATCTGCCTTTGTATTCTTCCCACTTGTTGCTAGTCCTAGGATCTAGCTTTGCTGAGACCAAGAATATCACCAGCGGGTCCCAATTCTCGGTAGAAACGTCCAACGTATTTAAAGCATTTATGTTTTTAGACACCTGATCAATTAAATACCGCAAAGCCTTGAAAGATTCTTTTTGTATAGTATTACAGTTAACCAATGCGTTCAAGTGATTATTGATCAGAATGTTTTTATTGTTGTATCGATTGCACAATGTATCCCAAGCAAGCTCATAATTCCTCGCGACAAATTCCAACGATCTAATTACGACACTGGCACCCGATTGTAAAGAATTTCGTAAATAGTGAAATTTATTGATGGGCGCAATCGATTCGTTGTCATGGATAAGGGTTTTATACGTCTCCCTAAATTCAAGCCATTTTGCATAACTACCATCAAAAGTGGGTAGATTAATAATTGGAAGTCGTATTGAATCATTATTATGACCATGACAACAGCCCGAGGTTGCTCCACTAGAGGCGTGACTTTCTTTATTTTTGGTTGAAAGTAAATAAAGAGGTCTTGCGCTTAGTCTTAACTACACTGTTTTTCATTGCAACGCTACGAATTCACAAATCAATCTAGGTGACCTCGATTCCCTCAAGTATATAAAATTTTGGGTTGGCGACGACGATCCCGAATTATGATATTCATGGAATTAAAATTTACTATCTGTTATTATCTTTACGACAGAATTTACGAGGAATAAAAATGATGTTAAACCGAAAACCGAATGATTCCTGGAAGCCAAATAAGAATAAAATATTAATTCTGAATACTTAAAATGAAACTGCACTTTCCGATAGCAATAACTCGGGTTTATTTAAATTCCAGGATGATCTACTAACCCACGGTTCTTAAAAGCATATTTAAAGCTCTATTCAATGAATGTGCTATAGTTACTAGCTTAATTACTGACTGCCCAAAGAACTGACTTTCAATATTTAACTGCATTTTTGACCGCAAAATAAATTGAATGTTCTTCAAATATTGATATTGAGGATACTGCAATTGTTTATTAGTCTTTAAACTATTTGTAAACAAAACATTGCAAGAATCTTCTAAAAAATTGAATCATGTTTTCTTAGGAATTTCTCAATTTAACACAAAAGAGGTACAAATAAGAAAGTCTGAACGGATTCTATGAAAACGAACGGTCCACAGAAAAATATAAAGTTATATTGTTATTCATCCTAGACGTAAAATATCTATGGCGGACATTTTCTTGTTTTTGAAGACGAAAACTAGAAGTATTAAAAGTCTTTCCCTAAGAACTTTAAACTTGCAACTTTGAAAGCGAAACTTCGTTTACGAGATGATTTTAATGTTTGAAAAGCTGGATTTATTTTCGCAAACATGTAGATATTTGTATGCTTTTATGAAATATCTCTTTGGCTGGTTTGCATGTCAAACTTTAATTTTTATTGTAGTTGCAAAGCTTGAAATTATATTCATATATATTAATATTCTTTATTGTACACAAAACTAACATATACAAATACAGAAGGACAACAAGGATCATACTAGTATAAATTATAACTGGCGAAATTTGATTGTACTGTTGGTCTAACCCTTCGGGCAAAACAGGCATGATTTTCAGTTAGGTTTATGCTAAGTCAGTCACATCATTATGCAACTTTGTCAACTCTGTTTCTTGGTCTTGTTCTGTCTAAGCACACTGTCTTGTTTGATTTGTTCTGTCTACGCACAAGCATGTGCTACGCACAATACACTACAAACATGGTTAGTTTATGTGATGGACTTCATCTTTCATACATACAACAACATACAAAAACGCAAGTCATTTGAGTAGGGAGAAACTACAAAACGAGCTGTTACGATCCATACATACTCATTAAATGATAGTTTGCTTAAAACTTTGTGTTGTCACTTTTTGGCTAAAGAAAAACACTGCTTGTTTTCTTTCAGTGCCTCTATAACATGAACATCAAACAAAATACAGTCCCTCGTCATCTGGTCCCTCCTAACTTGAATTTTATTTTGTTCAAGACCATAACTTTCGTCAAATCAAAAGCTCATCTTTATAATATTGGCAACGCATCACAAAATTTAACAACATATGTCTTGGGCCATTTGATGCTCCATGAGCCGCATACAATGTCCATCGTTTACCTTTTATAACTTATTGGACGTAAATAATAATATTGAAAGGAACTAAAAATATATAAAAGATTATTTTTTTATTATTATGTATAGGCTTGCGCTTGACCACTATCTCACCTGATGGTAAGCGATGGTATGGTGGTGGTGGTTCTTTATGGGTATATAGGTACTTATGGGATTCAAACGCGGCCACAGTATAGAGTTCTAGGCTTGATAAAGAAAATATTCTATTAAAAAATATGATAGGAGCTACGCGGTTGCTATGGCGTTGCCGAATTGCTACGCTAGCGTTGCTGAAAGCTTACGGACTAAAAAAATTATCTTTTATACTAAATTTTGTTTCTTTTATTCTTAGGTTACGGGTTACTATTAGCCTGTATCATTACACTGCTGGGCAAGGTCCACTATGACTTACAGCTATTGCATGTTTGACAAGTATTTATTACTTGTCAAACTTTATGAATACTCAAAATTTGGAAAAGTAGAGTTGGTCACTTTCTTAAACTCAAAATCTCAATTTTAATTTAGAAATTGAGGGTAAACGTTGTTTTTAGTAAGTTAAAAAGCCATAATTATTTTTGCAAAAAAAGACAACAAAGTATTTCGATGGATGAATGATCATGAAATGACATTCATCTAGTACCTACCGTACTAGAAAATTCAATAATCATGTAGAAAAGTCAAAACATGAAGCGATCTTCGTCCTCTAAAGTAGTTGGTACAAGCATACGTCACTCCCTGCCATGAAATTGCAAAACATGAAAAGACGCTCTGTAGAAGTTCCGCTGCACTCAGACTTGATGTAAACGTGTGCGTATTGAGTTTTTATTACTCACGCAAGTTAAAATATGTTATGATACTTTATTTTCATGATTCATGCAGCGTGGAGAAATAATTATACTTACTTTATGCTTCAGCATTTAATAAAATCAGTCAACTTCGCAATTTAAACATACACTAGCTTCTGCCAGTGGCTTCGCCCGCGTGAAAAGTGTTTTATCATCCCAAGATTATACCGAGATAAACATATGGCTATGTGCTATTCAACACTACAATCTATCATCATCATAATCTGCCTAGCCTTTATCCCAATTTTTATTGGGGTCGGCTTCCAGTCTTACCGGATTCAGCTGAGTACCAATACCAGACTACAATCTATCATTGAGCCAAATTTCATCCAGATCCGCTAAACCGTGACATGATTGTGTAACAAACATACACCCACACACACATTCATCCATTCAAACTTTCTCATGTATAATATTAGTAAGATAATTAAGAATCTCACAACTAGCACTATTCTAAATTAGATTTGAACCCACTAGCTATAATGAAAATGTGATTCGCGAGAGTAACGAATATGCATTTATAGTATAACATCCCGCGCCCCCGTAAACGTCGAAATGTATCCCACGGGTACTTATCATTATGACATATAATTTTATATCACGAGTAGACCACGGTCAATACGTGTACCAAAGGCGAATGGCAGGCTTGTATGGGCATTTCGTACCGCTAATAAAATTTCGTGTTTTGGGATATTTTTTGTTTTAATTGGTAGTTAATATCATAGATAATCCCTTTTTAAATTCATAGATTTTTAGAACTTGGGATGTAAAAGTTATAACCAGGTTTATTTTTTAAGGTTATTTACTAGTGTACCAATGTAGTAAATTGTTACTTATAGGTAAATGTTACATGTTGTGTAAAGTAAATGTTCTAAATTGTTTATTGCTATCTTTGTAGTGTTTTACTGATCATTAAGTAGTTAGATTGAGATGAGGATCGTAACTACTCAGTGCATTAGGAGATACCTATGTCCAGCAGCGGACTGCAACAGTTTTATAATGATGAGTTAGATTATTTTTAATGGTATTTCTATTTCTAAATAATTAATTATCATTTCAATATTTGTGTTATTTTACATTAGGCATCTTTTATAAACATAACTGCGTTTAGTTTACGATTTATTACGTTTATTTATTCAAATCTTTTATTGTTATTATTAATTAATCCGAAGTTCTAAAAATAGTAAACTTACATGAAAATAAATGGTTTAGTTGCCTTAATAAGTGGTACAAATTCTATAACCGAACAACAACAAAAAGTATGCGGTACAAAATCTGCCGTTCACCTTTGATGCAAATCTGTTGTACCGTTTATGTGTGATTGAATTATCAATATATAAAGAATAGAATACAACACCCATCAGAACAACTATAGAATAGAATTATCAATACAACACTCATCGGTAATATTATGCAAATTTATGAAAACATCACGTTCATCAAAATACGCATCGACAAAATGTAATATTCTGCGTCGAAATACTTTAAATAAATAATTGAATTTGAAATTGTAAATCTCAATGGCAGCCTAAGCTAGAACTCAGATTACTTCGATACTTTGTCTCAGTTCTTTATTTTAAAGGATTATCCCTGATGAATACTAAAAAGATTTTATCCGAAGTAAGCATGTCGTTTTTCCAATAAAGCCGATTTAATTTTTTTTGGCCTGAAAGTGCTTTAGCAGAGTATTGACTAAGACTATCTATCAATTTAAACCGTTGCTATGCCCATAAACGAAGACAATAAATGTTATACCTTAAGACTCTCGCAGACAGTCGGGATGCAACAAGTTACAACGATGATGGTAAGACCATTTTTATAAGAATCGTTCCACGGCACTATGATCCGTGGCATAAAAACCGCACCTGTCTACGGAAGCCTTAAATCTTACTCTTAACTACATATCTACACGAAAATTTACCGTAAGCAAAATACTTAGGATAGTATTTAAACGAGCGAAAATAAATTCAAATTAAAGGTGTAAAAAATACTGAATATGGCTTACTAAGTGGGACTTACAAACAGTGGGCGAATAAAAATGTTTAAAACAGCAACTTGAAAATCAAATTTTGTCGACGGAGCCCTCCAACGGAGCTGGAGCTCTGCAGGGTCTAAAGTTACCTAATATGAAGGAGATGGTGGGAGCTAAGTTAGGTATTTTATCAGCGATATATAATTACCTTTTGTTTAAAGCCTCAACAATTTGACAAACACTATCGCAGAAATATTCTACGATAGTGTTTGTTAAATAATCCATAAAGCATATCCATACGATATATAGCTTCCAATACGTGGTCGATCCCAAGTCTGATCGTCGAATCGTTATCGTTGCCAGCAATTTCGATGGTCGAGATGCCAGATGGCCACGGATTGAACATGTGACATTTGGATAGCGCTTGACAAATTTTATAAATTTTTGTCATTCTCCATTACCTGCTTTTATTTACATATCACTTGTCTAGAGCCTCAGGTCGGCAATTCCATTGCATACTAATTGTTAGACACTCTGTCATCCCGACGTTAGTTTTTGCAAATAAATATAATCCATTAAAAATATTTCAAGCACATTACTATTAGTCTATCTAGAAGTTATTTTGTGTTCCGCGTTGAATCCCAAAGAAAGATACTCTGCGATCGTAAAAGAATAATTAATTCAATTTATTTCATACTAGCTTCTGCGAGCGGCTTTTTCCGCGTCAATGTCGAAAATTATCCAAAGGGAACATAATTATTTCCGGGATAAAAACGCTATCTTATGTGCTATTCCAGACTATAACCTATCTCCTTGCAAAATTTCATTCAGATCCATCCAGCCGTTTCAACGTGAAGAAGTAACAAACATACAAACTTTCGCCTTTATAATATTTTAGTGAGAAGTGCGATTTAAATAACGTAATAATGTGAATTAAAGTAACGTTTGGAATGAAACATAAAATCTTTTCCAAGCAATTAGAAACTTTAAATTACGTAAACTATTCATTTGGACGATAAACATGGAGAAGTATAAGGTAAAGTTGTAAGTGGTTTCAAAAAATGAATTGCAATACTCTCATTTAAGTTTATGTTAAAAAAGAACGTTTGCCAAGTTTTCTTGTTAAGCGGAAATAATTAAATTTTTAATTCCCTAGAGAAAGCATGGTGAGGTGGAAGGTGGAGATGGTTGATTAGGACACACCCTTCTGACCGTAAGTCCGCGATAGAGATAGCATAATGAGCGCTTGGGTGGAAACCGACCATCACGCAAGCCACACACTTATCTAAGTTATCCTACGTAAATAATATACTTACCAGCCTTTCCAAAGAAGTATGTACTTAGGCACATTTTTATTCCTATTCAATATATCAAAAGTCTTTGCCCGTTTTATTGAATTCTGTATCTCAGCGTAGCCTTATCTTTACTTCTGAAGTTTGATAAAAGCGTATTTGAATATAAAGTAGACCAAATTTAATGACAGAGAAGTTTTGCACTTCGTAAATTTGAAAAGAATTTAATATTACAACACAGCGAATTTTTATTAGGTACTAAGTTACTTCGTTATTGAAAAATATTGATCAATAAAATTTTTGTTTTTACATACGCTAAGATTTCTACAATCATTGTTCATATATTTTGAGAAAAAGTATAGCTGAAGTGAATTTCCTAATTTAAGAAAATGTCCAGAAACATTACTCTGTAACCAAATTTAAAGTCAAGTTTATATTACTGCAACCAATTAAAATAAAATACGTTGATTGAGTTTTATCTTTTGTTTATATAATCTTTTTTTTTCTTACGACTTTTTGTCGGGCCGACGTTGTCCTCCCATCTAAGTACTAATGCTGTATCATGAAAATATTGTAAAACCAACCATTTTTTAAAAGAATAATCGTGGCGTTTCTTGCCAGTTCTTCTCCATAGGAAACGACCAACTCGAACCGTGCACCTTTTGTCGTCGTTTTTGTAGGCCAACCTGAAATAAAAAAATATATTTTGTTTTTTTTTAAAGAATTTGTCTTGTTTAAGTATCTTAAAACACCATGAATAGAATAGCTATTTGAAGTATACTTTCCTGTAGATAATGTTATGCAAAATTTCAGAAACAAGATTCGTTCAAGCTTTGGCTTGTGTCCAAAACTGCCTTCATTCCTTTCTCTTACTGGTTTTGCAAGACAAACTAACAATTAACTTGTCACATTAACTAGAATGATTATGTAAGCGAAGACATTACCTATTCATGTAGAATGTTATAAGGTCAGTTAACGAACCTTATTCACCCTACCTCAACTTTGACCTATACCTACGCTGAATGAAAATTTAAGGTCAAAGGTCTCCAGCTATTTGAACGATACCGGAACCTAAATAAACTTGGCGCAATAATAAAATACGGGTGACCTTTATTGCTTAGCTGACCTGATACGTTATATCGCGATTTATCCGTGTAAATCGCCAGAGAATCTTTCTTACCAATCACGAGTGGATTTCGTGATACAAATAAAAAGTTCACGATTTCATCGACACGAGAAAAATAAAAAAGGTTTTAAACTATTTATTGGTTTTCGTTAAACCTGATAAGAAAAAAGACAGTAGCACCACCGGGTGGCTTTTAATTCTTTTGAAATCTTTCATTAGGTTAATATATAGTAAGTATATAACATAAGTTAACAACTTTTACTGTAGCATCATCTATGAAATCGCGAGAAAAAATCTGCTGAGATTTCTACGTTTTATTGTAAGAAGAGAAAATTCTTTGAATGTTTATATTTTGTGAAATACAGGCAGAATTTGATTACGAAAATACTTTCACTGTTATAAAGCTAAACTTTCCCTGAATTTTTAAACCCCGACGTAAAAAGAGGGGTGTTATAAGTTTGACGTGTGTATCTGTGTGTTTTTGTATCTGTCTGTAGAATCATAGCTCCTAAACGCATAAACCGATTTTGATTTAGTTTTTTTTATATTTACAAGGTGACCTTATCGAGTGTTATCTGTATGTTTGATGAAAATCAGTTCAGCTGTTCAAAAGTTATGGGCGTTTTACTGTTTGTCTGTATTTTCGCAAGATATCGTGTCATAATTATGTGTTCGATAGATTATTGATCGAAGTGTTTCAACTACCAGATAAATTATGTAGTTTAAAAAGGATGAAATTAAAATGTGTCGGAGGTTTTTACATTTTTAAAGTTTATTTGTATCCTGGAATGATGCACGGTCCCGAGCGAAGCCGCGAGAAACAGCTTTTACGAAAATTAATGCAGGTATGATGGCGCGACGCAATTTAATTTGCGTCGATAGGCGATAACGTATTAGTATTTTCTGCGACAATTTATACGTACTTGCGATTTCGTTTGTTTGTAAACAAATCGCATCGCGAATCATCAGGAAGGTAACTTATAGTTGATTGAATAAAAGTCTGAATGGTTGGACCTTAACTAAATTTTTAGCCCAGTTTTTGTTCCATCACTTCGCATCTAAAATTGTACGAGTCTAATTGTCGGTACATTAGACTCAAACAACTTTAGTTCCAGGAAAGGCAGATGGTTATTCACTTGCGGTATATTACACAATACTTCTACCTCCTTATAGTACGAGATCCCACAGCAAAAATCTGCAGGTAATTTTTTTGAGACAAAACTTGAATTGATAAATTTACTTAAATTGATAGCACAATATAGTCTATGTTACTATCAAGTATCTTTCATAAAAAGCTGCAGTTGGAGGGTTGCCGGGAAATATATTTATAGGCATATACAGGGTAAGCCTGTCACTGACGCAAACACATGGACCCCGAGTGTTGGCATTTTTCGATGATTTTATTCTAATTATTGAAAAGAATCTGCATTGTTTTTACTGTAATCAGTCCAAAATCGTTATTCCTATCTAGCTCAATTAGATGTTCAATTATCCTCTTTAGGTACTAGCTGGCGGTGAAGACATCTATCGTGATTTTTACAAAATCTGTCGTAGCGCTTTTGAATTTTATTTTCATTTCTGTTTTTTGTGAAAAAAGGAAATTAATGACTTCTAAAAATGTTTTGCCCTGAATCATGTACTGAATCCAAAGTATTATATGTTCATAAAAAAATACTTTAATAATGCAATATATACCTGCAGGTTTTTGCAGTGGGCTCTTAGGCTATTCATACATTCTTACCACAAAATAGAAAGTATACTGAAGGGCCACTCCCGCCGTTTCTAAAATTACAAACATCTCTTCTTATTCGTTGTCTTCTTTTCTGAAGGTCGTGCCCGTCTTGAAAAGCCTTGACGGAGTCAACGACGAGCTGCTTCCAAGCCACCCTGTCTTCGGCTCTTCTCCTAGCATTGGTCACAGTGAGTCCCGTAATGGCCCTGATCTGGTCAGACCAGCGAGTAGGTGAACGTCCGCGTGGTCTTTTTTCATCCACCTTTCCCACTACTACCAGATTTCCAGGTTGTCTGGCTGTCTCCGGGCGATGTGACCAAAGTAACTTAGGACTCGTTGGTAGCAGATCGTGGAGAGTCTGGTTTTGATGTTCAACTGGTCGAGAATGGACTTATTCGTGCGCTTGGCTGTCTTGGCTGCGTGTGATGGTATGCGCAACATTCTTCTCCAGCACCACATAAATACATCAATTCGTCTAAATATACATCATATCATGCTTATATGCCTTAGAGGGTACACAGAGCATCAAATATCCATTAAATATCACGACGCCACATACAACGAAGATTGGAGGGTAACAAGACGTAGCAGTAGTGTAATAATGATCCCAATAAAAATATTAAAATGTGAAAAGCACCAAGCTCGAAAAAAATATAAATGTGAAAAAAAGTTAGTAAAATCAAAAAACCCGACTGCTTAAGAAGCGAACTAAAAAGATGCAGAAAAACAAGAAAAAACGTATGCAGTGCAGTCGGAGTAAACATATATGTTAGCTGGATGACTTAAACCATATTATTGTTACGAGCTGGGGTTCAGGGATAAATTATTTAAACAGCAGACTTCAATTAATCACTGTTTATTACAAAAACACTTCTTAAGCAATTCTATTACTTCGCACTATTTTCCGCTTTGATCGCTCTGTATCGCTTCTCAATCGAAACTGACTCATGACGAACCCGACTGCTCTTTATAAAGCACGGAGGAAGTTTCTAGAACGTTCCACACTGTTCCAGATAATTCGAGAAACTTCCAGAACAATCGACTTTCGAACTAATTGTTCCCGAAGCGACTAGAAACTCGAACCTTCTGGAAAATTCCATTCGACACGAGCTTTCGAGAACATCAGTTCCGCTATTCAATACTAGATGGCGCCACTAGTTACTACCTAGTTCTTCCTCTCGTTACTAGATGGCGTTGGCCTATCTTGTAACATTGCCTCCCTCTTAGACATGCTCGTCCCGAGCATTGTTAGTCCCATGATAACGGGCCAACCGATCCACATGAACGACCTTTGATGCACCTCGGGGTCCCTTTTGAATTCGGTAGGTGACGTCATTGATCTTGGTAACTACGCGATAAGGTCCATCCCATTATGCTTGTAATTTAGGCGATTTTCCTTTGCTCCGTGCCGGGTTATGTAACCATACAAGAGATCCTTCATCGAAGCCCTTATTGTTCGCTTTCCGATCGTAGCGGGTCTTCATCCTCTCAGACATCTGTTAACCAGTATGTCTCATATGCTCATATACATCATCCATCCTGTTTCGTAGCTCATTCGCATAATCTGTTACATTGCGTGGAGACTCAGGCGGGATACCGGTGATTAGATCTGCAGGTAATCGTAGTTCTCTGCCGAAATTAGCAAAAGCTGGCGTTACCGTTGTAGTTTCATGAATAGCACTGCGATATGCCATGAGATATGGTTGAATGTGTTTGTCCCAATCCTTCTGTCTGTTTTCTACAACCTTTGCAAGATATCTCTCTAGTGACTGGTTGAATCGTTCAACCATCCCGTCTGATTGCGGATGATAAGCAGTAGTTCTGGTTTTGTGAGCACCCATCACACGACACGTCTCCTTGAACACTTCTGACTCGAAGTTTCGGCCTTGGTCACTGTGGATTTCCAAGGGTACCCCGAACCGACAAAACACTTCGTGAACTAACTTATCAGCCACCGTAACGGCTTCTTGATTGGGTATTGCAAACACTTCCGGCCATTTTGTGAAGTAGTCCATGACGACCAAGAAGTACTTGTTTCCGCTTTGGCTTTCTGGAAATGGTCCAGCAACATCCAACGCTATACGTTCCCACGGTGCACCAACATTGTAAACCTTTAGGGCCCCTCTGCTACGAGTTTGTGGTCCTTTCACAGCCGCACAACTTGTGCATTTGCGGCACCATTCCTCAATGTCCTCTCGACAATGGATCCAGTAAAATCGTTCTCGGATCTTGATTAAAGTCCTCTTAACTCCCATGTGACCCCCTGAACATCCATTGTGGTAGAGCTGTAGGATCTCCGGCACCTTAACTTTAGGTACGACCATTTGTAGATGAATCTGGTCACCGCGAGCGTTCTCCCATTTCCTGCACAGAACTCCATCCTGGATAACCAAGCTTGCCCACTGTGCCCAATAACTCTTGGTGATGGAACTTAATTTTATATCACGAGTAGACCACGGTCAATACGTGTACCAAAGGCGAATGGCAGGCTTGTATGGGCATTTCGTACCGCTAATAAAATTTCGTGTTTTGGGATATTTTTTGTTTTAATTGGTAGTTAATATCATAGATAATCCCTTTTTAAATTCATAGATTTTTAGAACTTGGGATGTAAAAGTTATAACCAGGTTTATTTTTTAAGGTTATTTACTAGTGTACCAATGTAGTAAATTGTTACTTATAGGTAAATGTTACATGTTGTGTAAAGTAAATGTTCTAAATTGTTTATTGCTATCTTTGTAGTGTTTTACTGATCATTAAGTAGTTAGATTGAGATGAGGATCGTAACTACTCAGTGCATTAGGAGATACCTATGTCCAGCAGCGGACTGCAACAGTTTTATAATGATGAGTTAGATTATTTTTAATGGTATTTCTATTTCTAAATAATTAATTATCATTTCAATATTTGTGTTATTTTACATTAGGCATCTTTTATAAACATAACTGCGTTTAGTTTACGATTTATTACGTTTATTTATTCAAATCTTTTATTGTTATTATTAATTAATCCGAAGTTCTAAAAATAGTAAACTTACATGAAAATAAATGGTTTAGTTGCCTTAATAAGTGGTACAAATTCTATAACCGAACA
The DNA here is from genome assembly GCA_964057195.1 of Orthosia cruda. Lineage (NCBI taxonomy): Eukaryota > Metazoa > Arthropoda > Insecta > Lepidoptera > Noctuidae > Orthosia > Orthosia cruda. The sequence goes on from OZ059826.1 coordinate 30,982,519, forward strand.
ACAACAAAAAGTATGCGGTACAAAATCTGCCGTTCACCTTTGATGCAAATCTGTTGTACCGTTTATGTGTGATTGAATTATCAATATATAAAGAATAGAATACAACACCCATCAGAACAACTATAGAATAGAATTATCAATACAACACTCATCGGTAATATTATGCAAATTTATGAAAACATCACGTTCATCAAAATACGCATCGACAAAATGTAATATTCTGCGTCGAAATACTTTAAATAAATAATTGAATTTGAAATTGTAAATCTCAATGGCAGCCTAAGCTAGAACTCAGATTACTTCGATACTTTGTCTCAGTTCTTTATTTTAAAGGATTATCCCTGATGAATACTAAAAAGATTTTATCCGAAGTAAGCATGTCGTTTTTCCAATAAAGCCGATTTAATTTTTTTTGGCCTGAAAGTGCTTTAGCAGAGTATTGACTAAGACTATCTATCAATTTAAACCGTTGCTATGCCCATAAACGAAGACAATAAATGTTATACCTTAAGACTCTCGCAGACAGTCGGGATGCAACAAGTTACAACGATGATGGTAAGACCATTTTTATAAGAATCGTTCCACGGCACTATGATCCGTGGCATAAAAACCGCACCTGTCTACGGAAGCCTTAAATCTTACTCTTAACTACATATCTACACGAAAATTTACCGTAAGCAAAATACTTAGGATAGTATTTAAACGAGCGAAAATAAATTCAAATTAAAGGTGTAAAAAATACTGAATATGGCTTACTAAGTGGGACTTACAAACAGTGGGCGAATAAAAATGTTTAAAACAGCAACTTGAAAATCAAATTTTGTCGACGGAGCCCTCCAACGGAGCTGGAGCTCTGCAGGGTCTAAAGTTACCTAATATGAAGGAGATGGTGGGAGCTAAGTTAGGTATTTTATCAGCGATATATAATTACCTTTTGTTTAAAGCCTCAACAATTTGACAAACACTATCGCAGAAATATTCTACGATAGTGTTTGTTAAATAATCCATAAAGCATATCCATACGATATATAGCTTCCAATACGTGGTCGATCCCAAGTCTGATCGTCGAATCGTTATCGTTGCCAGCAATTTCGATGGTCGAGATGCCAGATGGCCACGGATTGAACATGTGACATTTGGATAGCGCTTGACAAATTTTATAAATTTTTGTCATTCTCCATTACCTGCTTTTATTTACATATCACTTGTCTAGAGCCTCAGGTCGGCAA